>WBMY01010945.1:1029726-1069143 GCA_013397315.1 Donacobius atricapilla
AAAAAAAAAAAAAAAAGACACAAAGGAGCCTTCAGAGTCAGAGGATCAGGTGGGCTATACATGCTGATAACACCTGTCTACTCTTGGGAAAACCTTCATGGGACTGCAAGACTTTATCAGCAACACTTGGGTACAGGTGGACAGCTCTGAAGAGAGTTTGTGCCCTCTTACGCATTTACTACCTTTTGGGTTGTGAGATTTGCCTTGAGAAGATTTCAGCAGTCTGACTAAACTTGTCTCTGTGTGTTACCTGGGTTCCCCAGGCTGAGCGGAATGACATCCTTGGAGCTCCCCCCAAGGAACCTCAGTGCTGCCTCCACTGTGTCCATGTCTACCCTGTGGCTCTGCAGAGCTGGAACTGCCTGGCAATACCCATGTTTTTGCCACAAAGGACACAATTCTGCATGAAATGGGCATGAAACTGGCCCACTTAGGTACAAATATGGGAACTCAGAGAAGAAATACTTGTGATCAACCCATTCTATTGCTTCCTGGCTCTCCTGAGCTGCTCTGCAGGATGGCTGTCACTGTTCTGAAAAGAACTACACATTCTTTTTCTGATGTTTTTCCACCTCTTAGAGATGTCAAGAAGATCTAAGAACTCTGATCCATGAAAATCAAGTGATTCCATTCTAGTTTTTCAGGTCTAAATCAGTTATGAGCTACAAAGATCAGTAGCAAACTAACATGCAATAACAAACTGAGTGCCAGAGACTACCAAATATCTGCTGCTGTGGTTTTCCTTCCTCTGAAGCACTTGGTTATTATCAGAAGCAAGATCTTGAACACTTGGCTGTGGAGTAGTCACACCTATGTCTCCGAAGGGTCAAAATCCCGGAAGTGTTTAAAGGCCTCAAAATCACTGTTTTAGCCTATCAGCATTTTCCAGCTGATCAGCCTTTGGAAAGGCTGTCTGCATTAGTGTTTAGTCCTCTGGGATGGTAAAGCCAAGCCTGGATAGACACCTGCATGTGCTGTAGATGACCGTGAATGCAGGTAAACAATTTGGCCACATGAGAGCAGCCCAGGTGTTACAGACACCTTTTGGGGGTAGTGGTTTTAAAGCTGGTTTCTAAGTAAGCTCGAAGAGCAGGACGCTGCTGGAAGGTGCAGCGCCTCTCTGCAGGCCATCTGGTGGCTGCTGGGGAAAGAGCTCTCAGACAGGAGCACTGAATTCGTAAAACAGCCCATCTTTTGGGATGCAGCCATTGCAAGTTATCGTTATCCTTGGAGTAATAAATTTAAAAATCAGGTAAGACCACCCTTAATCATCTACTGGCATGAATCAAGCCACCAAATCCATGTCAGACCCTGGCACAGACATGGGTCAGCGGAGTTTGGGCAGCTGTAGCCTAGAAAAGCCTATCAGAAAACCATCAGTGAAAGCAATTTTGGTGTAGAATAACAAAGAAAAGGAGCACCCTTAAAAGACTACAGATGCTAATGTGCAGCTCCAAGTATCCAGTATGGACGTGGAGCTAATAGAGAGTGGTTTCAAACATGATTACAGACTGTGTGTGAGTCTTTCCCAGTTTCTTCTAAGTCCTGCAATATGTCCAAGTGATTTAACAACCCAAGTCTGACATTCTTCCCCTGCCAACAGTATCCCAGCTGATGACACAGCTTTGCAAAATATCCTATTTAGGACTGAGTTCTTAAGCACAACTGTAGGTATTGCAATAGTCTAATGAAATATGTCTAGAAATCAGTGATTGAGCAAGTCATCCGATGCATCCTCTTTCATTCACAAATTAGCTGGGATGGATTTGGTCTTTTTTTGCTGTTCTTTTTTTGTTTTGCATGTTGGGTTTTTTGCCTTACTCTAGTCAGTGTTGTGAATCAATTCACACCAGGAATTTCAGCCTGCCTGAAATATTCCTGTTAGTCAACCTTTGCATAAAAGCTCAAGGCTATTTCTGGGCTTACGTTTTCTGTTAAAATTAATTTATGTTCCCCAGGCTTTTTTTGTTGAGTGAGCATTAGAACACAAAATGTCTCTCTTGTCTCAGTATTTGAGAAAACACTAATATCAAAGCAGCTAGACTGAATTTGAGTTTCTGTAAAATAGTTTATATATAAATACACAGGTAAAGTATTTTTCAATCACATGATAATAATCCTATTTGTGGTCACAAAAACTGGCTGAATGAGAGTCTGCAAATGGAAGTTTGAGTTCTTTTAATTTTTGTGATATAAAGAATTTAACTCCATTTGCATTCTTGGATTATCTTGGGTTGTAACAAAAGTCTCTCTAATTTAGCAAAGACAGACTAGCATTTTCAAAATTGAAAAGATAAGAATTTATTCTTAAGTTTAAAGGGAAAACTTTCTCGACAGTGTTTTCCAAGAGTTTGCTTTCCATATAGCACAGCAATTGCAAAAATCTAGATATCTATTCTAATCCCTCTCTTCCTTTGCTACTCTTTAAACAAAGATCAGTGTTGTTATTTTTCTGAAAAAGAGCTCTTTTAATAGTCAGATCTATCTCACAGACTATCTTACAAAGTCTGTGGCCCCATAGATCACAAAATATGAGCTCATGTTCTGATGAATTGTTGATTGTTTGCAAAGAGTTTGTAGGCAACATGGCTTTGGAAAGGAATTTGGAGCAACTATTTTTGCTTCCATTATTCATCCATTCCTTTTCCCCCCAGATAGTCTCTTGTCATTTCCAAGGCATGTGCAGACTAGAAATAGCATCAGCCCTGGGGGATTTTCCTTTACCAATCCCTTGGACATTCATTTCCCAATTTAGGGTGTCTGCTCTCAGCTTTTCAGAATAGCATCTCCTTCCCTTGCTCCATCCTGCATGGACAGCAGGGACAGGCTGCCTCGGGAGAGAAATATTCTCAGTTGGGCCAAACAAAGTCAGAACAACCCCACTGCTTTTCTCCCAGCCAGCAGATGTAGCTGCACATGAATTTGAATGATGGGACTAGATGGTACAAGACTTCCTGGTTTATCCTTAATAGTCACTAGAGGGCAAAGCAGGTCTCCATAAAGCAAACCTGCCACCCACAAGGGAGGCTCCCTGGCTCTTGCTTTTGTCTCCTGAGACTCTGGTGTGGTTCTGTCTGCAGGGTCAGAGCTGGACAGTCCCAGCCTGACTGCTGACTTACCTGATTCGGGACATACTCAAGTTTGCCCAGATGCTGCAATTCTCATGTGTTTTGGACACAGTATTGGTTTGCTCATATAAAAGCATCTTTCAAGGTCAAGGTCCTTGTGGTGCAGCATCCATCTAGTCTTGCCTCTTGCTACTAGGAGGTGCCAAGGGTAGAATACATTGAGCTGTTTTCCCTAGAATGTCCTCCCAGCCAACTGTGGCTTAGATAATTCAGGATGCAGAGCTCAGACCTCTGTAGATAACACGCAGTTAATTCTTTCACTTCTAATTACTTTTTGCATCCCAGTAGCCCTTAGGTATTTACAGTGCTCTTGCACTGAAGTCATGAACTTTTCTTGGCATTGTTTGAAAAAAAACCCTCCTTCAGTCTTTCTTGGACATGCTGCCTGATTGCTTCACACCATGTCCCTCCCAGCTGATATCAGGAGAAAGCTGAAGCCACATTTTCATCCTCAGCAAGCTCATTGTGGATTAAAGTAGCTGTGCCATGTTCTCACCTATTATTTTTCTCTTCTGGGGTGAAAATTCCTAATGTATGCAGTGGTTTGGACACTGATTAAGTCATTCGTCTTGCATGGCAGATCGGAAACCACCCCTAGAAGTCAATGTGGAGCTAACCAGGGAAAATTTGACTGAGAGAGCATAGGACGACTTTGGGAGATCAAAACGTAGAGATGTCAACTCCAGGGCAACAAAACAGTTTTCTTGGCATGGCTGCAGCCTCAACATGGGAAAACTCACCTAAGACAGGAAAACAAGAGATGCCAATGAAGCCTGAAGTATCTCATGTGTAGGAGTAAAATCTGTTGACATTATTCCAAAAGTAAGCTGTTTTCATGATGGTGTGCACTAAAAGGCCTTTGGAGAACGTTTATGCAGCAAGGAGCCCTAACTCTTTAAACATGAGACTTATGCTGTTGAACTTCATGATTCTCAGCATCTTGGTGAATATTAAGCCTTCTGAATTAAAAACAGATATGTTTTGGTGTTTCAAGACCTGCTGCCTGGAACATACTTCAATCCAAAGCGTTCCGAATTGGGGTGAAACTTAAAAGCACCTTCCATTGTTCTCATGGACCTGAATCCCATTTTTCAACCAGTTTAACTGGAAGTTTTTGAGCACTAAAATTGAAATCCATGTCTGCAGTCACAGTGCTCTGCCAATTATTAAGTCCTTCTCATGTGGAGAGTGGAGGTTGCTGTGGGCCAGCCTACATGGCAGGGAGAGTTGGGCTGATAGCACCTGGCACCGCAGAGGTGGATTGAGCCCCACGTGAAAAAAGCCAACCCTGAGCTAACAAGGGATTTCCCTTTCCAGAGTGCCAGCCTGTTTGTTGCTGTGCAGGAAGGCTTTTCAGTCTATAGGTTTGATGGCAAAGCTCATAAACAGCATCTCAGACGAGTCAGTGTTCCCAATTCCGAGCCAAAATCAACAGAGCCTGTACTCAGCCTTGGCTGTTGGGAAGTGATAATTGCTTTTTGAGTTGTGGACATTTAGCTGAGATCTTCTATTACCCTGAAATGAGCAGAGAGGATGTAATGATCAGGGAGGTCTATGACAATCCAAAGGAGGTTGGAAAAGTCATAACTTTCCAGTCAACAGGATCCCAGATTTGCTCCAGTGGGCACCCAACTCCAAGCAGTGCTCTCAGCAGAGACTGGTGAACTAGTGGTGAGCAGCACATGTGATGCAGAGTGGGGCCACAGCATGCAGAAGCTGCTGAGCCACTGGCTGGAGCTTTTGGGAAAGACCAATTCTCTGAGGTCACGCTGAGAGCCCCATGAAAGTCAATGGGAGGATGTCTATTCTTTTGATGTATTGATGTTTGACATTACTGCAGGAAGACAAGGATCTAAGACTCAAGGGGTTTTTTTTACTTTTACCCATTTAAAGTGGGTAGCTGAATGCCTAGTCTCTACTTTTTGTTTGCAAAGAAGCCACAGCTCACACTGAGCACAGGGATAATGGTAAGTTCTCATCACTTCTGGAAAATGGGCCATTAAATAGGTCATTAAGTATAGCATTAGCTGCCTCATTTCAGCCACCCAGGCTGAAGAAATTTGGCTGTTGCAAGGCAAACAGAGGCCCAGATTAGTGCTGGGTGCAGGCTGGCTGTCTCTGCAGCTGTTTCCTGCTGCATCACAACAGCACAGGCAACCTGGGAGCCTTCAAACAGGTGCCATGAAGTCCACACTGGCACTGAATAAACTCCTTTCTCAGGAGAAACGAAACTTTTCCTGAAACTATGTTTCCAGGACACAGAGGAGATCCCCCCAGCCCCCCAGGACCTCTGAAAGCTGCAATCAGAATTTTACGCTTTTTGATTACTGATTCACGACTAGTTCAGATTGGAAGGTCATTCAAACAGCTCTTGGTATCCTGCCGTGGAATGAGGATTGTCCCTTTAGGAATCTGTTTGTCCACAGGAGAATGTCCCTGTGAGGTACCTCATGCAAGTGGCCTGCTGTGAGCACAGGGGTGGCCATACCACCTCAGTCCAAAGATCCAGCTCTTCCAATATGCTGTATCTACTACTGGATCCATGGATAAACATGCAAGAGCTTGGCAAGGACATGTGAATCTCCCAAATGCAACTATTTGCTGTTTAAGAAGGGTCAGAACCAGAAGGAGTTTCTCTGTCTTGAGCATTTTTATACATTTCTATTTCAGGAAGTTTCTCTGTCCTCCTCCTTCTCATAAAGACCTATTGCATCCACACCATCCCTAGACAAGAACAAATCAATCTGAGGACTGAATTGCAGAGAATAGATATGAAGAACAGTTGAGCAGAGGGAGAAAGCAAGCCAGCTTTCCTCTGGCTCAATTCCTCCTTGATGCAGCTGTTAGGAGGCCATTTCCCAACCTGCTGAGTCTGTGCCACAGCTTTGGATTTGCTAAACCAAATTTGTGAAGAATTAGGAACATACACAAAAATCATTAGCGAGGTATTTAGCATGAATGTGGGCAAAATAAGCCAACTGTGGGGCAATGGGATGACCCCACCCAAACCCGCACGTGTTCATAGGTCCCGGAAACAAACGTGAAGGCTCAAATAGCATCATTGTGCTACAGTGAGCTCTCTTTTTTTGAAACATTTAATGATAAATGTTTAAACAGCTGCCCTGGTAGGATTCAGGGAAGGAGAGCAGTAAGGCATTGTCTTGTATTAAAGCCACAACTGGACATTGGCCAAAACTGAGGAATTTGTAGGTGACATGAGTATATTTTTCATGCATTTTGCTGAATCCCCTGCATGGCGTAACTTTCTCCGTGGGAGACTTAGCCAAACAGTCTGAAGAAAAGAAAGAAATGCGGACAAACCAGCTTCTGTGATTTATTGCCCTAAAGCCATTCAGTAGAGATTGTCCCAGCTGGTCATAAGCTGGGTACTTATTTCCTACTTTAGTGGAGGGGAAGAAGGGTACTGGATGCACATTTTGCCTGGATAGAGATCTCTGTTCTTTAATTTATCTCACACACTTAGGATACATGAATAGTAGTGTTGATCTTATCTCATGCTTAATTTCTTGTTTATTTATTTATTTATTTTCTCAGTCCTCTTGCCCCCCCCTCCCCTTTTTTCCCCCCACTCCCTTCAAGATGGGCAGTTTTTAACACTAACTTTATATGTCACTGGAGAGTTGATAAAACACATAAATTAATAACTTTAGTAACCACAATGCCTCATCAGGTGTGATCTCAGAGAATATAAATACTTGAGGACTACTGACAGTGTTTTCCTTCCCAAATATCAGTTGAGATTACAGATCCATTGTTTAAGACTGCTGTGAAGCCCTGAGTATGTGTCTGCATTAGCGTTTCAGTTCAGATCAGGAGCTTTCTGTAAAAGTAGTTTGGTTTGCATTGTGGTGCCATCTTAAGGATGCTTGCATTACTGTCCCTTTGGAAGAAACTTGTCTGGAATATGTGGTTTCCTAATCCATTCCAGGCACCACTGGGAACCAGACTGTGGATGGTTAGAATTAAAAAAGAGGCAAAAAAACCCAAACAGCAAAGCCTCAAGCAATAAAGCCATGAAATGCATTTACTGTGGATGGCAAGTCCTCAGCAAAACTCTTCCTGGTCCTTGGCTCTGCTCCTCTTAGTTCAACCTATTTGGTAACGCAAATGTAGTCTTAGGAAATCTACAGGTGATCCTCAGTGAATTTGAAGGCTTCATGGCTAAGCACTTCCTGCACAACCATAAAGTAAATGTACAAAATTAAATTAGTCCATTTAATGTGTTCTGTGTTACCTGTCTGCCTGCAAATTCTGTGAAATGGAACTTTTTCTGTTGCCACAGAAAGGAATTGTTCAAAATATCAGTTTGTTGGGGGTTGTTTGTTTTTTTGTTTGTTTGTTCCCATATAGATATAATTCTTATTTCTACAATATAGTGAATTGTTGTGGCTGGGAAACCCTCATTGGAAAGGGAGAAAATCCGTGATTCTTCTGATGGACCCGTATGTGCCACCGGACTTCAAGAGCAGCTCTGAATTGTACAAAATTCCATGCCAGAACATTTTCCATATGTCTAGAAACCCATTTATTATCAAGGTATCCATCCTTTGGGGTGTGATCCTGCCCAGCACCAGCATCCCAGCACTGATGATGGTTAGTTCTTCAGCCTTGGGGACAAAGATCCGCTGAGCATCACACAGGTGCAAATCCCCACATCCCATCACCTCCCACAACCTTCCTCTCTGCTGTCCCTTCAGACGACTTTAATTAAATCCCTCATTCATCACAGCCTCCTAAGGTGCAGTAACTGCAGTGTTTGGGAGGCAGAGGGTGCAGCATGGGGGAGGCTGCACTGGAGGGACTGGGATTAAGTCTTGCTCACTTGGCTGCCTGCGCAGCCCACTCTCTCACCTGACTGCACACTTTGGTTTTTTTTCTGGCGACAAGGAAATGAAATCAACTCAACTGAGACTGATTCTTTTTAGAGGGAAGGAACGGAAAGCAAGTGAGATAGTCTGACAAACACACACACCTGATCCTCACAAAGCTGCTGTGCAGGAAGGTGGATGGGCAGTGATTGTCAAGCAAGGTGTCCTGCTCCAAGCTGAGTCCAAGAGGATGTGGAGGCCAAAAAGCAGAATCTACCTCTGCCACCTCACTACTCCCAAGGATTAAACACCCACCAGAAGAGAGCTGCTGGGTAAATTTGTTCAAGCATGGACAAGATCCCTAAGCTTGCAGTGGCAGATTGTGAAAGGTTTATTTGTTTGTTCCATGGGGCTTTCCATAAAACTACTGAAAGCAAGTTTCTTTATCCTTCTCTCTCACACACCTGCTTGCACACAGGTGCTAACACCCCCATCTACTGCTACCCACATTCTAGGAATAAGAGACACCCACTTTACCTGCAACTTTCTTACCCCCAAGCAATGCATTACCATAAATATTTAGAAGGAGGTTCATGATGGTGCTGTAAATCAGGTTCAGATTTGATGTCTAAGATCTGCAATATGTTTTTTATTATAAATATTTTGTAACTGGGGAAAAAAGGGGGGTTATGTAAAATATCAACAGTGCTGCTCTTTGGCTAAAAGTTTGCTCTCTATTAAGATGTGTTACTTCTTCAACAATCCAAGAGTTTAAACATTCTTTCTGCAGGGCTTTTAAGGAAATTGTGAACAACTAAAATGTAAAGGATTAACAACTCTGACAAAATTATAACCTATTGAATTTACTCTGTTCTATTTAATTTTTACCTCCATAAGGCCTCATACACTGAAATGCTGTGTCATCAGCACCCAAGACACTAATTTATGGTGGGTTTTTTTGTGTGTGGGGGGGTTTTTTGTTTGTTTTGTTTTTTTTTTAATGTGTTACACCCTCTCTGGTGTAATCTGCAGACGTCAATGCATGTAGCTGCAGTTGCCCTTAAGTAGATGTCTGAATTTGGGGATCTACCCTTTTCCAGACCATCTCGGTAGAAGCCTTGTCCTCTTCTTGGCCACTGTTTTACCAGGCCTTTGTGGACACAGATTCCATAGAAAGAAAACTGATACAGAGAGAATTAATCAGCCAACTGTCCTTACAGACGTGAGATCTGCATGTGGAAAATTCTTACAGACCCAGACTTTGAAACTCAGTGTAGGGCTTTGGGATTTAAGGGCATATTTGAACTTAGCAAAAATATGCGACTCAGTGAATATGAATAGTCACGGTCTCTGTGTTTGCAGCTTATGTATCACTTCTGCAAACACAGTCGTTTATAATTGACTGGAAGGAGAAATACATCTTGCAACACCCATCAGCTTCTGCAGCCTGGGTGATTTCCCACCTGAGCACCTCACTTGTCTATTTTTATCCTGTGAAGAGGTTACAGCATCTTGTTGGCCATGATTTCCTTTACCTTACAGGTGCTGGTTATACTTTATTTTGCAAATGAGGCATTTAATGAACTATCATGAAATGAGAGTAAAGAATTACTGGAGCTGAGGGGGTGGGGGTGAAATGGAAAAAAAGGGAAGGAGGGCAAAGAATGGTTTTGCAGACAAATCCTCCACACAATTGAATCTTTGTTGGCACAGAAAAAAACCCCACACATCAGAAAAGTCATGCTTCAGTTCTCTGCTGTTGCATTATCTTTTTTCTTTTGCTACTTCAAAATACCTACAAGTACACTGCCCTGCTTGAAGCCAGCTCCTTGAAAATGAAGTGTACATTTCAAAGACTGTGTACAGTATAACTCTTTGTGTTTGGCTTGGAGAAATATTTGTTGGGTGCAAAGGAAAAAAGGAATTTAGGTAGTTGGTAGTAGGCAAGTGTTCCTTCAATACCTGCTCAAAACACGTTGAATCTAAGGATACGTCTTGGCCATGCTGGACTGAAATTGCGTCTTGTGATGTTAGAAGAGAGTTGGAGCTCTTGACAGGGAGTTGCAAAATTGAACACCCCCAAAACACATCCAGAGAGGGTCAGTTCACACTTGTTAGGGTGGCAATGGCTATGTGGAGATGACAGTGAGGACTGGTTGCCTCAACATCTGTCTCCATTCCTGGGCAGGGTCCCAAGATCCTGTGGCACATCTGTGCTGCTGGCAGGGCTGCCATGAGCTGCTTTGAAGAGTGCTACATCCACAGTGGAGCAGCAGTGAAAATATCTCATCTTGTCTGGCACAGAGCCACTAGAGCAGTGATAATGGAGAAGTCTGGGATGCTCTTAACTTCCCAATTGTTTTGCTCTCAGATAAAAGCAAAACATTCTCAGTTATTTCCCTGAAGTGGGGCTATAAAGAACACATCTTTAACATCAACGATGGCTGAAATTGGATGAAGTTGTTCCTGTGTTATGGCAATCAATTCAGCCATGTTAGGCACTGCTGCTGTCAAATGTGCTGTATTGGCATTTAATTTCCTGTAATCCACAACTAACTGCCATTTCCCATTCAACTTTTACTGGTCATACAGGAGAGTTATATGGGGAATGGGTGGGAACAACTATTCCATCTTCCCTTAAGTCCAATATCATAGGGGAAATCCCTTCTCTGGCCCCCAGTGAGGGATTTTACCTTAGTTACCTTTGAAGAGTGGGGGAGGCAGCTTGCAGCAGGTGAAGTGATGCAAAATCCAAAGCAAACGTTCTGCCTGCCCTTATCATCAGTCCAAGACCTGCCCTTTAAGATGTGTAAGCTAAGCCTCTTTCTTATCTCCAAACTTCTTTGAGTCAGAAAAACGTTGGAAAAATGTGTACAGATGGGGACCCAGGGCCCAGAGGGAAAATTGAAGACTGCTCAAATACTGCTGCCAGTTTGTGTTCCAAGTTGCTCCATAACACCCACTGAAGTTACCACTGGTGAAAGAATGAGAGGGGGGTTTTAATTCCAAACTTGACAATTTGATAGTAAATCTCCCCCAATCTCTTTTTTCCATTGGATGCACACATGACCCCAAAGCTTCTAAAACAGGACTTCTGGTGAGCTGTCGGGAGAAACAATGGTGAATTCACCCCCACCCCCCGGTGACATGTTCTACCTGCTCTACATTCCCCAGGCAAACCAGGGAGGACAACTGATTTGGATCACCTTTTGTTTGCTGAGCATGTACAGATGAGATGATTAGCTCAAATGAGTGGGTAGGACTGAACTTTCTTAGCATATATTTGTTCATTTCTTTTCCTTTGGACTCAGGTGCCAAAGCACGTTGCCATGATGAATATATGAAGACCTTGGAAAATTAGAATTAAATATGTGTATTTTTTGTAAGTTGAGACATCATAGAAAAGGGAACTCTAAATCTAGTGTAAATAGCTATCAATATACTTCTGTTTGTTTTTCTGTCCAATTGTCTAAGTGTGCTACACCTCATGTTTTAAAATAATACTTGAGCTGAGCTGAAGCCAGGCTGCATCTCTTTTCTCTCAGGATTCCTAAGCAGCACATACTCAGCCAAGGAGAACAGGATAGGTAGGCACTTGGGTCTGGTGTCCACAGCTTCCACCCACCACCCACCCAGCACTTCATGGCTTGGCCAGGGGTGAAACCCATCAGGATTTTGTGTCTTGCTTGGGCACTGAACAGAGCAACAGAAAAGCTTTGCCATGCTTTTGTTTTTTGTTTTGTTTTCCTTTTTGTGTTATTTTTTAATTTCCAAACTGTCATAATGCTCTGTGAGTTAGCAATTCCCTGGGCATATTTTGGATTTAGCTTAATAAATTTGGGGTTGCTTGAGCCAGGACTCAAATTCTTTCATCTGCATTCAGAGAAGCTGGAAGATTCTCCTTAGTTTGTTTGAAGTCTCAGGTTCATGCAACCACTTAAAAGAAGTTCAATTTTATGCATGTAGGAGAGGTATCTCAATGCTTGAAATAATTTCCAGGGAATGATAATTTCTCACAGGTTGTTTGACTTTCATCATCAAACAGTCAAAAAGTTACTCAGTTTTGGACTGATTTTGGCCTTAAGGTGTCCCACAGCAGAACTGAATATTCCAGGACAAGTCATGATTCCAGCATATTTTGAATTCCAAACTAAAACCAAATGTGGCTTCCCTTGAGAAGAGTAAAAAACAATTATTATTTAATTTTGAAACACAATGTGGAAATAAAAAATTAAAATGTTGAAAGTTCAATGGTTTAGAAAAAAATCATTACATCATTCTATTTTTGGTTTTTCTACACTTCTTTTCCATTTAGATGAAAATTATATTTTGTTTGACAAGTAGCTCAGTTAAAACCTCCCCTCTGGCTGTCTGGCTGTCTTCGTGTTCCTCTCCTGTACAAAAAATGATCAGTAGAAGGCACAGGAACAACGTCAAAAGCATCATCTTGATCTGTCCAGGCAGAGGCTGTATCCTGGGTCCATGGTCTGAAAGATGCACCTCCTGGAATCAAAGTGCTCCTTTCTTTGAGACCCATTACAAAACATTTCCAGTTAACACAAAACCAGCAGCTTTCCTGCCCAGGGATGCTGAAGTGAAGTATTCCTTGCTTGTTCCCATGGGAAGTAGAGGAAGATATGGCCAAGGAAATAAAACAAGCCAAGGTCAAATGGAATTAAAACTACATTTTCCATTGCAGGAACAATCAGGCTCAGAAATCAGTGTTATTTGACATCGTTGTGGTCAAGAATACCACAAGATACAAGAAGAGTCTTGGGCTTGAGATGAATGTGCATCTATCTCTGCCTGGACACACACACACATATCTCCAGAGGTATTCTAAGTCATTCTAAGGTATTTGCACATAATAGTAAGCCTTCTGCCACCCTGTTTGTGCCCCAAAGATATTTAACCCTAATCTGTACTAAAGATCTAAGTTCCTGTTGAGGTCTAGGAGCCCAGACAGGCTGAAGGACGCTCCTGTTGTCCTGCTATGGAGCGTGCATTATTCCTGGTCACTTACTGTGGCTGGAGTGCTGCAGCTCTGAGCAGGGGTCTGCTGAGCCAGCCTTGATGCTCTTGGAGATGAAAATGTGCAAGCAAGAAACCTGCCCACCNGAGGAGGGCCAGGCTGCCTACACAGGCATCATGTCCATAAGGCAGCGGGTTCCAGTGGAGTTAGGATACCTGGGACCTGCCAAGAATTGTAGGAGCATGTCCAATTTGCAAGTTTCAAGCCGTTGGGAAGCAGTGAGTCAGTGGAAGGATCTCATAAATTCTTTGTTAGAGGCTTGTTCCAGTTCTAATTAATCACATTGAATAACAATTCAATTAGTGCCATGAGTTAAAAATTACCAAGTTAGCTGCACATACTGAGATGGACACATTCAGGGCTGAGACAAAAATAGTCTGGCAGAAATGAGAGGCATTAAATAAGGCAGTGATCTCCTGGGACATTTCTGGAAATTGTTCATGGCTATTTTCCATGTCCTCATTCTCCAAATGCTTCTGATGTTGCTTTCCTTCTCTGACCTGGCCCTCCACGGCAGATCTCACACACATTTTCTCTTGCTAGTGGACAAGAGTGGAGACTGCTGGTGTGAGTCGGTGCTGTGGCTAGAGAGCGGACTGGAACCTCTCTCAGAAACTCAGTCCCACTCTGCTAAGAGCTCTCTGTACATAAAACAAAACAAAGAAGGCCTGGGAAGATTAATACAGACAAAACAACAAGCAAAAGGAATACAACTGAACAGGATCCATCTTCCTGAGAGCCAAAGCTCCCAGCAGTTCCACTGCCAGTCCTCAGGCTGCTGGACACCACACTCATGTCTACCAAGAGAAATACACTGAACATCACCATCCCTTTGAGTTCTCCTATCAGTCATTTCTTCATGTATTAATTTCTTTTAGTTTCATATATTTAATCTCCTAGAGTTTTTACAGCTCTTGGATTGTGTTCACTGCTTATATTGCATCAAATACAAAAGGGTTCTGACTTGGACATTTTGGCTGGTAAAAAAGGAGGTGAAGTGAAAGTCATCATTCCATACTTTCTAGCATTAAAAAAATCAGTGATGTTAGTATGCTGAAAGAGCAGAGAAACTTCTATCATGAGGAAACAACAAACAACAGAATAAAAATACTCCGTGATTCTTTTAATAAAATAAAAACTAAACAATAGAAATTATCTTTGGCAAGCTAAGTCCATAATTTGCCCTGCGTCTTTGAGGTGAAATGCCTTTTGGTTGTTTTGTTAGGCATTTCTTCCTCCATTTTCCACTTTCTAAGTTCTTTGGGGGTGTTTCACTAGAGGAAAAGGGAGTACAATCAGAATACCATGGAAGTTGGAATTTTTGTGTACACACACGCACACATGCACTGATATCTGCGCCAGCACAGCAGCAATCTGTCATTGCTGTCTCTATATGCATCAAGCTGGTACAGGTCCTATAACACTTGCAAGCAGACCCATGGAGAAGATCCCCAAAAGCTGAGTGTTGCTGAATATTTCTTCCTGGCGTGTTGAGTCAGTTTCCTTTATTCTGGCCTGGCAGTGCTGTCATGAACATTCTTCTCTCAGGTTGCAACATTTCTTTTAATTTCAAGAATCAAGAGCACTTTTTGTTTCTAACCAAACTTGTCTTGCCTTTACCTCAGCTCAGATTTTACGGCTCAGAAAATATCTAACTGTCTAGACAGACAGATCTTTGTACCTGGTGTATCTCCATTTAGCACTTCCTCAGCAAGTCACAATATTTATCTCTAATCTCATTTTGCACAGAAAAGTAAAAACAAGTTCCAGTTGCAGTCAGTCAGAACAATATATACCACTTTAGGTAAATGATTTGGAAAAAAATTTCTGAGAGCTGTTTTCCCATATGTCATCATCTGAGACACAGCCGGGGCAGCACTGGTAAAGGGGCTAATGCACAACATGGGTGTAACTAGTGAAAGGGGAACTCTGAAGAGGGAGCAGAGGCAAAAATAAACCTGTACTTCAGCAGCCAGATGAGTAGTGGGGATGATTTCTTCAGCACACAGAGTCTCTGTGGCTACCAGCACAATAGGTGTTGATGTGCTGTTGTATGATGATTTCAAGTCCACTTCAGTAATAGGAAAAGAGCTTTCTATTAATTTTTTTTGAGCTTTCCACTTGTCTTACAGAGGCAACTGTTTATGGTTAAAGCCACAGCTGCAGAAGGCTCTTTCTGGGATAGATTAAAATGGATGTGCATCAAGCTAGCAGGAAGTTGCAGAAAGCCCCCAGGATCCCTGAGTAATTCCATCACTATCTTCTAGGGGCCAGTGGCACTGCTGACATCACAGTCAGCACAAAAGTGCCATCACAACCCATAAGCTGCTGCTTCTACAAACGTGTTGGGGCCCTGATGGCACCAAGGGCTCTTCATCGTCCTGACCAGCCCCACCTCCACCCACAGCCCTTGCTCATAAACCCACGGATCCCATTTAGGCTCAGACTGGGCCACCGCACTCAGATTTGAGCTATGCTGCAGGTCTGGGGGGATCTGCAGTTTGGCCATGCACTTTCCTGGCCATGAATCCCACTGATCCAGACTCCAGTGAACAGACTGACTTCTGCCCTGGCTCTGGATGTGCCTTGCTGCTGTGAGTCCACCTGAATCGGATCTGTGGTTTGACTTCAAACCTGCCTCATCACCATGGATTCTCCAGCAATCTGAATTCTCAGCTCAGCCTGGCTGCTTTCTGTGGCCTGCTTTGCTTGGGTGTTGTGGGTGGGCGCCTGGCTGGTGAGGCCCAGTGCTGCCAGTCAGTCCTTGTAAATGTGCTGGGCACCTTGAATCCAGAAGATTTCAATGCAGTAGCTGAATTTCCTAAAGCAATTGATTTAGCCGTAGAATTGTCCAGGCAGTTTTCAATGTGGGTAAGTGCATCGGAGATATGCTTTTTCTTTGAGGGTCTCCTCTCTATTCTGACGAAAGAGGATTAAGGAGTATACTGCTCCTGTACCCCATGCAGACCTTGGTTTGGAGGAGTTGCAGCTCTCTTTTCAGCCACTGCCTCCTCCACGCACTCCTTAGCTGGGTGCAGTGCAGGAATTTGGCTCTTGACAGGACCCGGCACTCACTGAAGCCAGCCTTGGCACAGGGAGTGTCAGGTCTGTGACCCTTGCAAATGTCAGTAGTAGATGAATAGGCATGACCAAGACCCCATAGTATGCCAAGTTTGTAAACTCTTTTTGTCAAGGCCTATCTTTTCAGTGCATATGGAGCACCTACCTTTGTGTGGTTTTGGTCATGATTCCAGGTGCTGCTGAAATGTAAATACTTACTAGAGTAATATCCAAGCTCCGGCATCTTTTGTTTTGCCTTTCATAAGCTCACATACCAGAGAGGGCTGGAATTCAGGATTTACCAATAATAGACCCTGATCTAAAGGGGATGCTGTTGTCACTGGCAGTGTGTAAAGGTGGGTGAGGTATGTTAGCAGATAGACATGGTTACTCTTGGGAATAAATAACTAGGATTGCTTCTGTGAATGCCTTGGGAAATGTTTAACTGTCCTGCTTGTTGAAAATACTTGAATTTACTTAATCCATTAGGTTGAAATGATCTCTGAGATCATTGAGTGCAACCTTTGATCAAACACCATTATGTCAACTGGACCATGGCACCGAGTGCACATCCCGTCTTTCATTAAACACCTCCAGAGACGGTGACTCCACCACCTCGCTGGGCAGCCCATCCCAGTGTTTAATCGCCATTTTTGTGAAGAAATTCCTCCTAATGTCCAAACTGAACTTCCCGTGGTGCAGCCTGAGACTACATCCTCTTGTCCTGTCATTGGTTGCCTGTTAGAAGAGCCCGACCCCCACCTGGCTGCACCCTCCTTTCAGGGAGCTGTGGAGAGGGAGAAGGTCCCCTCTGAGCCTCCTTTTCTCCAGGCTGAACACCCCACAGCTCCCTCAGCCACTCCTCACAGGATTTGTACTCCAGACCCTTCACCAGCTCCATTGCCCTTCTCTGGACTCGCTCCAGCACCTCAGTGTCCTTCCTGAGTTGAAAGGCCCAGAGGTGGACACAGGCCTCAAGGTGTGGCCTCATCAGTGCTGAGTACAGGGGACATGTTGTCCAAGTGCCTAGTTCTTGAAAGAGCTGTGGGGTTTGAAAAACTAGTTTTTGTTTCAAAATCTATTTTGTCATGTGATTTAAATGAGTTATTTCCAGGGGGAAAATTCCTTCAAATCAACCTATTGTGTTTTGAAACAAAACCAGAGCCCTTGCTGTGCAAACAATAGGGGCTGCATTGCCAGCATCTCCCTTGCCTCAGCTGCAACAGACCATGGACTTAATGCTGCCTGACTGGAATCCAAACTGTCGTGTCTGGGTGTTCAGGACAAGCTGGTTAAAGTGGTCTGAGATCAGAGAACAAGGCTGAGGGCTGCAGTCCTCCAGGGAGAGGGATGAATCCTGTGTTTCAGGGTGTCCTGCTGGTTTTAGTAACTGGTAACACGTGGGGGTTGTAGCACTCTTTGGTGTGCTCCTTCAGGCAGGGCTTGCATGGCCATCCCAGGTGATGCCAGTCTTTACTTCAGCATCAAACAGACTAATATCTCAATCTGTCATATTTGACAGAGTTGCTTTGTGAGGGAACTCATTTTTCATGAGCTGCTGTTTTATCTCTCTCTTTCTTTTCCCATTTTCTTCTGTTTCATCTTCCTCTGACTTCTGTTTTAATTTTTCCCTCTGGCCAGCCTGCCTAATCCTTATTTTTTGCTTGAAAGTCTTTTACTGTCTGGAAGCCAAAATTGTGGAGCATATGGGCACTTAATGCAGATTACCTGTGTGCATCCAGGGACTCGACACTGTCCATGAATTGTCTGCTTGACAACCTCAGTGTAAAATGTTCTGCAACCACAAATGGCAGATACCAGTCGGACTGCTGCCAAGTCATGGTGGAAACCCTAAATTGTTGTGATTCCTTTCTGTCCTGTAAATGTTGTTTATTTGCATAAATTTAGAGAAGCCTCCTGGATTGCCTCAAAGCTGCAGCTGTTTCACTAAATTAATCTCATCCACCTCAACTGTTTTGTGCTGCAATTTTGCCAGCACCCACTGTAGGCACAGCTGTAGGGCACAGCAATTTGTTTCCATATGTTCTTCACACAGCACATGTAGTAGCACCCAATGGTGGAAAATGTTACTAGTGGGACAGATCCAAAAATTTGAGATCTATTTATTAGGTGCTTGGAGTCTGGCCTTTTAGCAATTTTGTGCACAATTTATGCAGTGGAGCTTCAAACTGCAAATAAAATGCAAGCAGCAGATAGCCATAATTATGGTGTTAATAAGCGGTATTTCGTAAGTGGTCTCCTGGCAAGACGTCCCTTGTAGGCTGTTATGCAAGCCATTCCTCCTTTATTAATTGTTGCTAATTATGTTTTCACTGTGAATGATCCATTCACTAGCTTAGCACGGCAGAGTTGAACAACAAAAAGGTATTACATCTGCTCAGAGAATAAGTAGAAAAAAACATAATTCTTGGCTGGGTGTCTCACTGCCACTTGCTCCCCTGAGATGTGTTCCTTATCACTGCTTATTGCCTTTCAGGCCTTATGGGCTGTATGGCTTGTAAAAGGAGCATTCAGGTGATATCATCTCTTCCCTTTCTCTAGTGCAATTGATTCAAGGTCTAAATTTTTTATTCAAAGCAACCCAGCTTTTGCTAGATGTAAAAGCATATTATAATGATGGCCAAGATGTGATCTGAATTCTTTAACAAGCAACAATGGCATCAGTCATCCACTTGGAAGGTGGAGTCGCTTTCAAACAAATCTGGATATAACCTTTCCTTGAGGTACTCATGAAGGAACTGCTGCAGGTTTCTCTTATAACAAGAACTTATTTTACAGAACTTGGATACAATTAATTATCCAGAAAGGCAGTTGCACTAGTGGGTAAATAATTGAAGACTGATGTCTGTATAAACATATACAAGAGACAGGCCTAATCTGATTGGGTTTCAACATCCTAATAGTATTGTAAAATAGTTACTGAGTAAAACAGACTCTAAAAACAACTATGACTATATGTTTAGACAATCCCCATTTTTGTCTGCTGAAAAATTTAAATAATTAAGAGGGAACCCAAAGGGAATATAGATTTATGAAGTTGCTTTTTTGTAAAGCAAGAATACACAACATATTGTCCTCAATCCAAGGCTCAGAGAACAAACGGGTCTTTGAAAATATGTCATGGTAAAAGACCATGAGGAGAAGATCAGAGTGTTAACCAAACCATTATTGAAGACTGTCAGCACTGTCACAGTAGCACATGATGAACAACACAGGATTTGGAAAATCTGCAGGAGCAGTCCCCTCACTGCCAGTGTGTACTGATGCTCCACAGGAGGAACTCTCTTGAAACATCTACAAGAGAGCACAGGGAAAATGGGCCGTGTGCAGAATGTCTGGGAAAGCATGAGCGGAATTCCAGTGCTGTGCTGCTCTGGGGAAGAATTACAGACCCTCCCAGTACACCTGGAGCAGCTCTGGCACTCCTTGACTCAGGTGTATTTCTGAAAGAGGACTAGGGAACTTGGTTATTGCAAATACCTACTGCTATGATGCTTGTGGGTTTATTCCTTTATCCTGCTATATTTTATTCCCTTTGATTAAACTTATTAGTGTACTTTGCTCTTTTCTTGTTATTCTATTTTAAATTCGCAGTTAAACCCTACAACTTGTTTAACTAAAGGCTAGAGACAGGAGAGGTCAGGGATTGGTCAAAAATTGTCAAAATTCATATAGATTCAAGAGGTGTGTCATGTGTAAATATACAACTGCTTCTCCGTTGGGGTGTCACTCATGGCCACAGGGCAGATGCTCCCCTGCAAGGGTGAAGGCAAGCAGAGAGCATCCAGATTTCTCCTTTGTCCTCCACTCTGCAGGGAGAGCTGGAAAAAAGCTCTTTGGACTGCCTCTGTCTGGAAATCTGGAGGAATGATTGTGTGTATTTTAAATGGCCTTTCAGTGAAGCAG
Organism: Donacobius atricapilla; assembly: GCA_013397315.1. NCBI lineage: Eukaryota > Metazoa > Chordata > Aves > Passeriformes > Mimidae > Donacobius > Donacobius atricapilla. The sequence continues at coordinate 1,049,703 of WBMY01010945.1, forward strand.
CTTGGGATGATGTATTCAAGATGGGAAAATACTGGGAGAGGTTATTATGAGCAATGCTCTTCCACAATGATGCAGAGAAAATGGTTCTTAGTTAAGACTAAGAATCTTACACTTGTGCAGGTGATTCCACAAGCAGGAAGAACTAAGGACATGGAGAGTCACTTCCCATCCAGTTGTCAGATCAGTTTGATAGTGATCAATCTCCTCCACACCTCCTATCTGTGTCTATTTGGTGTATAAACATAAACTTCCAGGCTGACTGGGTCTGTAACTCTGAACAGTGGGGCAACAGGTGCACAATCAGACCACTGCAAGGTGTGTGGTGCATTTATGCCAAGCCTAATTTGGCCTCTGGATCAGAAATAAATGGTCTGTTATTGCAAGTATTGTTCATCGAATATGGATGTACTAGCCTAGCCTGAAAGATTACACTTTGCTGGAGGATACTGGTTTCAAAGAGAGTAGATTAACTAAAAATTTTTAAAGGGTATTTTTCCTTTAAACATGATGAGGGCATTGAAATGATTGATTACCATTTTAATATAACTAGAGTCTGAGAAAGAACTTGGTGGATAAATGCCATTTAAGATAAAGGTTTCAATGAGATTTGCTTTCAAATACTTTCAAATGTATAATTTTTCTCATAGATTCGCTTTTTAAGCAGCTGTTCCAGCTGGATGGTGAGTCCCAGGCAGCTGCTTTCATACCCTGCCTGCACAATAGCACATACTGCAGCCAAACCAGGGCTGCACTCACGCAACTTGTGCATTGCACCTTGCATGTCTGTGCCCTACACTGTAGCTTGTTTTAGCAAGAGAATACACTACACTGCTCTGGCCAGAAGATGGCAATGAGAAATGAGGTTTTACACTTTTTTTTTTTTTTTTAATCAAGTATTGACTGTGATGCTTTGAGCCGATCACAGTTTATGTGTCAAATCCTTCCAAGCAGGTTTTTTTTGTTTGTTTGTTTGTTTTTAATAATTAAAAAACCCCAGCTTCACCTGTACACAGATGAAGCCACAAGTGGGCTGTGTCTGAACACATCCAGTAGGAGGGAATGTGGGTGGCAGTTTAAAATCAATTTTCCCTTGATTGATCTTTAATATCTGGTTTCCATGGACTGCACAGTGGTTGTAAAGCCCAAAAACGTTTAGCAGCTCTGTTTTAGCAACTTTGGGAAGATCAGATGGCTGAAGATTCACTTGAGCACTGGGGCCTAGAGTAGCTACTCCCCTGGGGCTCCAGCTGACAGGTTTTTAACAGTGTAGGGGAGATCAGTTAGAATGTGTTGATTTCTCAAGTAGGAATGTAGTTTTAACACAGAGTTAATTGCCAGAGATTCCTCAGCACCAGTGAAAATGAAGCTGTGTAATTGCCCTTCAGGATCTGGAGACACAGGAGAATTATTACCCCATCAGAAATAGCAGAGCGGAGTTGGCAGAGGGAAACTCACAGTGGTAGAAGGTTGAATTTCTCTCCTCCTTTAGTATTTCCATGATTGACTGCAAAGCTGAGGACCCAAAAGCAGATGGGTTTTATTACAGGGGGATAACTCAGAATGGAGCAGTTCTTCTGACCTGAGTGAATGATCGGTTATTTCAAACTTCCCCCCAAACAGAAACAAAGATAGTAAAGTGTTTGCAAACTTTGCAGTCTCCTTCACTGACCCCCCGAAAGTGAGATGTGTTTCCAGGAGGAAAATGGACAGCAGGAGAATACAGAAAAGAGAAGTAAAGACACCAAGGGGACAAGATCAGAAGCTAGAGCCAGGCTGACAGTTTGTCTTATTGCCTGATCCATGTTGATTCCCTCAGGTGATCTCTTGAGAGAGGAGCTGATACCCCACCATTTATTTCACAATTCTCTTGAGGTTATTTTAGCTACAAAAACTGACTGTAGCTCCTGGACCTACTATTCTCCATCTCCTTTTCGGGGCAGGACAGCATTTGAGGCTCTCCCTGTAGGGTAAGGGAGCTTATCTGTGTTGTGTGTTGTGCACCATGATGGCAATTTAAGTGCAAGTGATTAATTTTAGCTTCCTTGTTTGCTCTCAATTCAACAGTTACAATGAAGACTCTCCAGTGTCCTCTGCTGTTCTTTAACAACTCAACCAGACCTAGTGTCAACAAGGAAGCAGCTAATCAAAGGCTTCTGGCGTAAATGATAAGGCCCAGGATAGCACAATGAATGCCTCCACAGGTGCCCCATGGCCACTCTGTTTGCCTTTCCTTGGTTTTGCATTAACCTGGCACTGCCATCTTCCTCCCGTGTGGGCTGATGATCACAACCCTATCATTTTATGGGACTGGAAGTATCTGAGCACACCATTTTCTCTGCTTGTTATCATTTGCTAGGGCAAATGATAGAGTCAGATTTCTTTAGAGACAGTCTGCAGAGGTTATGTCCCCAGTGGGATAACTTTGTTCAAATAGTCCAAACTGGTTGATTTGTTTCATGGGACACCTTCTGACACCCTAATTCGTGCTTGGGGAGGGTTGACTGCAGTGGTATATGGCAGGATGCAACATGAATGCATTCATTCTCCTGTGTCACTTTATGTTGAATTGTGATTTTTTGGCATTACTCTGTCCCTCAGTGATTGTTCAGTGCTGGGATTACAGGAGCAGATCTGTGGAGCAATCATTGTTTGTGGTGAAGGCTCAGCCAGCAGGATGATGGATGTGAGGCAGACGCTGAATATTTGCTGCAATACCTGGGCTGTCTGTCAGAGGCTAGGATGACCATTCATCCTCTCCTGCCTGTTCCCAGGCACCACGGACTCGGTGGGGGTGTGGGGATAACAGCTGGAATGAAGGTACAATCAGGAGCTGTGTTTCAGGTGTGTGTTCAAATTTGCCCTTCTGTGCAGACAGGGCTTGTCCCTGATCTTCGACCCTGGCGCATTTTAGCTGTGGGCTGTGTGGTGATGGGCTCTTACTCTCCTACTTTATGTAAGCCTACAGTGAAGAGGCAGATCTGACCAAGGAATTTCTCTGCTGAGAAGTGAGCAAAACCAGGGACAAGTGCAAAATGCTGCAAATATAAGTTCATTGATAGAAAAATACCACAGAAAGGTAAAATACTATAATTTCTGTCTTTGCACTTTCCCTTTTTTTCCCCACTGGTTTTCTCCAATTTCTGCTTCTTTACTGTTTATATGCCTCATTCCAGCCTTTCACATGCAAATGTATTTTGGTAGGAGGTGCAGACTCCTCTGGACTGACAAGAGTCCCAGTCCAGCAGGGTACTTGCTGAAAAGTCTGCTTGAAGTTGAGTCTGCAAAAGTGAGTCTCAGCTATACAGGACTTGCACAGAAGACCACCATGGGTGGATGCCTTCTTCAATTTTTTTTGACAGAAGAGATGTGCCAAGCTATCAAAACCTGTTTACACCATGGCAAGTAACAAATCAAGGCTCTGATATTTTAAGCAGTGCGTTGTATAACATTCAGAAAGGAAGAATAAAGGAGTTCTGCCAGCCATGCAAGTTATTCATCATCGTCTCCATCGGTTTAGCCAGTCTCAGGTATTCAGGTTGTTCCTTCCTTCTTTTTATTTCTTAGTAAGCATTACTTTATTTTCTAGGGAGCACAGAAATAAGAATAGAGAATGAACATAATGATGACAAATGGTTGCTTTGGCCTTCTTCTCTGGGAAGACTGTGATAACCTTGGTCTGGTCTTTGTGTGTTCCTTCTGCCTTGCCATATGAGCTCACTGAGGTGGCCCTAGCCTGGCAGACCTCCAAACTGGCGTGTGTCTGACATTGTTCAGTGGGAACACTCTGTGCAGACCCAGGCACGCTCCTCTCCTTGGCATCACAGGAAAGAAAACAAAAGGCCTTGGTTCCAAGTTTGTTGGCTTTATCAGCACACATGGTTGCCTCCTCTGTCTTCCAAAAGCTATTTCAACCCCAAGACCAGATCATTGGTACTATCTGGCAAATCCCTCTTCCCTTGCCAGCCATAGACAGTTGGCTTCCTTGGAGCTGATGAGTAATGCTTCCCTGCTGCAGGCTGGTTGTGAGCATGGAGAAACAGCAGAGCATCCATAAATCACTAATTATTGTTACTGACCACCTCCTTGCTCAGCTTAAGCACAGTTTTTGTGCAAAACCGATTCTTCCAGGGCCTTTGTCTGTGGGCAGCTTGATCTTCCAGATGAGAGAGGATGTAATAGATACTTCTGATTTTGAGAAGAGTTCCAGTTCAGTCATAAAATGTATCGCAAATATGTTCTATTTCAAAGCCTTTGACACAAAATTTCTTAATTTTCCTTGTCCAGTTTTTTTTTTTTTTTTTTAAGGAAAAGAAAACAAAAGGTATAATGTCAGTGCCCAACTTTCAGCCCTGTTTTCTGCTTAGCTTTAGGGAGAATCAGTCAATCTGCAATGGTAAAAATTGTTACCAGATTTCTCAGGTTACTATGAGGGATGAAGTACAGTGGAATTGCAGAATAATGCAGTCTGAGGAGGAGTTTGCATCCATGATTAGATAGTGCCTGTTGGAAGCTGTCTGAGAGGAGAGGCTTCCAATTGTACAGTCTTCTTCCTGTGTTGAACCTATTGGTTGGGTGACCAACTGGGAAATATTAAGTTGGATGTAAGCACCTGGTGCCTCTGATCTGTGTTAATGGGGGATAGCAAGAGACAAACCATTATTCCACTCATATTAAACATTAACTATTAAACATTAAACATGAAAGAGCTGCATTAAAATGCCCTAGGAGAAAGGAATTACTTGTGTCTTTTTGATCAGTGGGTGGTTCTTCTACATTTGACACTGGCATGTGTCTGACTTGGTGCACCCAACTATATTTTTGAAGCAGTAGGAGTTTAATTATCCTTTCAAAAGGGAATGAACACCCAGCTGGGGTTAATGCAGAAACATCAACAAATGACTCTGCTTTGAGATGCCTGGGTAGCAGCTCCAATTTCTGGATTCTGCTCCCAAGTGCATTTGAATGAAGGTAGAAAGTGTAAGGATAAAAGCGAAAATCCATGGTCCTGTTTTATAGGGGAAAAAGGAAAGTGGTGGATCATGCTACAGCTAATGTTGGCTAGTCTAAGGCAGGTGAGTGCTGACAGATTTTTACTTGTACATAAATAGTACGTGAAGAGATGGCTAATCAGATGTGGATTTAGAAATGAAATATTGAAAATCTGAAGGTAGAAGGAGACATACAGAGTTTTTCTGTTCCACATTTCAGGTCAAAGGGGTAACTTCAAAGTTGAATTGGGTTACTCAGGGCCTTGTCCAGCCACCTGCTGACTATGTCCAAGGATACACATTAGCTACCTAAATCCTTGCTTTTATTGTGAGGAATTTTGACTTTATGTAGAAATATTTATATCCTTAGTTGTTTCTGCATAGCATAAAGAGAATGGGGAGACAAAGGCCAACATAAATATCTCTGAGGGTTTCCAAAAAGGGACTTGAAACCCTTCAGGAAAGAAAAGAACAGTAAGCAAATACTGATGCTCAGGAGATGAATTTCAGCTTCAGGGCAAATAAGAATAAAAGGGAAAGATGTCCTTCCCTTATAGCCAAGTAAAAAAGGAGCTTAAGAAACCAAGAAAATTAAAGTAGAATAATCAAATGCCTCTCACCATTCAGTGCTGTTTTTCCTCCATGAGCTCCTTGCTTCCCTGTCTCTTGGTTTCCTGTTGCCTTAGAGTCAGAGAAGAGGGGTCTTAGGGAAGCACTTGAATTCCATTCTCCTCTTCAAGGCCTGCCAGGGAAGGCAATGGGCTTCCAGCTGCCCTGGACAAGGCTGGTTTGCTGACCCCATGGGCTAGTGGCCAGTACATTTTCTTTGTTCGTTGTAGCCTCCATTGGGATGTAAAGAGAGTGCCAGCCATGGATTTCATTAATTCCACCATCAGTAGGTCTGAATTCATTGCCACTAATACAATGCCTTTTTTCTATGTGCTGTGCCAGGGGTATTTTTTTTTTGACACCATGTGTGACCTCCTGTTATTTCTCAACAAATGTTGGCAGGCACAGCACAGCTGGCAGAGCAAAGCAGCACAGTGTGTCATAAACTGCTGAGTGCATCCATGCTGAAATGAACAGCCAATTCTAGAGTGCGCTGAAAATTAAATCAATAAGAAAGAAAAACATGCCACTATTGCTCCCCTTTACTCCAGCTTTGATGGCTGCTTCCCATTGCATGTTAACTCTTCTGACTTGGACTCAAGACAATAGCCAGAAAAAGGTTATCACAGAGTTTCAGAGTTATATTTTTATATCTCTTCTATCCTTCTAAAACTTCCCCATACTTCTGTAAAGCAGGTGTTTCTAAACTGTTCACAAACAACTTAGCAATTAATTCCATTCTCTGAGCTGATATTCAGATTCTGCTTTTTTGATTTTACAGGAGGCCTTGATCTGTTCAGATAATATATTACAAATAATAATTGTAGTGAATGTTCATTGTTTCCAACAGTGGATAACCCACTTTTACCACCTTCCTTTCTTCTTTGGGGTTCTGTGCCCTCCCCTGTTGCTGTGGAAGATGAGAGCAGGGTGAAGTGCTGCAGTTGGTTACAGGCAGCCTGAGCTTTGCTGGTGACTGAAGTAGCTGTCGTGGCTTAAACTGCTCAGGTGCAGGAGAGAGGACTGGGTAGTGTTGCAGAACATGACTCCTGGGGGTACTGGGTCTACTTCTTTATTAATAAATCACTTTCACATGCTAAGGAGCAGCTGTGCCATCCTAGGAACTTGCCCTGCACCAGCCATTCCACAGCCAGTCCCAGCCTCTCTGCTCAGCTCCCCTCTCTGCTCACGCCACACCAGAGGGCTCAGACCCTGCTGTCAGACCAGGGCTCAGGCTGCCGGGGGTCACCAACCTCAAAGCTGCTCAGGTCAGGGTGGTTCATGGATTCACCCTGTCCCTCAGGGTGGGCAGCACACAATCACATCTGGGCTCCTGTTTTCTGACAGGGCTTTATTGAGCAGTTTTATTTTATTATGGTGCATTTAATTTGACCTTTTTTAGGATGACCGTGGTAGGAGGCAACTGTTCATGGGGCAGGTTTCTGCTGAGACACCCTCTGCCCTCATTCAGAGCCATGTGTATAATTTTGTGTGCTCAGTATGGCACACTGGACTGCAGAGTAGGGGGGTATGTTCCCTGCCAAAAGGCCTCTCAAGATGGCAAGGCAAAAAGAAATAGCTTCAATACAACTATCCTGCAAGCCTGGTTCTTCAGTGGATTGTCATTTTTTTGGCACTGAATAGAGCATTTTAAGCTGATGAGAAAATGCAATAGACTGATTTACTTAGATGCTTTCAATGTTTCTTTGACTTTAGCCAGGGGTGCCCAAAGCGGGGGGGTACAGAAAACCAAAATATAATGCTGCACAAGGCTCGTTTGTATGCACTGGGGCTTGTAGACACTCGCTGAACTTGTATCTGCCTGTGGGCCAAGTGGAAAAAGAGGGTAGACAGAGGGAATTTTTGCTCTTGCTCAGATTAACAACTATTGTCACCAGGTGAGGCCATGCAGCTTGGAAAAGTTGAGAAAAGTGTGTGTAGCTTATACCTGCTCTCAGCAGTCACACTGTCTAGCAGAATTTCTGATGGTTGTTGGGCCTCTGGCTCACCCTCCTCTTCCTCTCCTTGGGATGGGGCTGTAGAGCTGGGCCCCCCAGGTGGCCTGATGAGATGAAGTGTCCTGCGAGCAGGAAGATAAATCTTAAATCTAAAAGGATAGAAATAAATCCATTTCTTATCTTTTCATGAGCAAATCTTGCTTTTCTCTCTGCTGAAGAGCCCATTCCAGAGCAAAGCAAAAGGTAAGCAGAGACCCTGTTAGGTGCCCTGGGGCAGTGATATGTTGTCAACAGGAGCATCCCATACCTTTCCAGTAGAAACATCTCATTCCTACTCTATGTTCTCAAATTGGCTGGTCTCTTGTCTCCTTGATATCCCTTTAAAGACTGCAGAAGGGGTCTGTAAGCCACTGGGGTGACACTGACTATTCCTCTGGCTGAAGTGCTTTGATGGCAGAGGATGGGACAGGCAGAAATGAGGACGTGAGGATAAAAAAGTCCTGACAAACAAGCAGTGGCTCTTGGAAATGAGGAAGTGTGACCCATCCTTGTGGCCCCAGGGCTGGCACTAAACCTTGTGCAGCAGAAAGCCAAAGAGAGGGAATTGCAGTGGCAGTTCACAGGAGAATGGTGACAGTGACTCAGTCCGTGGTGGCTGCTGCTGCAGCTAAGCATGAGCCCATGTGTTTGCAATTGTTATTCTCATAGAAAAAGTCAAGTCCTGGAAGACTTTAGCTTTCAATTTGCAGTGCATTGAGGGAACTCATGTCTCTGTTGTGACGGGGAGCCCAGTGTTGCATCTGTGTGTGTCTGTGTGTGTATCTCTGGAGCAGTGACACACAGCGTGGCTGTTTCTCATGTGGCAGCTCCAGGACCTTCATTATAGAGCAGAAACCTGGGTCAGCCCTTGGATAAGGGCTCACTGGTCTTGTGTTCCATCATGATGCTGCCTCTAATTATACTCAGTCCTATTTGATTAAATGAGACTGGAATTTACTGGCTGCTCCTTTTCTCTGCTGCCTGTGTCATTAATATCCAGGGGCCCAAACTGAAGAGCATCTGCTTTTGCAGCCCTTTCACATTTCTGGTCACATATTCTGGAGAACTAGTCCAAAGGTTGGGTGTTGGAAACTTCTCCCTTCTTGGATGATACAGTAAAAATATCTGGAAGTGCTTCAGGTTTCTGGAGTTATGGTATTGCTAGTCTTCCTTCTATGAATTCTGGATTAAATTAGGACTTGCTTTACAGGAAATTTTAGGTAATGTCTGCCTGTATTCACAGCTCAGTCATTTATTTGGGTGTAGCCCAGTAGTCTGAATAGCCTGTGATTTACTGCCACCAGTGAAATGAAACAGAATCACTTTCTCTGATTTATATCCTCTATTGTAGTTAAATATTTACACAGTATCAAGATCTTAGTAATTGAATGGCTTACAGATAGGCAGCAAATGTTTATATACCTCTGGAATGGCCACAGGGCCATTGAGGTAATGATACTTCATTTTGATAAAAAGTCTTTTACTAAGAAGAAATTTAAAGCTCTCTCAGCTCCATCTTATTCTCGGGGTCAGACTTCGTCATGCTGATTTCAGTGGGTTATTGCAATTCTTACAGGCTGTAAAAGTGACACAGTTCAGAAAACCGCTTCTGTTGAAATGAAGCTGTTGTGGTGGAGAACACGGCATCTTTCCCCCAGCAGTGTTGTTGATTTCTTCAGGTAAGAAGGCAAGAAAAATTATCGGGGTAGTATCACTCTCTGAGGGAAACTGAAACTGGCAGGTTTGAACAATACCTACCAGTATTAAGTCAGTGTTTCTCCATTCACTTGCAGAAAGGTAGCACTAAATATTTCAAGACCCATAAGTAAACAAAATTAGCCCTGTTTCCTGAAGCAAGAAAGGATCCTGTCATTCCTACTTGTTCTATTTGATTCTATCTCCAAGTGAGGGAACTGGAATTCAAAGCAGGTGCAATAATTACAGCTGAGTTTGAATATTACTGAGCTGATCTTTGCTTTGCAGTAATATTGAGATCTTGGGAATGAGCTGACCTGGATTGCACTGTTGGTGAAGAAGATTGGGACAAGAATGAGTATTTCTTAGAAAGAGGAGTTGCTTATGTCTTGGAAATCTGTGGTTTTATAACCAAAAGAGATGTAAACTTTTCTTAAACCCATAGTCTCCATAGAGGCTTTTCATCAGCATAGATTTTCCTTTTTTTCATCATTTTTTGACATCATCATATATTTTTGAGCTCCTGGATTTCAAATTGGACTAGATGAGCAAAAAGTAGGAGAACAGCAGAAAGGTAGTTATTACTATATTCTGTCTCTTGATTACTGAAAATCACTTTAGCAGCTGTCTTTCATGTAATTCCAGAGTGGATGTTGGAGAAAAGACAGAAACAATCAATGGATATTTTAGGTCCTACTTATAAGCATAATTTGGAAAAACCTTTTACAATGTAGGAGGCTCTTGGGGATCCTAGTCTGGGGGAAAAAGAAGAGAATTTACTACAGAGTGGTTAACATTTGTGATATAATTTCCTATATAATGGAGACCATATTCCTACCTGGATAGTCTAAATAATCCTGTAACATAGAGTGATAATTATTTTAATTCTGCAGTAACAAATGTTTCTGTAAAATCAAGTTTAATACCTGGAGCTTGATACTCAATCAAACATGCAGTGCTTTAGAGGTTACATAAGATGCTCTTCTCAAAGGCCACAGGGATTTCTTGGTTTCTCTGTCCCAGCTGGGAGGCAGTTGATAACCTCTTTATTCTGTATCTGAGATAAACTGCAGTTCATAACGCTGGTAAAAGGGACCTTCCCAGCTGGCATTTCCTCTACATGCAGTGATATGGAGCAGGATTCTCTGAAATTACCCTGCCTGTTACCCAGCTGCCTCACAGCCTGGCCACAGGAGCCCAGCACTGTCTGCATTTGTAAAGTGTTATGGTTACCAAGGATGGAGCCCCGTGAACGTGGTATTTCTCCCTGCTTCCTCGCCCAGAGGTGTGTCGTCAGGTGAAGTTTACCACGAGATCAAAGCAAGCTCATTTTTCTAACCAATGCCATCACGTGTGACAGCGCCCTTCCAGCTGCTGGCAGTGGCACAGGGCTGTCCCAGCTGTCGCACCACGTTTGGGTGGGATATCGCGGGTCTCTCTGGCGGGGTCCCTCGCTCTCCCGGCCGCTCCGGTCCCCCGTGCCCGCAGCGCGGCATTTCAGCACCTTGGCCAGGGCCGGCGGCCGCGGCTGGGCGGGTCGGGCACCGGGACCCCGGGATGGGCACCGAGACCCTGGGTGTGCACCGGGACCCCCGAGTGTGCACCGAGACCCCGGGATGTGCACCGAGACCCGCCAGGAGTGACGTGCCAGCCTGGGCCCAGAGCAATCGGCATCGCCCCACACCTCTGGGTGTAACTGCGATGCTGCGGCCTCGGCTGTGCGGCTGCTGCTTTCTGCACAGCTGGGCTCACGTGGCACAGCTGGGACATGGGCAGCACATCTGGGGCACTGGCAGCACGTGTGCGCTCTCTAATGGGCTGCCAGGCCCCCATTCCCCTGGCTGGAAGCTGGCTTTGATTACGTTGTTTGTGCTCCTGAAAGCATCACAAAGCTGCCAGTTCCTGACCCTGTGTCCTGTGACTGCTCACCGGGAATAATGTCATGGTGGAAGATGTTACGCATGCAAACAGTGTTTAGTAGATGGATATTTAGAGTGATCTTTGACTAATAACAGCTTTAGAGGCAGCAGTTGTTGGGAGTTTCAGCTAACCATACCAGTACTACAGCCACATTTCAAGTGGAATTTTAAAAAAGAAATTAGGGAAAATGCGGACCTCAGACCTCCCAGCTCTTCATGCTCATACTGATTTTTATAATCTGTTCCTTGTGAACTATTATTATACTGATTTCCTTGGGCTGCACTGCGTTTAAGTATTCAGCCTTGAAATAACTCAGTGATGCACAATTAATGAAGCAGAGGAATGACTTGGGAGATGGCATTTTACGTGAATCACAGCTCATTCCTCAAATTATTTATAGACTGCTCTCTCTCTATGACAGGATGTCAGCTACCTGGCAACAGGCCAGAGTGTTTATGATCATCTCATAGATTTAGTATGGCTTCTAGATGAGGGCAGAAGAGATTAAGGAAGGCTCACTTTGTGTCTTTTCATAAGCAATAAGCCATCTCCATTCCAATTAAAAACCTCTCTGGTCCCAGCTGGTGCATGGTTACCAATAAACCTGCTCATGATCACAAGGGAAAGTTAATAACTAACACAGCTTTTCTTTGTTGTCAAGTAGAGCTGAGTAGAGGTTTGCATTTTTTAATCAGGCTTTTCTCTCTCATCTCCAGTCTCTTTATGTGACACCTCAGTGCCATTTTGAACATCATTTCAGAGTCAAAATCCGGAGTACTCTGAGTACTACAGTGAATCAGGTTGTCCTGGATCAGGATGCTCAGCTGCCTAGGAAGGTGTAAGTCTATTAAGAGAGAGAGCCAGATGCTGCAAAAACAACAGACTAAAAGCACAATATTTCCCTCTATCCTTGCTGTTTGGTAGCATGGCATTTATTCCTGAGTCAAAGCAATAATGGTTTACTGCAATATGCTGTGCAAGCCCAAGGCTGAAATGAGCACACCTGTGGCTGTCAATATAGCTGGATCTGGTATCATAAAAACATGGCATGTCCTTGTGTGGGCATTTGTGATTGCAGGAAATAAAGGTCCCTTTCAGTCCTCTGGGGAGATATGTAGGTGCCAGGTGGATGCTGTGCTGTGTGAGCAACAGCTGTATGGTTTAATGGGTGCTAAAGTGGGCAGAAAGAATTGCATCAATTGGATGTTAAGTTTTATTAGACATAACTTAGTGACAGTGGTAAAATTGACACTTACATATAATCATGGCCTTTTTAAATCACAAAAATCATGAACATCAACATATTAATTGCTAAATTAACTTCCATTTCTGTTAGTGTACTTTTCTAGAAACATGGATCATTTTAAACTATGTAGCTGCACGTTACATTTGCATAATAAAGCAAACCTCAAATTAAAAAAATATGTTAATACAAGATGAATATTTACGACAAGGAAGTTCACTGCTGCTCAAAGAACCACCCAAGGCCCCATGGCCATTCAAGACATAGTTCCCCATCCTAGAGTTTTATGAGCCTGGTACTGATCCTTGGCAAGAGGGAACTTCTTGGATTTCCGGCAGCAAGAGTTGTGTTTTCCTGTTAAATAGCTATGAACTAGTTCAGTGGTGAATTCCAGAGGATACAAAGCATAGAAACCAAGTGTAATACCAGAGGCAGTATCAGAACCCAGAACTTTTACCTCCTGGCCCTTGTTTCCAGCTGCCTGTTTTTTGAAATTAGAAGTACAGTACCAAGCTGAAACTTGTCTCTGCTATCTCCTGGCTACCTAGTTGTGATGGCTGTGTGAAGAACTGGATTTTGTTTCCCCTTTTTGCTTTCATTGCCATTGATCTCTAGCTACCTCGGGGGCATAGGACTGTCTCATGGGCTTCCCTGGGCTTTACCTCAGACATTCCTTGAGCAGCAGGGTGGCTTTGAATCTCTTTCCCCCATTGGGAATGGATCAAAAAAGGACAAACAGGGAGGATAAAGCACAAAACAAGAGTGAATACCCATTTCAAAGCTCCATGTAGGCTTTATACCAGCAAGACCTTCTCCCCACAGCTTTGCAGGCCAAAGAACTGTACCACATGAATACAGCTTCAGTGCTTCCAGGCCCAAGGAAATCAGGGGGACACAGCAGTTTCAATCAACATATCAAGCCAGCAGCAGCCCTGCCAGTAACTGTCCTCACATCCCACCATGTGACTGCCAAGAGGTATCTTCAGCCTCTTATCCATTTCCCAAATCTATTATACCTGTAGGAAGGCAGGATTTTCAGAGTAACCAGGCTGTTTAGAGTGAGGTATGCTGAGCAGCGGCTTTCTTTTGGCAAAAGGAATGGTTGGGTCACTGGGCTGACCTGCTTGCTGTGGGTTGGTGTTAGACAAACTGTTTCTATTCTTCATGTAACTCAGGAAATACTGCTTCAAATGGTGGTGTCAGGGTAAAACAAATCACTCTTATTTATTTGTTAAAATGCTTTGGGGATTCTTCTGTTTCCTCTCTAGTGTGCTCCCTCTGCTCCAATGCCCAGCAGCATCATTACCACAGAGAACTTTGCTCAAGCAGTTGCCTACACCAGAATTTTAAGTTTTCACGTGTGGGTCAGGAGCACCCTTCAATTGACAGGAGCAGCACCATGGGATCCTCTACCCAAATGAACTCAAATAAGGTCAGGCTCAGAAAAAAATCTCTTCAACAGGAATTCAGCTCCTTCATATAGGCTAAAATTCAGGAACTCACACGAAGAGGATTCATTCAGGTAAATTACTCCCTCACGTTCATAATTTATTTGCTGTGAGACAAAGGGTCAGTCACCCCCGTACAAAAGGCTGGTAAAAGCTCAAGCATCAGTTTGCTCCTACTGAAACCCTACTTCAGGATTGTACCAAAGATCTGACATTTTTTGTTTCGGCTCTCTGCAGGAGAAGTACTCACATGCAGTGATATAAAAATGTGGAAAGGAAATGTCAGGCAAATGGAAAGCTTTTCTCTCTCTTCAGAGAAAAAAACCCCTGATTTAAGATTTGTTGGTAGGACAAAAGCACTTATTAGTGCTGCTGTCTCCATAGCATTGAAATTCACACGTAACAGCATTCTGTAGTGTTAGAAAACCTAGACAGATGTTTCTCTACTTCTGTTTTACAGCTGCTTTGAGAGATGTGGCATCAAGAGCTGTGTTGGGTACTGTAGTCCTCTGGCCACACTGTCTTATTCCCAGTTTGCTGTGCATCCTCCACATCACCCACACCAGGGGTTCCCATCACACACTCAGGTTAAGTTCAGGCATTTTCTACACTTCCACATACATCAACAAAAATTCCAGTGATAGGAGTATTTTCTTCAATGCTCTCTTATATAGTGGGGAAAGGGGAGAATAATAGAAAAGAAATGCATTGAGACAAAAATGAGTTGTTTGTAGGACAGGATTTTCCTTCTGCTTTCACTGAAAAGCAGAAAAGTGCTACAGAAACAGTGGTCTTGTCTGACCAGTCTTCATCAATCAACCACAATTTTATGGACTACAGCAAGACCCCCTCAAACAAATACTTGTATTTATTCCATGAGCATTGTTTGGTTTGGGTTTTTTGGGGTTTTACTGAGTTTTTGTCATCGTTTTCTTTTGCAGTGGTTGTTGTGTAGGTTCCTGGTGGTTTTTTGTTATTGTGGGGGGTTTTTTGTTTGTTTGTTTGCCTTTTTTTTTTTTTTTTTTTTTTAGTTTAGTTGGCTTTTTAATCCAGTGAAATAACACCTACAATCAATGCTTTCAAATTGCCCATTCTGGAAGTCTGCCATAGTTACTTTAAAGTAACTACCCAGAAATACAGTTTGTTTATTTAGAAGTCCTTTGAGAAATCATTACTGATCCTGATGGAGTGTCTCAAATATTGCAATTCTAAGGCACAACAGGCTATTAGGAAATATTTTTATTTTCTAAAAATAGAGGAATATCCAGTTTTCTATAGGAAAACAAGCCACTTAAAAAAAATCCTCAATTTTGGTTATTTTTACTTAAGTCCTTCCTCAATGTCAGTGGCCCCATTCTGAAAGCAAGAATGACCAAGTCAATCTATTTTGATACTTAGGCATCAAACTACTGTAGAACAGAAGACAAAGGTAACAGAAAACAGTACTGGGGAGCTTCCTTCATGTCCATTGACTTCCTATCATTAAATCATTCATTTCGCACTACTGAAAGTCCAGTCCTGTGCAGTGCTAGAGCACCTTCTTTTAGAGAGTTTTAAAGCATTCTCCAAGTAGTGCTGGTCTTACCCTCAGCCCATCACGGTCTGGCAGAGAGAGAGGCAGGAACTGGCATTGAAGGCTGTGGTTCCCAAAGAGCCACTCCAACCACTAAGTGAAACTGCCTCCCCAAATGTAAACTCCCTTTATTGACAGACAAAGTACCTTAAAACATGTTAGTAAACACATCAGTCTCTTAACCACACCTTAGGAAGATCTCCTGCACCTGCCAAATCACTTGTAACTAAGTAGCCTCCAGGTATTAGAAGTAAATCCTGTATTTATTTTGAGGCATCATCAAAGAATGTGACAGCACCGTGGACTGCAGGTAGGTCAGCCTTCTGCAGCACCTAAGGCAACCATGGGTACTTGTTAAATCCAAGGCAATCTGTGTAGTCAAGAGAGACATAAATCTCTTAGAAACTGCTGATCCTCAGCCTCCAACCTATGCCTCCTTTTTTGTTTGTGGATATCTGTGAGAGAGGTGTATTCCCAAAGTGGTTTCCAGTTTGGTGCATGTGAAAGTCATCATCAAAGGTGAAAGCCCTCCAGCCTGGAAACTACCAGTAACAAGGAAGAGCTGAGGACAAAAACCCAGGAAATAAGTAAAAGCAGGCATCTCAACACAGGCACAAGAGAAAGGAATCCAGTTTGAATATCTGGGGCAGAAAATTGTCCAAGTGCAATCTGGAGTCCCATCTGTGAAGGGAATGATGAGTGGGTTAGTGACAGAGTAGTATTTAAAAGAAGCCCAAAAGGGGTCCTTTTTTCTGCCTGAACCTGTCTCATGCACAAGGTAAAGTGTGACTCCTACATCCCCTATGGCTGACCCCTGATCCAGGTGCATCATTCAGCCTGCTTGGGCACCCAGGTGAATCTCCATCCCCCATCGTCGTCCCTGCGCACAAAGGCCTGTCCTTGGTGGAAGCTGTGTGTTCTCACATTGCGGTGGGGACTCAGGGACGTTGTGAAGGCCACTTCAGTTTTGTTGGGTGACAAACCACCAGTCAAATAAGGCAACCCATAGGCTGGGAGGGAGGAAACACTTGGCACTGGTGAGGAGACGCATGGTGCTGAAGAAAATTGAGGAAGGAAGGGAGAATCCTCGCTGCATGGATGGGTGTTGCTGCTGGCTGGAGGCACGTGGCTGCAGCTAAACAATGCTGCTGCTCTTTCCCTGTGCTCATAGTCTACTGCTCCCCCAGGGCTCAGGCAGTACGTGTCTTTTCTGAGGTCTGGGGACAAGGCACTGTAGTTAGCTGAAGCTTCATCAATGGTGTTCGCATCTTTTAATCCTAAGGTCTGCAAGACCCAGCTGTCCACAGCAGGGCTGGCTTGCTCTTCACAGGCAGTGAATTCATTGAAGAGGTTCCTTCTAGCTTTGGAAGCATGAGGAATTTCTTGAGGAACAAAGCAGTGGTCCTCTTTTAATCTCCTCTTGGTACTTTTGAGGATAGCACAGGTTTTTTGCCCATGGCCAGACAGTAGTTTCTATTAAAAACACCAGAACAACAAGGTGGAGACAGAAGATTAAAATTTGAATTTCTAGATACCTGAAAGCAACATGTTTCTGACCTCAGATGCACAAGATGGTTATTATTTGGTTACTACTGTCCTCACAGACACTTTTTTTCCCCTTCTGCTTAAACATATGGGTATGACCAACTATTTTGTCTTTTTACAGTGTCTGCAACAACCCTGACCCTGAAAGAGAAGAGTGTGACCATGTCAATAAGGTATTTGATGGCATTCCCAACCCTGAGCTCGTGCCAGCAGCACTTGGCAGGCGAGCAGGGCACAGGGGGCAAAGTGGCAGCCTGACAAAGAGGGAGGATGCAAAGGTAACTCATGCTGGGACAGGGCTGATCCCGACCAGAATCCGCTCAGAGCAGCAGCCTGACGGCCCTGCACTCATCAATTCACCGCAGTTGTCATTATCCCAGGACAAGGGCCCTTCAGGCATCCTGGGATGGGCAAAGGAAGGCAAGAATAAACAAAGAAGGTCCCTACCATGTCAGGAATTCACTGCCCAGACACCTCCCAGGACAGCTCCACACTGGGCCCTTCTCCACACGACACAGTGGGTGGCCGTGTCTCCCTGCGGTGCCCAGTGAAGGAGACCTGTTCTACTGCCAGGAGCCAGGTCTGGTCACGGGAGGGAGGACACATCACACTATCAACTCATCTACAGGATGGAAAAGGAAAGTCTCCTACGTCCTACAGTCTTTTTTACCTCATGCCTAATCCAGGGAATTGAGGTAATAATTAATAGTTCAGTTTCATGGGCAGGGCTGGAATAGCAAAAAATGTCTTTAAGCTGACAAGAAAGAGTTATTTTCTTTATTTTTGTTCAGATGAGATGTACTTCATCAGAATCATCAATCTGGAATTCCTTCATCTAAGTTCAGCGTTTCTCCTGTCTCTTGTTAGAAGAGACAGGAAAAAGAATCCAAATGTTAAAAAAACAACCCTTCACACTTAGGATAACAGAATGTTTCACCCAACCTGAAGTGTTTAATTTTGTATTTCACTATTTAAAAAAAAAAATCACACACAACTTTTTAATCAATGGACTGGGAAAAAATTAAATCCTTATCAATGGGATAATTGACAAAACAGAGACATTCAAAAATATATATTCAAATTTGAACTTTTTACTGGAAAAAGCACTGGAAGGAATAATTTTACCTTGACTATATAATCTTAACTTATAGGTAACTAATAAATTAGGCTTAATTATTCCAGGTGCTACACTGTCTCCACAGTCAGAACCTGACAGGATATTATTCTTGGAGGAAACTGTCACCTTTATGAATTAAAATGTGTGTGTGGGTTCCACTGCAGGTTGTCTACACACATATTTTACTGGCCTGTACCTAATGAACCTGTTCCTTCTGCACACATTTGTATGACAGGTTTGAACACAATACCTTGGCTTTTTCTTCTAAACACTTAATCAGGGCAGAATTCAGGTATTGTCGGAGGTTATTATTTTCTTCATGTAACCTAGCAAGTTCCTCTTCCTTCTGAAGCAAAGTATCTTGAAGCTGTGGAATAGAGATACTGATGAATAGATGTTGACTCTGTAACTTAATAGCAATTGCCCTCTGGTACAAGCTGCTTGGATTTGATGATCTGGGTGTTGCTTTGTGAGCTCAACCCACCCCCTCCAGCTTCTTGTCTCTATAAATCTAAGTGGCATGACTGTTCAGTTCTCACTTTTGACTTCCTTTAATCTTAGTGAGTGTTTGAGAAGATTACTCTGAAAAAAACCTGCAACCGCAGAGTAGTAGAAAAGAATTACAGGTAGCCCTGTGAGTAGCCAGAAATGGTCACGGGCATGACAGCAGCTTCAAGATCTCCTCTTGAGCTGCAATAAACATCCCTTTGCACCCCTCCTTCCCATTTATAGATGGCTGGTGCAAAAAAGGAGGAGGAGGAGTTGTGAACTAATGATTTATGGGGGTAGAGTACAGAAGGAACATGCAGTTGCCATTCTTTATGATACAGCAGCTCTCAGTGATCTCTTTAGTTGTGGACCCTACTGTGCCAGCCCTGGTACATATACAGAGTTGAGATAATCCCTGGTCTCAAAAGCTGAAGAGGAATGGCACACACCTAACACTTTTACATGGGAAATCTAAGTGTTTACTGACAGATTTTTGACTCTTGATCAGAGTTCCAGAGACTTCTTTAGGAGGACAAAGAATCTTCTGCCAAGGACCATAGGCACCTGCTGAGCACAGGCTCAGTCAAGAACAGACTTAAATGACTGAGGCAGAGCCAAAGAAAGAAGTACACTGAAATCTGGAACTATGGCTTGGTTCCAGGGAGCTTTAAGTTAATATCTGAATTTTCACTGACTTCACTGGGTCAAGACATCATTCCAAGTACTTGATCAGAATCATCAGTCTGGAGTTCCTTCATCTAAGACAGTTCAGAGTTCCTCCTGTCTCTTGTTGGGATTTACAAAAAAAAAAAAAAAA
>WBMY01010945.1:1072654-1187700 GCA_013397315.1 Donacobius atricapilla
AGGAGCAGCCCCGTGCGAGAGGCGAACACCCCGCGGATCCCGCCGGGCCCCGCAGCGCCGGCCTGGGGCCGCCCGAACTGCGGCCATGCTGGGGCTGCCCAACATGGCGTCATCAGCGCGCGCCGCCCCGCCGTGTGGGGATGGCGGCGGGGGGAGCCGCGGTCTCTCCTGAGGGGCTGGATTGTCCCGCTGCCGGTGCCCGGACCGCCCCGCTGCCGGTGCCCGACTGCCCCGCTGCCGGTCGGGAATGCCCCACCCCCGGTGCCGGACTGCCCCGCTGCCGGTGCCCGACTGCCCCGCTCCCGGTGCCGGACCTGCCCCGCTGCCGGTGCCCGGCTCCAGGCCGCTCGGGAAGTGCCCGCCTGGCCCCGCAGGGGCTGAGGCAGGGGCGGAGGAGGCTGCAGTGGGTGAAGAGCAGGGGTGCCCTGCGCAGGGGTGCCCCCCATGTCGCCCCGAGGCACCTCACGGCTCGTCTGTCTGTCGGGGCCGCAGCAGAGAGAGGAGAAGATGAACTGAACAGCACATCCAGGGGATAATTAGGGGTTGGAGCACCTCTGTTACGAGGAGAGACTGAGGGAACGGGGCCTCTCCTTAGGGGATCTCATTAATGCGTATAAATATCCCAAAGGTGGGGGTCAAGAGGAAGGTGCCAGACTCTTTTCAGTGGTGCCCTGCGGCAGGATGAGGAACAAGGGCCATAAACTAGAACACAAGAAGCTTTACCTCAACATCTGGAAGAACTTTCTGTTGAGGGTGGCAGGCACTGGAAGAGCTGCCCAGGGAGGGTGTGGGGTCTCTGTCTCTGGAGACATCTCAAACCCACCTGGGAGCCCGTGGCCCCTCCACTGCTGGGTCTGCACAGTTGCTGTGGTGTTGGCCGGGGGCTGACAGTGCTTGGCTCTCTGAGCTCAGGGAATTCAGGTCAACTCTCCGAGGCTGATATGCTGGGGAGTGAAAGGTCCTACATGGGTAAAAGACAGATCAAAAAATCAGAGCCCTGGCAGGTTTGGGGAGATACCTTTTGGGTGACTGTCGAAGAAAGAAAAATACTGTTGTTGTAGGAGAGAAAGACCTCATCATGCAAAATGGTGCATAGATGGTCACGCATAATGATGGAAGAGGTTGAAGTCACAGTAACAATCACACATTGATGTGTGTGTGTAAAACAAAACTAAGTAACAATCATCTGCTAATTTTCCTGTTCACCTGGAGCTCTTACTGCTTATTGCAGTTAATGATGGACTTCTTTAATTGGGAATAAAGTTCTGGGGCAAAATGTTTATCAAGACTACAATACTGCTTCAGTGGAGATTTCACTTTGAATGTCATAGCAGCTCTTTTATGAAGTTCTGGGAACATACATTCAAATGTATTGCAGTGTGTTAATTACTGTATGTTCTTTGTATCTATATTTTCTTTTGTAATTTCTATGATTTTTTTTTGTTTAAACAACAGTGGTGAAGCTAATCCTAAAGATTAATGTTAAAAAACATCAACAACCCCCTCCAAACAACAAACCAACCAACAAACAAACAACCCTAAACAAAAAAAAAATACCAAAAAAACCAAACTTTTTTCTGGTTTGTCCCTTTTTTATGTGAAAATGGCCTTAAAGTTGCATTTCTGTCATAGTGAATGGGCTCTCAGAAGGGATGGTACACAGAAGAAAATAATAATTACAGATAGTTTAATACAACTTCTATAGCAGGCTTACAACAGTTACAGTATGGGTTACTTTGCATGCTGACACCTGCCCTGGTGTCCAAACCCACTCCAAATCCTCTTTACTTGTCCTGCCATATTACTGCTACAGTGCTTCTTATCCATGTGAGAGTGGTTAAGTGAATCAGTGACAAAACAGAGGCTCATTTATGATTCAGGATATTAACCTACAGGTACACACAGGTACCTGGCGCTTGCATGAATGTCTGATCATGCTTGTGAACCAAAGGTGTGGGAAATTAAACCTGATGAGACTGATTTGCAAAAATGCTTTTGAAAGAGAATTTATGCAGATACAGGTTCTGACTGTTTTTCTGATCAGTCTTCCTCCTTGAGTGCAGGATTAAAAGGCACTTCCCAAATCCAGTCCCCTGCTGTTGAGACATTCTTAAACTTTTCAATCTCCCTCTTAAAACTAATTAGGTTATTTTCCTTATGTTATTCCCACTGTGAGGCTACACCGTACTCTGAGCTCTGATGGCTGGACACTTTCTAGTTTCCAGGCTGAATGTATTCATAGCAGGTATAATCCCTTTTGTCCTTGTGCCAAACTCTTGCTCTAGTTTAGACACTTCCTCTCCAGTGTTTAGCCTTGATGTCTTTGCAAAGCGCTGTCACACATTGTCTTTTCCTTTTTCTTTAGGTCAAAGAAGGGAGGTTCTTTTACAATCTTTCCTAACCTTAGGAACCCATCTTAGAAAATATTCCAGATGATATTTACCTGTTATTCAGATGGATGACCAAAGTTACTCAGATTGCTGTGCAACACACCATTGTTTAGAGAAAAGCATGGGAAAATCTTTCTCTTTTATATCTTCCTGGTATATTTTAGGGCAGTCTTTGCCTTTCTCATCAGTCTCTTACACCAGTTACTAGTCTTGAAGTCACTGTTAGGTGGCAGTGAATACACCCATGGGCTTTATTTCCTGTAAAACGCAGTTGAGTCAAATTTAGTCTTCAGTGCTGTTGGGCTCCAGCACTCCTATGCTGATACTTTTTGGTATTGTGGAGTTTCACAAGAGTTTAGAATAAAGGAAAAAAAAAATGACTACCAGATGGAAAAACTGCACACCACATTTCTGGGTTTACCTGCAGTTTCTCACAGCAAGAGTGGTGAGTCAGTGACTAAAGGATGAAATTTATCTGAAAAAGTTGAAGGTTTTCTACATAAATAATGGCATTTTAAATGTATAGAATATTCTTACAGGTGAAATGTTTAAGGACCATGTTTGAATAGCATCTGTGTCATGTGTTGTGTCCACAAGTGCTCCCCCATCTGTTATCACCCCTGCGAACAGCAAATCTTGGGTCTCTCCTGTGGATGTAGTTGTTGTTTTAAAAGGAACCAAAGGTCCCTGCTTTGAAGAGAGATCTGTTAGGTCAGCACAGATAACTGCTTGTGAAGATCCGGGACTAGAAGAGACTTATTCTTGTGATGCTGGTACTGCTTTTTACTCTTCAAAATTTCATTCCGGTTTCCAATCTGACTTTGTTCATGGACATTTGTGGTTTAAGCTTTTTCTGTTGTGCCCTGTGTGCCATTTGATGTGTTATAAACAACAGTCTATTCTGTGTTTGTCTGGATTTGTGTAATTGTTTTTCTGTTTTGCCAGCCAACTGAGAAGCAGTCCTCTAGATTGCACTTGATTGCACCCCCAGGTACAGGAATGAGTTTTCCCTGAAGTGGAAAGGCAAATGGGAAAAGTGCCAGTTTATGAACATAGAGTATATTTACAGAATACTTGCAGAATATCATTGAGAGTGAGAGGATAAAAAAAAAAAAAGAATTTTATAATTCTAGGGCTTTCTTTTGAATGTTTTCAATCATTCTAGTGGGTATATTGACCTTTTGTCAGAGGAGGACACTAATTGCACTCGTTTACTATCCTATGTACATGTTCTCTCGGAACTCATCCCAGGCTCTATTTATTGCCTGTTTCTTGCCCTTTCCTTTGGCTGGAATTGTATCAAAAAAGAGCTCTGAGATCCTGACTCAGGGCTCCTTTTTGATGAACTGATGGGTTCTCCTGAAAACTTCAGGTGAGAGTTTGTTACTGTTGCCAATCTTATTGGTGTATGGAAGAGAAATATGTTCTACTCCTGGGCCTGATGTTGTACAGTTTTATAGCAGCACTTAAATGCCTGAAACTTCAGGACATCACCCATTTACAGTATAGACCCGAGTCAGTCTCTGCATCTTTGTTTCAGTTCCTCATCTATCAGTCAGGACTGGTGTGTCTGCCTAGATTTCACATTTCTGTAATAAAAAATGTCCTCATGTAGCCCCTGGCCAAATGAGTCCCTTTGTTCTTGGCTGAGACCAATTGGCTCCAGAAGAGCAAATTAATTGTGAACTGATCATTTTTCATGACTTTGGGAGTTAATTGGATGGGAGGTTTAACATAAACCATGATGTAGGTATGAAAGCAAAGCCTATTCTTGGCTGGCATCAGCAGCACGCTGCTGCTGTCGATGTCCTTCATTCCCACTGAGCTGCCATGCTGCAGCTAGGTAACCTTTACATCACAGAAAGTGATTCAACAATGCAAACAAATGCACTGAGGTAGTCCCAGGGTTGAATAACAGACGGCAGAAACAGTTTCTCCTGAGTGTGCTCGGAGCGTTGACCATCGTGGTTTTGGGGAAATTGTTGCGCCTTCAAGAGAAAGACCCACGTGCTGAAAAGCCATGTTTTTCTCCATGGTGTTTTCTATTGAAGTCAAACTATTTTGCAGGGAGACCTGCCAGAAAAGCTTAGTTCACAGGTTTAGTCCAAATAGTCGAAATTAGGATGAATTTTCATGGGACCAGATGCAGAGCTGACTGGGGCCTCGTGTCTAATCATCCACTGAAGCAGCAGCTGCCTGCTTCTAACCTGGCCCGTGAGCTCCTCCTGTGTGAACGGTGCTGCCAGTACCAATGTACTGGGCTTCACCTATTTAACAGAGCTTTTCCTCTTGGCTGTGGCTCAGGAGTTGGCAGTCTGGCTTCTCTCCATCTTGCTGTGGGTGTAGAGCTGGGCACTTTCCATTCTTGGCTGGCAGTTGGGATGTTTGGCAGAGATCTCTGATCTGAGTAAATATGTGCGAGGGCATCTCTTCATTGCAGAGCAGTATGGCATTGCCTTCCCTAATCAATAATGAAAGAAAGATTCTCGGACGTGTGTAAATGTGTTGGGGGTCAGAAGGTGAAGGATGTTGTTGTCATGAGCTGAGAAAGATGTCAGGGTTTTTGTGCACACTTTGCAAAGGCTGAGTTAAAGGACTAAGCCACTGGGGAGATATCCTAGTAAAACAGCTCTGTCTGTATACACAAAATTTCCAGCTCCTAGTTCATGCAGGTAGTGTTCGATGAACTGGTGATGAAAGGGAATTAGTTGGCTGGTAATTCATCTTAAAGATTGGCAGAGGATTTTACAGGCTTACACCAGAGCTGGCTGGAGACAATAATCTCTTTTCTTGAAGAATGCCGAGGTCCTGACGCCCAACTCGTTGGAATGAAACCTGAATGCTTTTTAATTCTCTGTGAGAGATTTTTTCTTTCCCCTCTTTGGTTTTTGTTTTTAGGAAGGAACAAAATGTTTCATTGTGATTTTGTCAATTATTTTGATATAATGGATTAAAAGAGTAAATGTCTTCCAAATCCCAAAGCCTTTTAGAAGAATTCCATTCAAAACACATCAGAGCTGTTTTCTTCCCTGAATTTTTTCTGAAATTTATTTTAATCAAAAGTTTACACACTTAAATGGCAGCATGTCTTCCCTTTTAGCAATGATGTGCAGTGGATAATAACTGCAGACAGGATTTTTTTTTTTTGTTCCAGTTATATTTTATGCTATCCTGGAGAAGAAAGGGGTGGGGGGAGGTTTGTATCCATTTGGCAGCCTCATACTGTGCCAAAGCAATGTAAAAAGGCCTGAGAGTGAATAAGAAAGAAGTATTTGGTTTTTAACTGCTCCTGGATGGGAGAGCAGGATTCCATGCCTTAGTGTAATTTTACAATTCCATTGCAAGCTGTAATAGTACAGCAGGGAAAGAAAGAAGAGGTTAGTACAGTGCAACAGAGCAAGCTTTGGAGCGGAGACATTCTCCTGGCTCCAGGTTCTTGTGTCTGAGTCTCCTGAAGTGACTGGAAGGAACAGAGACTTAAGTGGCAGCTACTGAGCTGCCCAGAAGCTCATGTGGATTCTCTATCATCTCTCCTTTCTGCTTTCTGGTCGGACAGAAATGAGACCTCTTGCCACCCACAGAAGCTGCAATGACTGGTCTGTCATCCATGGCCAGCACTGAAGCTCAGCAGGCTCCTGACATGCACAGGGGGACCTTATTGGCTCTGGTCAATTTTTGCTGACCTCCCCCTTAGAGCTAGAAAGGTGTACTGTTGTTTGTGAAATTGCAGCTTCATTTGAACTGAACTAATTTAATCTGGGATTATCAACTATTAGCTGTTGGATGTTGTTTTGCAATTCCACAAATTTTAAGAGAGTTTTATGTTCAGGGACAGGGCTTAGACCTCTCTGTGATCTCCAGCACCCAAGAGATACAAATCTACAAAGAAGAGTCTGGGCAAACACACAAAGGAGCGTGGCCTCCTGGAACAAAATACTTCACTGGAAAACTGAAACACCGTACAATGCTCCATTCTGGGTTGGCCACTGGCCTGCAAAGTGCCCTTCAATTTTATTGCTTTGTTTATCCCAAATGTGTGATAAGGAAGATGCCATGTTAGATGTTCTTACTGAGGAATAGCCCTCTGTAATTGCTGTCAGTTTAATTTTCAAGAGTAACACTAATTATACATTTTGTTCTTTCAAAGATGCGGTTTGGTACCATGGATTTGGAGAGTTAGCTTATTGCTGTAAGTGTTTTGGTTTTCATGCGCTCCGGGACCTTGGGATGTTTTACAGACGGGTCGCGGGTGGACGCTAGAGGGCTTGCTACATCCCTCCCTCCGCTCCCACCCGGGCACAGCAAGGAGGTTGAGTAAATCAGGACGCCTTCCCTCAGGGTCTTACAGCTGGATTTAGGTTTTGAGGATGGGTGAAACTGAGCAACATGATGGAAAGGAATTATTTTGTGCTGCATTTTCAAAGTTCCATCGGCTCCAGGAGGATGATAGCACTTACTCTGCCTTATGGCAATAGCCCTTACAGGTGCATTTTCAACCAGATAGAAGTTGGTAGTGGGAGCACTGCGAGCACAGGCTGTGTTTCAGTTAAACATTCCAGGCAGGCAGAACGATCCCAGGATGAATTAACTACAGGAATTCCCGCAGTTAATTGTGGATGCTCAAGTTGCCTGTGTAACTTTGCAGTACATGGAGGTGTAAGGATGATAGGGGAGGTAGGCTCTGGATTCTGGTGTTGTGAATTGCTGTCTAGAAGCCTCCACCACTCTCCACTGCCCATAGGGAATCTGCCTTAACACCTGTCAGTGTGACAGTTGCCACGTGCTTTCCCAAATCTGGGAATATCTGTCCTGTTACAGCACTCTGCTCAGGTTGAACACAGCTCTGTGTGATCGCACTCACCTCGAGAGCTCACGGTGTGTCCAGCAGACTGATTCTGGCAGCACTGTTGCCTATTGTTCTGCTTTACCTGCTGTTTAGGCTGCAACTTAACAGTGACTGGTTAAAAAGCAATTATATCATTGGGTTCCCCCTTCAGCTTCTGCTAAGAAACCTTCAACCACAGTGCCAGGCAATAAGAGGCAGGAAGGCTCTTATTAATTAATGTGCTGCCTACAACCAGCCTTGCAGCAATGGGTTAAGCAGTTCCATCCCTGTAGACGGTCATTCACCAAACTTTTTTTTTGAGATGACCTGCTAGGATTTCTCCCTCTCCTCCCTCCCCTTCCTCTTCTCTCTCTCTTTCTTTCTCTTTATTCTTTCCCTCAGGTCTCTTGATTTCATGCTGGCTTTCTAAATTGAGGATAAAGTTAAATCAGTGCACAATGCCACAGCTGGAATGAAATATGGCCAGTTGCCCGCGTGGACGGGAGGGCTCTGTGCTGCCTGGGGGTGTCTTGTTGCATCTCCTACGGCCACTATGGGCTGTCACGGATTTATTGATAGTGCTTCCAGCAATAAAGCAAGAAGTTAACTAATTATGAACATATGGTTCAGCTCATGCTTGACTCAGCAGCCACCTTGTTAGCCTGGAGCTGCCTAGGTGTTCAGAAGCAGGAGAGGAGGGAAGTTTTGGGTGGAAGGTGTGGTCCAAAGTCCCACTGACAAGCAGAGGGAGACTTGATTGATCTTAATCTATTCTTTTTGTCAGGAGGCAGCATGCTGCTGTCAGGAACAGCTTGGTAATAACAGATTTGGGGCCTCTAAGTCCTTGTGGTTACAGCCAGCATGCGACACTCGGTCAGCTCCTTGCATGCTCTGTACTTAATTGGTCTCAATGGTGGGGTCTGAAATGAGACGGTAGTTCAAGGTGCAACACATGCTGTACCTGAGAGTGCAGCCTGGGAGCTGCTGCACAGATGTCAGCTTTTTACCAGTGGGCTTAGCACTGGGGACCCAGAGGGTCCGCACAGAAAGGGACAAGGGGCGTCTGAGAGGACCCTGCCGATTTTCAGTGCTTAATATGGAATTAATTAGAGGAAAACTTTAGAGAGAAGGAGTGTGACTGGTAGAGGAACAAGAAGGGAGGTGCAAAGAACTTGTTAGGAAGTTAATCAAGGTGGATTGCAATTTTGCCTGCATTGAGTGGTCAGCATGCACAGTCTGGACACTTGAGAGCCTTTAATGGGAATTGATACCAGCCAGAGGGGGGAGGAGGGTGTCTCTTTCTGTCCATCTGTTGGTCTTTCACAAGTGAATTGGTCTATGCCACAGGATTCAAAGCAGTGCAGTTAGAGACTGGGTTTTTGTGGGCGTACATGGCCTGCAGAAAGAGTGAATGTATTTCTGCCCATATTTTAAAAACTATTTTAGGGTTCTTAGACTTAAATTAAAAGCAAATGCTGACTATAAAAAGAAGACAGTTTTAATAACAGGCATCAAAAAGAACTCCAGGGATGAGTGATTTGATCCAGCCAACAAACTGATCATTTTATGACTACCTAGACAAAACAAAAGTGGGCAGAGGAGGCTATCTGTGTGATGGGGTGCATTAGCAAGACCACAGTCAGCCGGCTGAGGGAGATGGTGACCTCTACTAGGCACTGGTGAAACTGCATATGAAGCACTGAATCTGGTTTTGGTCTTCACAGTGCAAGAAAGTTGTTGTCGAACTGGAAAATCCAACAGGAGGGCCAATAACCTGGTCAGCAGACAGGAGAATGTGAGGGTGAGAGAGTTGGCAGGAGAATGTGAGCTTGCTTAGTTTGGAGAAGAGGTCTAAATGAATCTGATGACAGTCTTCTGCTGCTGTGGGGGTATATAGAGAAGACAGAGACCAACTCAGACATGCACAGTGAAATTCACATCCAAAATCTGGGAGAAGCTATATGACAATCAGATATAACAGGAAGGAAAAAAAAAAAAAGAAAACCCAGACATGATAAGCAGGAGAGATCATGAAATCACCATTTTGGTGGTTTTTAATAAAAAAAACTTGTCTGGGCCAAGTCCTGAGCAGTGTGATCTAAATTTGGAAAGAATTCTTTATTTTCCTATGACCAGGCTGCAGCTGGAGCACAGCCCAGGGCCTGGGACAGAGGCACATGGCTCACATTCTGTTGTGGGCTGCTGTGCTGGCTGGTTTGTGCTGGCTGGTTTGATGTCACACCATGATGTTCATGGCAATTATCATTGTTGCTTCTATAATGTAATGAATTAGGGCAGTTAATGGGTAAAGTTGATCTGTACACCATAATTTGGAATATAATTCACCCAGATACAGCAATAGCTTTTCTTAGCAGAGGCTGTCCTTTCAACTGTGATTAGCTGGTTAGAGCTGAAATTATTTTTGAGACTAAATAAGCGCCTGTCCCTCATCTATTCCTTGTGAGAGGATACTGCAGGTGAGTTGAGGACCAGAATGTGAGCAGTCCCTGTGAGATCTCACATTGCTGCTGAAGATAGTTTGAGTTCACCTGGCTGAGCTGCACTGCTGCAGGTTGGAAGCATTGGTGTCACTTGTACTACAGCTACAGTCTATTGACATGTTCATCTCTAGTCAACAGTCCTCTAGAGGAGGTGGAGGGGTAAATTTTCAGGCCATTAAATCTGCTCTTACAGTGTATTTCTGGCCAAAGCTTTGCTTTCTGTTTGCCTGTGAGGACCTTCTCTGGCTGAAATCTTTGCCTGCTGTGTAACCAACAAATAGGAATAGTTACATTAAAGAAAAAGCACAGAGACTAAACATTCAGCCTTAAATTCTCAATAAATTCTTATTTGTATCACTGTAATAGTGTGAGAGGGAGAAATCTGAAGGAATGGTCACTTAATCCCAGTATAGCACTTTATAAGCATGTCTGCATGGTGCAACAGCTCCAACAGCTTTGGAGGAAAGGAAAACCAGGATTTGGTGCTTCCCTATCTCTCTTGGGATAATCTCTGCTGTGTTTCATACCCAGAGATGCAGTGTACTACAGTAAAGACCTTCTTGAGGTGATGTTGTCATTCCTCACTGCAAAAATCAGCCACTGCCTTGGTTTGTAGCAAATGCAGGTTATTTAAAAAGATGAAACTGCGGTTATGAAAAATTCAACTGAATTTGGCTCAGATTTGAAAGTGACTGGATCAGTTTGTGGTTTTGTACCTAACTCAAAAAGGGAACAGGGGTAAAAATTAGGATGTAGATCATAATCCCAAAAATACAGTAAATACTCAGAAACATGTAAATTTGAAGTCTAATTTCAGACTTGCTGCAAGGGAGATCTCCTAGCTGCCAAGTTAGGAGAAGCTTTTCTGACTTAAGTTTGAAGTTGTTGTGCCAAGGCAGACCTATAGCTTAGTAGGAGCAGTTATTTGGTTTAGCTGGTGCCAAATGGAAATTGGGTAGCAATGATCATAGTTTTCTAGGTGCCTTTTTCCTTTGGAGTTGGTGAAAGAGTGGAAAAAAATCTAAGCAGAACTCCCAGTGCCAGTGAATGAGACCAACACATACAGATCAAAGGCAGAGGCATTCTGCAGCAAGTCCTGCAAATTTAAAATCTCTGTTCCCTGCAAGGAGCATCATGTTCCTGCTAGAGTGTGTGGGGGACTTGGAGCTTCTTTGCTATGTGTTTCTGAAATGACTCGTTCCCTGGTGCAGGAGTTGCAGCACCTGTGGTTTTATACTCAGAAGCTGATTTCTTTGTCAGAGTGGCCTTTACATCACCCTGGATGAACTCTTTAGGTGCTTTTCCACATAGAATTCAGTGATATTTCCCCATCTGCTAATTTCTTTTGGCTTCCCAGCTGTCACTGGGATCCGAGTCCTGGTGCTGCTGTTTCAGTCCCAGTTGCTTTCCCTTTCCCGCCAAATGCAGCTGCAGCCATTAGGGTGACACGCATCCTGCTGCACGCAGCCTGCCCGATCTTTACCCTACAAAGGTATTGTTTAAAGGGCTCTGAACATTTTGAACAAACTGGCCTGGCAGGGGGACTTTCAGCTTCCCCTCCTTTATGGGCACAGCAGCCTGTGTTTGTAAACAGAGCCTTAGAGGAGTAGTGGGAGCCACTGGAGGACTGTCAGCTGGTTAATTGGATGTCAGCTCCCTGCCGGGGACAGGGCTAATGAGTCATCCTGCAGAAAGAGAATGGCCTTGAGAGAAAGGCAAGGAATTGGACAGCAATAATCACATCGACAGAGGAGCCCAGAGCCCGCCTGTTGGGATGAAGGCAGAGCAGCATTTGGGGACATAGGGCTTCCCTGTTTGGATTTTGTTAAACAGAGATTAAGCAGGCTCTGAATTTGTAAAGTTGAGATATTATTGCTGGAACATGTGTTTAAACAAGTGCCAGTGTGCATGAGCAGTGATCTAATGTGCAATATAAACACTTTCAGTTTATAGGTTTTGGTGGCCTTTGTTTTTAGAAAAATGCCTATGGAAAGAAATAAAAATAATATGTTAATGGGGAGTTTGATACAGGAAATGTTGAGAGAATCATACAAGGAACAATGCAATCACTTCTTCAAATTAGGAAGTTAATTTTTTCTTTTGAAAACATGAGTCAAAGATCTTTTTTGCTGAAAAACTGTCTTCTAAAACAGTGTTTGTTTTTTTTCTCCATGAGAGCCTTTTGTTAAAAAAAGGTGAAGTTTTTTTGAAGTTTGCATTGTGTACATAAATTCACTTTATTCCAAAGAACATTTTGATTTGGAAATATTTTTCAGTGCAGTTACGTGAATAAATAGAGGGATTTTATATCTCTTTCAGGAAAGGAAACAAATGAGAAAGATTGGATATTGGTATTAAGTTCTAAAGTAAGGGTGTATGTTCCCATTTAAAACTATTTTTGCCAAAGAAAAAACTAGTAAGAGAGAAATAGGTAGACACACAAAGAAAGGTAATATAAAGATTAAAAGAATTTTTAAAAAGATGACTGTAAGAAATCCTGGTAAGCCATTACATCTCTCTGTTTGCTCTAAAATGAACTGCCCTTTAATAAGCTGTGCCTGATGGGTGTTCACCTAGCCAGCTCTTAAAAACAGAGAAGAATGGAAGATCCTTTGCCAACCAATTCCAGCATGCCACTGTTCTTACTGCAGAGATTTTCCTTCATACTGAATTTGTGGTAACTTAAGTTCATTGCTTCATGTCCTGCACTCCTTGAGCATAAAATAAATTTGCCCCTTTCAGCAGCATTTTCTATATTTGATACCTTTCTTAAAACTTCTTCAGAGGAAACACCACATTTTCTTCATCTTTCATGGTATCCAAGTCACTAAGTGTTCTAGTGTCTATTTGCTATTTATTATTTGCTGAACAACCAAGAAAAGATGGGGGAGGATGAAAGGTAAAACTGGACCCTCTGCACAGAGAGTTTGTTACCCAGGAGAACTTTTGTAGGTAGGAGCCACCTGCTAACTGGAGTGTCAGGGGAATGGAGTCAGTGCTGGATATAGCCAAGCCACAATTGTCATCCTGAAGTCTGAACACATCTCAGCTGTGAGTGGCCCACCCACATCCTGTCCTCTGTAGCACATAAGCACTGAGCTCCCTGATCCTAGTGCAGCTCCTGGCAGTAGCACCAGGAAGACCTGAATGCCTCAGTGCCCCTAAGCCATTCAAAAATGGACATTCATGGGGCTGACAGCCAGCAGAGTAAAGGAGGAATTGGCTTCCATCCCAATTTATGCAGCATTCCAGTTTTTAACAGGGCTTCTCTGAGGTTTTCGTTATAGACAAAAAAAAGCAAATGGACCAAGCAGTGTTCCACTTGATCTGCATTCACCTGTAGAGTCCAGACCTGGTCTGAAACAGCTGAGGAAAAAATTAATTTAGTTTCTAAAATTGCTTAAATGTTGCATAGTGGCCTGGAACTGGGGGCTTCATGTGTAGGGAAACTCCTTTTTTGAGGGCTGTGAATCCCTCACTACTGGTGACATTCACAGGAACTCCTGTTTGCCCTGACTCCCACTTTTGCCTTCTAAAAGGATGGCTGTTTTGGAGATAAAGGTTTCTAATGAGCCAGGATGTGCAAGAAAAAAAATAAAAGGAACTTGCAGAGAGCTGTAGGGACAGTGTGGTTCCAGTCACCCCAGGGAGGATGAAGTGCTGTGTCACCTCCTTCCACATGGACAGCATGGCATATTTACCTGGCTGCTGCTTATGCTAGATCTGATCTGTGGAATAAAATCAAAAGGCTGTCAATCCTGAACCAAATTAAAACAGAATCATGAGAATTAACGTGCTTTATAAATGCAGGTTAAGCCCACTATAAGCACATTGTAATTATAGTCAGCTGCCTGGCTATTGCAATCCAGCAGCACTGGGCTTAGGCATTGACCAAACAATTAATAGGAGCTTATATTAAAGACATTAGTAGAGTTACAAAAGCTTTGTAACAAGAGTGTGACCCAGCCTTGGACAGAGACAATAAGGGTTTGTGTGCTATAATTAGTACACACAAAACCTGCCCATTAACTTGACAGTTTTCCATTTGCCTTTTAAAGAACGGAGTGGTGCAAAGCACCTTCAGCCCATTAGAGGTGGGAGCTGTGCAGTCAGTATTGAAAGTATTTGGGGTCTCAGTGTTGTCTTTGGTCAGTACCAGCTGGTCAGCTGAAATACCTGATGAAATAATTTATATACAAGGTCAAACTCTGTCCCCACACTGCCTGAGTGCCACGACCAGCAGGCAGCTGCTACCAGCCCTCTGAAGAGATGAACCTCCTTTTCTCCTCCTTGTTCATCTGAAACAAGTGGTTCTCAGTGCAGAGAAGTATTGTCACCTGTTGCAGGGCCCAATGGTTAAGGGAAGCAAATGCAGGAGGGAAGGAATTTTTTCATATATGAACTAAAGTATTAGAAGAAATCTCACTTTGAATTAAAGACCAATATGTCAGTATTTTTGATCCATGACAGCTGGAATCTTTGAGGTCACACTGCAGGTCTAGGATAGAACTGGAGAAGGATTGTGGGAATTGAAGGTAACAAGCTAGAGAGATGTCTGTAAGAACAGATCTATGTTGAATAGCTGAACCTGAAGAAAGGCAGAAAAGCAGAACTTGAGGACTAATGGAAAAACCCTTTTGAGGCAAAGAATATTCAGCAGCAGTTTATTTGCTTTGAAACCCATATGCATCTTAAAATTCAGGTGATGCTTGACACAGAATCTTTTTGGACAATTATTTGTGCGACCAAGGTAGAGTCTGATTGTTGAGGAAGAGGAAAAGGATTAGTGTTCACTTTCAGCTCATATGTAAATGTGCTAATTAACCCCAGAGGTACTCAGCTCATGAGACTTGCATCCCTAGTGCTGCTGGTCTTTGGGACAGGGCAGGCAGAGTGTGCAGACCTGTGGCAGTGAAGGACATGGGGTTGCCCTGCAGTTGCTAAAGCTCAAGGAATACTCACGTCAACTCCATTCATCCACTAAAGACTGATTTCTTCTCCTACGTTTCTCTAGGATACTGTGATAAGATTCTTTCACACTAAGCAGGACTTCACCTCTTAAAAGAGGAGAGGTGGCTGAAATCAAGTTAAATGCATGACAGGGTCTTTCTGTGCTGGGACAAACGCCTCTGAAACTTGGTAGGCAGATACAGAGATGATCCAGAGAGTAGCATGCAGTGCTTCTGCTCAACTGTTGACTCTCCATTCCTCTTATTTGCTGGAAGTGAAATACTGTTAATTTCTGACTAAAGGTCTCTCATGGGAGAACCTCTTTTAAGATTTTTTCACACTTAAGTTGACCTGTTCTTCCCTTTAAGGTTTTGTTTATGTCTAATGCCCCTCTAAAGCTCATCCGTATTCCCAAGAGGAACTCTTCTCTGTCATTTTTACTGTCATCCTACAGTTTTGGGGACAGGCATTTATATAGAGGAACGTTATTTCTGTCAAAACTTTTCTGGTTCCTTTGTACATGGACCTGAATAACATTCTAGTGTTCACTTGAGACAAGATGCAGCCTTTCCTATTTAAAAAAGCAATCTTCTTATTCACACACTTTTCAACATTTTGCCACTTTAAGAAAAAATTTGTTTCCAAGTGGCCTCAAAGAATATCAGTCATTGCATAAAAATAATTCCATATTGCTTGGTTTCTCTTCTTTTTACTATGCAGTCTGCGCTGGGGCTTTTTAAAAAGCACACATTGCTGGTGGGCTCTGGCTTTCCTGTAGTGCACTAATATGTAATACAAATGACATCTGTCATGTTTGATTTGTTCTGGTGTTTAAGTTTGGGGAAGAATAGCTCTCAGTTGTGACAGGAAGTTTTGAGTCTCTCCCTCTGAGTTGATCTGCCTTGTAATTTGTCATGGTCAGGAAAGAGTGCTGCTCTTTGCTGAGGCTAAAATAAAGTCCTGCTAGTGCACTGATCACTAGTAGTAAATACCAAGATAGTGCTTCTAGAAGTCCTTGAGCTTCACATTCCTCACAAGTAGAAGAGTATATGGCTGAAGCAGTGCCCTGGTCTTGCATTCTTTCCCGGACAACTTTTCTGCTAGCCACAGCAGAAGATGGGTTGTAGAGCTAAAGGAGTCATTGGTGCTGTTAAATCTACATTTTCACAAAGATTATTTGATTATCTTTTACCCCTTCTCCTCAAAATGAGGGCAGATTGCCCAGCTGTGTGGTGTCATGTTGCTTAAATTGTCCAATATGTACCATTTCTTATCCTAAAATTGGCAATAGCTGGAGGTTCATGTTATCTGGCGTTATGCCAGTGATGAGTTAAAAAAGATGGTTGAAAATAAACTCTTCCAGCCTAGACAATTGTTTGCTGTCTTATTGTTGTCTTGAATGCTGAAAAAGCTTAGAGCATCAAAATTCTTAGTGAATGACACTTTAAAAATTGAATTAAAAATTTGATTAGATTTCCTGCTTCTTTTGGTCTAACCTGCAGACCTCCTCCATATTTCCTCAGGCTCTGTCCCTTGGTGCCACCTGGTTCTTGGTTTTCTGTCATGTTGTTCCTTGCCTGGTGTGACAGTCTTTGTCACAGGTGCAAATGCTTTGTCCTGTGCTGTTCTTATGACCTGAGGTTTGCCTCATGATTTTTTCCCTTTAAGAAGAATTCTCTCCTTGTCTGAACCTTTCCGTTTCTGCTAATTCTGTCTTTTGTTCTTTGGTGTTGACGTAATTAATAATTTTATAAAGCTGTGTGGCAGATGGCTTGCATGAAGCATAAGCAAATAACTTATTCTCGTTTGCTTAGAATGGAAGGGAAAGCAATGTTTGTCCAGATATACTCTGGTATGCCTGCACTTTTTCTTTGAGCAGAGTTCATGTTTTTAACATGCATCTATGGACACAGGAGTATACACCCAATCTGCTTTATCACACCCTTGTGTGCACTCCTGTTGTGTGCTCCAAGTCCAGATAGATTTCATACACACAGCCTGACCGTCTGATCGTTGCTATTATGCTTCAGAGTATGTTTTCAAAAATAATTTCCTGCCACATTCCTGACTGTATTTGTAGGCTGAGTTTATCCTCTTCCCTGCTGCTCCATGATCTGCCCCTAGGTTACTAACAACCCCAACAGACAGCCTGGCTCATGCGACCTGCTGCTTAGACACAGATTAACTCCCCACCAGCCATATGGGCTACCAACTTCACAAATTCCTCTCCTTTTGCTTTCTGCTCTCAGTAAAGTTAATGGACAGTTTGCTGGTAAAGAAAACATAAAACAAAACCCCAAACCTGTGACATAATCACCTGGGTTTAACACAACTGGCCCCTCCATCTGCCTTTACACTGGGATCTGTGCATATAAAGCAGAATCTAGTGCTGTGAATGATGCAGGTTCATCCTGCTGACTTTCCCTTATGGCACAGGTACTGGCTTTCAATACAGTGAAATTAAATGCAGGCGCTGGGCATATATTGCACACATGTAGCCATATGTGATTGTATGTTCTTTAAAAGATCCCATTGTTTTGGTGGGCTTTAGTAGTGGCTCTTGTGGTCATTTCTTAAATGTTATTACACTGGCAGACCACATTTCAAGGTGATTTCTCCACTTGACTTTGCAAGATACATATTTGGGGAGGAGTGCATGAAAGGCCAGAAACATAGAGATTTTATCAGAAAACCAAACTCTTCAATGCCAGGTGTTGACTTGAGGGTGCCCTTTCTAAATATTATTTCCTGCCTGGGTCTTAGATGTAGGGTTGCCAGGATGCTCAGGAATTGCTGGGCTGAGTCTCAGAAGTGCTCAAGGCCAGCATTAGCAATTGTCAGTGGTGTGCTCTGCCCCAGACCCATGCCTGGAGCTGTTGTGCCTACAACTCCTGTCCAGGCTGAGTCCTGACTGGCTCTGCTTGGGCTTCTTGCCACCTGGGACAGACAAGGACACCCAAAAGAGATGGTAGCATTAGTCTGCACTCTGGAAAACATGCTGCCCGTCTGAGATGCAAGTGGAACTGCCTTAAGCCACCTCAGGCAATCACTAGTTATGAAATACCCTTCTGTCACTGAGGCTCTCATGTTTAAGGCTTGGGTTAGAGGCACGCTGCATCCAGTCACATGTGAATTACATTTTGTATCAGTAGTTTGTACCATACCTTTATCTGCAGTGTGTGTGTTTGTGTACAGGTAACCTGATCCCTATAAATATGTCAGATTATCATCTTTGTAGCTGTTGCCTGGATGTTTGGTTTTTCCTAAAGGTTAGGTCCTTAATTTAACCCTGGAGTTAAGACCTGCTTTGCATCTTAGACTGCAAGCATTAGCTTATGCAGTCTTTCTATTTCTTTGCTAAAGGACTAAATGGATATAGAAAAAGGAGGCCTTCAGGTAGCCCGATTAACAGTATGATTGGTGAAACTGCATGTCACAGTTCCAGCAGTGCTGTGTTTATGAATGTGTAGTTTCCTCAATGCTTCTGGAGGGGCTCATTCTTTGAATATTTTGGCAAATAAGGAATTTAAAGCTTTAAGAAGAATCAAAAGAAAAATACAATATAATGTAAACTTTAAAAAGGAAATAGAGTTTCTTCAATATTCTATTACTTAAATAGGAAATATGAATATTTTTAGTATCTTTGACTTTTCCACTTGTATTGCCATAGAAATTCAAAGATGACTTATTGGACCTGGTCCAACACCTTTACAGGCCATCTCTCCTCAAAATTAAAAGGTTTGATAATGATTTTTAGGTTCTCCAAATTTTTCAGTCTTTGGAAAGAAGGAAAAAACAAGCCTCCTCAAATTAAAAAGGAACTATGACCTCTCCAGTGACAGAATGCGAACTGGGATAGAATGAAAGAAAAGAAAGACACTCAAGTAAAGGTAGTTCTTATTTTTGAAATGATTGAGAGGGACTCATAAAAAGACTTCTATTATTTATTTTTAGAAAAAAAATTCATTCCAAATATCCTAACTTATGATCACCTTTTTGCTTTCATACTGAACATCTGTAGAGGCAGGTATCATGTGTGAGAAATACTGAAAAAAAATTGGTAGTTCCACATTAGATGGTACATTGTCTGATGCTTTGGTTCCTGCCTCAAGCTGTAGTTGCTACTTCAGAAACAAGTAACTTAAAATTGAAGCCAGAATCCATGCTTTCAAAGAAATGAGATTTATAAGTGATTTTTGACAAGTGCTGATTATTCTGAAGGAGTATATGCAATTTTATATGCTGTGTTTTGTAAATGGAATTGCATTTAATTTATCTGCACCATCAGAGGCAAGTCTTTCTCATGATTTTGTTCAAGTTGGTAACAGAGAAATGAGATGAAAGGGATGAGCTGGTTTCCATGTAGATTCAGTGACTGATTCTGCTGGAAGTGTTACCTGAATAAAGACAGTAGAGCTATCCCTTGTTACTGGGATGCTGGGGAGTTAAATATCTGGGAAAACCCATCCTCACTTGCAGGTTCTGTGACCACAATACGTCATTCTTTGCAGCTGGGTGGATTTAACTGTATGACTGACCAGAAGGATCCTGGCTTTCCTCCCTCTGAGCTTAGTGGTGAAAATCCCTCATTTTCCTCTCAAAACTAGATTAAAGATTTGTGGTGTTATTTGAAATGGCTGGGACTGCTTTGAGCCAAATGAATCTCACCCCCTTGGATTTGCGTGGCTGTTCTGAGGACACAGGGCAGAACCTGGCCTGGGGGCAAGGCAGGTTGGGAAAGAGAATTACAAGGGTCTGTCTTTAGTCTTTGGGATTCGGGGATTTTTATTGAATTCTAAAGTTTGAAATACCCCTTCAGCAATGAGGGAAGTCCAAGGCGCCAACCTGTGGTGTGACTCTGCAGCCAGAGCAGGGCACCTGGAGCTGGCCAAGAGCAATAACTCCTTTGGTTATTCCTAACACAAGCAGTGCACAAGGAGAAGGGGGTTGTTGCTGTTTGCTGTGCTCTGCAGGGTTGATGTGCACCCTTAGCTGACTGATGGCAGGGTCAGAGGAGTAGACACCATGTACAGTTATAATGCCTTTTCCTCTCTGATAATACCCATTCAGCTTGAGTCCTCTGTCCCATCCTTGTGTAATGAAAATTTCTCAGCAGGGTGGTGATTTGTGCTGTGCCTCCAGGTTCTTGGGAGGAGGGGCAAAGGGGGAGGAAGAGATTTCTGTATCAGCAAATACCTTGGAGGTGGATGCAGGATATCTAGGGAGCACGTGCAAGCCGCCATGTGAGCAACAGGGAACCAGTCTTAATGAAAGCCTTTGACAGGAGGGTCGGCCTGGCTGCCGTGGTCCTGGCGCTTAGCTCTGGTGCAGACGCCAGCCAGGCCCTGCTGACATAATCCTCTTAGGGAAAGAAAGAGTGGAAACCGTTTCCATTTGCTCCATGTTCTGTTGGGATGCACTGTTCGCCCTGTCCAAGTCTTCTTTCTCCCTGTCCTCTGTCTCTGAGGCACAGCAGGACATCTTAGGAAGGGAGAAGCACTACAAGTCACACCCTTCCTCAAATGGACCTGGATGGATTTGGGATGGAGAGCAATAGGAATAGGTCTGCCTCCCATAAATCACTTTGGGCATGGACTGGCATTCCTTAGAGCCTGCATTGCTGCCTCTGTACATCCATGCTTTATTCCTGCTGCCTTTCTTCTCCAATGCTGGACCACACTGCCTCTTCTCTTGATATGGTTGCCTCCTTAAAGATATCATGTAGAGTCACTCTGCTTTCCACAAGCTGTCTTCTAAAATTTTGATTATGGTTTTGTACCTCTTGAGACTAAACAGATGCTGAGATCAATATTCCAGGATACTTCATTTCTAGTACCAAAATTCCAAATCCAACCACCTGTTTTTTAATGTAGGGAAGAAAGCTCTGATCTAGGTCTGAATTTTACTAATCACAATCTGAAACAAGTCTTCACTTTTTTAAGAAGGAATTACAAAACTAGATTTGCCACCACATCTGGAGAGCCTGAGCAGAGCTTCTCTCTGACCGTTATCAATCAGGCCGGGAGTGATGTTTTGTGCCTCAAAACTCTCTCAAAGGAAAGTGTAATACCCCAAACCCATGGGTAAGGGTTTGCCATCCTCAGTCTAAAAGGACAGGCCTCTGCATGTTCAGAGAAAGAATCAAACCATTACACACTCTTTTTGCTTCCATTAGTGATTTCTATTTTGATTTTTTAAAATGTTTTTCCCAGTCTTTGACACTTCTTAGCATTAAATTAAAAGGTTTTTACATACCTAACATCTCTGATGCACTGTCCTCTTGCCATTCTGGGAGAAGCTGGTCTTAGTCTTGTGGGGTTTGGTCTTTGTACTGACCAGGTCAGGTAGAGGAGCAGCATGTTTATTTCAATATTAAGCTGTCAGCAGTTTATACCAATATATTGTAAAGAAAAAGAGGTTCCTGAGCATTATTAAGTCTTTAGTTTGGGATTAGGAGGTTTTAAGACAGATTTAATTAAACAGAGCAGGGACACCTTATGAACCTGAAGTTGGGGTTAATTCGCTCCCCTAATGTGCTCTATTTCTTGATTACACAAAGATGAAACAAATTCCATGTCCTACCTGGGGAGCCCTGGATGGGAATATGAAGTTTCATCTCCAGACAGTTCAGTGCCCTGTCTGGGAGGCCATGATTAATAACCATGTCAGGGGACGCTTAGTGCTGGAAAGAAATGAACTGGAGCCACGTCTGACAATGAGCCAGTGCCACACAGAGAGCTTTCATGGAGATCGTGGTGCTGGCCGAATGGACGTGATAAAAGAGGCCCTTCAGGGTAGCAGCAAGATGGGGGAAGAGGAAAGTGGGATCCAGAACTTGTCAGGATGTCATGATTAATGGAACCAGAGACAGACAAATTTAAATAAGCACCTTTGTGCTTGGCATCTCTTGGACTGTGATGAGCTCCTTTTCAGTGAAGTGGTGCAATGGGTCAGATGTAATTGGAGCTTACACCAACTGCCACCACCACGGTAACCAAGCACAAACAAATCCTTTTTAGAGCTGTCCCGAGTTTCTGATGGTTTTTCACTAGATGCTTCCCACTTTTGCTTATTTCTGGCCCCCATGTCTCAGTGTTAAAGTAGCACAAGATTTGCAGAGGAGAACACTGTGACAGTTTGTGTTACACCTGAAGACCTTTTCATCTTTAAATCTGTATTCATACAGACATGGACCTGACATTGGTGAGTTTCACACTAGATGCATAATAAGAAAATTAGGCATGAGTGTATTCTGTTAGGAGAAATGAATGAATGAGATATTTGGGGTTATTGCAATGAATTTTGCTTTGTGGAATCAAGTGTTTGCAGAGCTTGAAACCCAAAAGGGACCACCTTGCCTCTGACACCATATAGCTCTGTCAGTTGTCTTAGTTCTCTCTACAGTAGGGTTTTGTGTGTGGGTAAAACATCCTCTCCCAAAAGGCACCTGCCCTGATTTTGAAGTACTAGAGGACAGTGTCACTGTGTGAGGGACTGTGCCATTGTGTGGGAAACAGTTCCAGTGTTTAACTGCTGGTGTTATTTGAAGTCTTGTTCTTTCCATCGTGACTAGTAGCTTTCTATTCAAACTATTGAATTTTCACTCAATACTGTATGTACCTAGAACTGGAAACATGCTCACATGTGGCTTTTGGTCTCATGCTACTCTTCTCTTTTGCTGGACTGAACAGAAAAAAAAGATGGTTTTCAATCCAAATACACCACAAGTGTTGGACAAGACCAGGGAAAAGCTGGTTCCTTGTTCTGTAGTTTCATGTCTCTATCAGAAATGTACAGCTATTAGCTCTCTTTAATTAAAAAATAGCTTCAAATCCTTAAATTTTTTGTTTGAACTGGAGAGATGAACCTACGAACCAAATTCCTGTATCCTTTGCAGTTACTCTGTCATTTCTTATTCCAAGCATCTGTATAAATTTGATGGGAGTTTCTGCTGTGGCAATCACAGCTGAACACTGAGTCAAGGATACAAATGAAGTCCAGATTTTTAAAATGTTATTTCAGAAGTCCGGTACAGGTAATGCACTGAAAATCCAACAGTCTTTTTTTTTTTTTTTTTCCAGTCAGGCCACTGCATACACACAACATTTGGGGAAAATTTTAAGTCAGGGAACAGTCAGGGTTTGGCTGTGTGTAGTATTCTGAATGCATCTTGGTGCAGACTTGCTTTTCTCATTGGGTCTTTTTTTTATTGTTTTGTACTGCCTCTGGAATGCCAAACAACGATGTTGTAGCACTGTTGACATGCAGATCTGGACTCTGGCCCTGCAGACAGTTAGGGAAGGGCAATAATGCCACCTTATGTCCTGATTTGTCACTGCCAAGCCAAGTACTTGGTTCAAGTCAAACACATTCTGAGCAAGGAATGCTGTGTGGTGAGTCCCCCCTGCTTT
Source organism: Donacobius atricapilla (assembly GCA_013397315.1). Lineage (NCBI taxonomy): Eukaryota > Metazoa > Chordata > Aves > Passeriformes > Mimidae > Donacobius > Donacobius atricapilla. The sequence goes on from WBMY01010945.1 coordinate 1,095,732, forward strand.
CTGGAGTTATTTCCACTAGGCCAGAAAGAATCTGAGGTGAATCTGAAATGAATAGTGTTTTGATAGAGAATTGACTCCTACTTCAGATGAATTTGGGAGCATGAAGGTATGGGGAAAAAAAAGACAATTTAGCCCCAAAGTGCTAACATCAAAACCTGTGAACATAACGCTGCAAGCTTTTAAACCTATAAATATTTACATGAAATGCTTCCTGAGTTATTAATTTGCACTACTAATTTAAAAGATTTTGGAAATAAATGACACTTAAATTGGAACTGCATTGGAAATAGACATTTACAGACAGTAGGCTTCTATTTGCTTTTGAGTGTTGCACTGTTTTCTACAAAAATTTCAATTTCTTAGAAAACATAATTATCTGAAACTTAGCAGGAATATATTTTATAAGAATAGTTCAGATAGTAGGAGCTAATTGAGCATTGATATTGCCAGATTTAAAATTAGCATTTAATAAGGTTCTCTGATTATTGGTTTGTCGTCCTAGTCATTTGGTGGGGGAAAAGTGTGATTTAAGAATTAAGGAATACAGTGTTTTTATTGAGTTTCTAGTTGAGAATGATGTGGAGGGCAATCTACTGGAAGACTATTACTACTTTTCTCACATAAAGGGGACATAGTCCTGCCAAGTGGGTGTTGCTGAAATCATTGGAACTTACTGAAATAAGCAGAAGTTGAATATGATGCTCTCAGAGAATAGGTGGACAGATAAAGCTCCTTCACATCTAAGGCAAGACTATTCTTCCCAATAAAGACTTTCTGCCCTTTGGTACAAATGTTTTCTGCATGTTATTAATTTTCTGGTGGGAAGTTGTTATGCTGCTCCAAACACAGGCACACTCAGGAAACAAACAGGTTTAGAACATAATGCAATAAACCAGTAGGAGTACAAAGAGCCTAATAATAAGGGTGCCAGAAGGCCATAGCTACAATTTTGCATGTATGGGGCTTGCAGAAAGTATGAATTAGATAAAATTCTGTAAAAATTTTGAGAGCAGGCATGTGATCACACTGGATCATGGCACAGGAACTTCTGCAATGGTTGGTGATCTTCAGAAAGGAAAGATGTTTCCTGTAAGGCAACAAGTTCAGTCTCACCAGGGGACAGGTGTGTGCTTGGTTGCCTGCCGCATGTGTTGACACATGTTTAGGACTTTGCCACAGTAGATCTTATTAGAAATAAGTTGGCAAACTCACAGCTTTAGTGGTCAAGTGAATGTTTTTCCATGGGTCAGCTGAATGCCTTGAATGATTCTCTGGAATCGAGAATTTATACCGGACTCTTAATTCAGCAGAACTTCAGAGCAACCAAAGCTGTGCTTCCAGTTACAGGTGCCCGCTCTTCTTTTTCTCTTCCTGCTTTCTGGGGGCTGCATGCCCAATATCCCACAGCCTATGGGGGAAATAGGGTCCCTTCCTGCAGAAATGGTCATGCAAGGATTATTTAATTTCTCTCAGCCAAAGGAAAACGCCCCAAAAAGCAGCCACAACCCAGGTTTTGATCTTCCTATTACTACAGCATGGATTTGTTTTTCTTCATACGCAGATTGCATGGTAGGGGGTTGCCGTTGTCTAAGCAACTTCTTTGGGATGGAATCCTTTAGAAAGAAAAGAAAAGAATCCACTCACTCTCCTGCTTTTGTAATCTCATTCCAAGGTTTTGGCATCATCTCCCTGTGTATCTGTTGTGCAGTTTAGGGAACATTCTACTCTGCCTTTGCTATCTTTATGCCCTTCTGGGTTCCTTTGTAAGTAACACCTCCTTCTTGGATCAAGTTCATTTCATTTGCTTTCCTCCTGAACCCTTATCTTCTTGGTTAAATAGAGTACTGAAATAGTTGGCAAACTTTGAGCATCTTTAATTATCATTAGCAAATTGTTGAGAACACAGCAGACAATTGACAGTCTGGTCTTCGGAGTGCCATTAAAAGAGATTAGAAAAGACTGTTTGTGTGCGTTGTACAAATTTGTTTGTTTTTTAGCACTGAGAGTATAATGAAAATGTCCCAGCCAGACTTAGCTGTTGCCGTAGTACCAGTCAAAGCCTGGGACATACAAGGGAGGCATCGTTGTTCTGGGTTACCCAGGACCTCTGGGTTACTGAACCTGGCCCTTCTGAGCAGAAGGCTTGGAGGGCAAAATGAAATCCCTGTGCAGACTGGGTGCCCTGCCCCTCATCCTGCTGAGGAATGTCTGTCTGCATGGCACTTGCAAGTGGGTTATGAAGCCATTTGTATATAATGACATCACTTAATTACATAAATCGGTACAATACGAGGTGAATATCTCAAGTAGATATGTATTATGTCCAGAAAAAGTCAATAAAAATGCTTTAGTTAAGTAAAAAACAGAAAACAGAAAAAAAAAAAATACAGTCTCTAACATTCTCAAGGGAAGTTTGAGTTGGAGATCATGAGTGCTCAGCCTGTTCTCTGATGTGCAGGAGATTAGGACTGTTTAAGTGTTTATTTTGTCTAATATAAAAGTACATTCTCATTTTACATGTGCAAGAACTCCTCTAAACATTTGGTGTCACTAATGCCTTATGCCTGAGGAGCTTCCCAGGATAAACCTCCCAGCACCAGAGTGTGTAGAGAGAATGTGCTGAAACAAGGGTCGGAAGGATGAGGCTCTGCTGCTGCCCAAAAGGCTCCTGGCTCAGTTTAAATTACTAGAGAAAGCTATCTTGGTTATGTGTGTCCAACAGGAGAGGTGCTGGAAACAGCCTTCGCACTTTGCAGAAATTCATCTGGCTTTCCCCTTTGCGTTACCAATGTGTTTCTCACAATGAATTTGTTACTTCATTTTTGCAGTCACACATGAGTTTGAAATATTGAAGTGAAGCTTAACGAAATGTCTTATATTTCTCACTTTCATCAAAATTCTGAGTGGTTGTATTTCAAACCAGTGATGCTTTCTCTCAGGTTTCCTTGGAAATATGCAGACCTCTAGGAAACACTTACAAATGTGCCAACTTCAAGCTTCTCGAGAAATCTGGTGGGTTTGATATGATTTCTCACACTATTTTGCTGACAGATTCACAGTTGTCATGGTTGTGTGGCTATCCCTGTCCAAGCTCTGCACAGGTGGATATCGTAGTGTAAGGTGGAATTAGGGGGTTTCTGGAGTGGGTTTCCAGCTGCTCTGGAGGAATATGCTGTAGGATCTCTGATGTTGAGTTTTGCGCAGCTGAGCTGCCCAGTACGTGTTACCACGGCTCATCCTTTGAGACAGCTTGGATATGCAGGAGAGATGGTTCTGGTTTCCCCACCTGTGAAGTGTTAAACACTGTTTTTAACACAGAAGAGCTGAGAATTTTGCAGGCCCTGCAAACCACCAAGTGATCATGTACATCATTGCCTCGTTTTTCAAATAACTCCTGAAAGACCTTCCATGTTAGAGATTGGAGCCTCCTTGACAAAAAATGTTGTAGGGGCTAAAGTTTGACTTGTGTTCAAGGGAAGACTGAAGAAGTTCAGAAAGGCAAAATCCAGCCAGGGTTACCAACCACTGAAAATGTCCCGCTGACTTGGGAAGTTCCTAGGCTGAAAACAATTGGAGAGTGGAGGAATTTAAGAGAGAAGTATCACACATCTGTGTGCTTTGTCTAGCTACTGAGACCATTGTTGAGGCTGTTTACTTAGGGATGTTTCATTCTGATCCAATGCAGCAAACTTTGTTTTTGAATAAAACTTCTTTCTATTAACATAATTTTCTCCTAACCTTATATTTCAGTCTTAGTGAGTACTGAATTCTCAGATAATTTGGGTATGAATTGAGGTATTTCCATCCAGAGCTGAATGAACCCTTTGAAGCTGCAGACTACAGGGCATAGAAGGGAATCTAGATTTGTTGCAAAGATTTCACTTCCTTGAAACTTCCTTGTACTGCTGCAGAAAATAAAGTTTATACTTCGTGTCCCATGAATTGTGCCCTTTCCTGTGCGGCTGCTATGCTTTGGGCTCCAAGGGAAGTCCCTGTGTGAACCCTACAGAAAAAGTTGACAAAGCTGCTGTCTGCGGCTCTGTGTGGTAGAAGGGCAGCAGATAACAAATGTTGAGCATTCCTTTTATCCACTTTGCCAGCCTAATATCAGTTAATCCATTGTTGAACCAGATTTGCATGGGATGTGGGCGCAGCTATTGCAGTGATGGAGATGAGGACACGTTTCCCCTTGGCTGACCTGCTGTGCAGGCAGGGACTCCAGCTGAAGGTCTGAGCAGCTGCTGGTCCGTGTGTGCTTGCTGTCCCCGGGGAAGCCACACTGAGATGGCAGAGTGGCTTGATGAGACAATAATAACACGAATGAAAATATGCCAAGTTTTCAGTCATGTCATGATTGGCTTAGGCGGAGAAACTGTAACTGTCAATGTAAGCTTCAGAGGTGGGAAGAAGGCTCAACCCAAACAGGTTGAGAAGTGAGTTTTTGTCCCTTCCTGCAGGTCCTTAGTCCCATTGCTGCGGCATGTTTTTGCCCACACCCGGGTGGGACAGTGTCTGTTTTCACGTGGCACTGCACATGATGCAGTTCTTTGGTTCTTCCTCCGTTTGACCCCCTAATCAATTTTTTCCACTTTCATTTGGGAAGAAACAAAAGGTTTGGTCGGGAAAGAGAAGCAATTTCCTTTTAATTGCTTGTTTGTCCTTGTCTGTTCTCCCATCTTTTCAGATTTCTCGGAGCAGGGTTGTGAGTGTTTTGTTTCTCTTATTTTCTCTGGTACCGATAGAGAAGAATGACATTTTCTGCCTGGATAGAAACCAATCACTTCTCCAGACCCCCTTGAAAAAGCTTAATTTGCTCAACTAGTCAGTATTCCATCTTCGTTAAAAAGTCCCAGACTGGAATTTGGATTTAATCCTTGGACTCGCATTTTACCCTTCTCTCCTTTGCCTTCCACATTCCCACTACTTTCCAAAGTACTTTCCTCACCACATTTTTTGATTGCTGTGCACTCAAGTTACCCTTAGCTTAGGAGAGAAAAGGACAAAAAATACTCCTGAAACAAAAGCAAATAAAAAAGCCCCTACTAAAGTAAATAAATAAGTAGACAGAGAAAACAGGCTGCTAGTTCTGTCTTTCCCTTAAGGCATGAGGTAATGCCAAATTATTCAGTGTGTGATGCAACTGCCTGATGGACACTCAGAGAATCCCAGCAGTGGCAAAAAACAGTTTACCCAAGTGCAAGTTGGCAGTGAGACCGATTTCTCCAACAAGAGACTATTTAAAGCAACAATGTGATGCATTTTTAACATTTTTATTCAGCACAGGATTTAATTGCTCACTGACAAACCACCTAGACATTTGTGCCTGGGTGTTTGTGACTGGAATTGTTTGCTGTCTGTGGATTGTTTCAGAGCTGTTCAGTCGTCAGCCGGGAGACCAATGCAGGAATGAGAATTTGTTCCCTTAGCACTTGCTGCCTGAGGTGGATCAGGAAAGGTGTTAACCTCTGGTCACGTCTTGCCTCTTCAATTTTTCTCCAGTTATTTTTTCCTAGCAACCTTTACCCTTCTGCCAGCTTGCCCACAAAGGATGGGGATGGATGGCATAGGAAGGTGTCCTTGGCTGCACTAGCTGCACCTAGAAATGAGAACCTGTAGCATGGAGAGGTCAAGTGTGTTGCTGAAGGATGTGGAGGTATCTGTGGCATGGAATGAGGAATAACCACAGCTCCTGACTGGGAGCCACCAGGATGCCTTGGCTGTGCAGATGAGCTTTGCACTCGCTGGATTTGCAGCAGCACAGCCACAGCACAGCTGGCCTGGCAGAGCTCTACAGCTCTCCCTCAGGCTGTCCCTCTATGGATTATGATGTTAACACAGCCACTGTAGGTGCTTGACCACACCTCCTCTATATCCATACATCTTAGTTTTCCAAGCTGTGAAGGAGTGTCACTGCATACCAGAAAAGTGTTACATATACTTTCCATCAATGGCAAACTGTGATCCTCGATCATATGTGCATTTCTGTCTTTAATGTTCACCTGGCTTTTGAGGTTGACTTAACCTTACCAATTAAAACCCACTAGCTCTGAAAAAAATGTGTGTCAGCAAAGTCTATTCATTGTTACATGGGACTAACAGGATTCACAAACACGGCTGAGTTGTGGCCTTGTTTGCTGAATGTTTTGACATCCTTGGACAAAAGTAGCTTCGTGTAAGTCCGGATGGTGGAGTTGGACACGCAGCCCAGCAACTTTATTTCAGTAGAGCTATCCAGGCAGTTGAACCTTAGCAGTATCTTTTCAGAGGTGTCAGCAGTGAGCTGATACTTTCTGAAACTAAAGCTCCAGAGTAACCCATTTGTTTACCCATGGGGGTTGTGGGAATCACTGTGTTTTCCACAGTCTTGGTTTCCCCACCTGCTGAGAGGCAGCAGCATTGGTTGTCGTCCTTTGTGAAACACTCAGAGGCTGCTGATCCTGGGCTCCCTGCTGGCAGGCACTGCCAGCTCCCAGGAGGTTGCTGCAGGTACTGATTATCTGAATATATGGGAGACAGGAGGAGTGTGGGCTCAATATTTCTGAGCCTGAATTTTAGCTTGCTAACCATTGCTAGCTCTTTTCCCAAGGGAAAGCTGTCAACAGTTTCTTTTCTTTTCAAAACATCTGTTTCTCAAAACAAGTTAAGTAACCAGTGTTCCCTTTCCCATAACAACTGTCCCCAGGTGTTGTTTCCTCTTACTTAACCAATGGAGAGAAGTGTCAGTNGAGGAGAGCCCAAGTAATTCCAGAAAGTTTCACTCCCAGTAGCCTCCCTCCCATCACAGCACAGCTTTGGGTACACTTTGCTTAAGTACTGATTAACGAATGAACCAATGCAGAAACATTTAAATGATTTGTTTGGTTAGACTGTCCATTCCCTTGGACCTCCTAGGCTTTTTATTTTTCTTTTTTTTTTTTTTTTTCCTTTTAAATCAAAGCAATGTTTTAAGTGTGATGACTGTGTTGACATTGCACAATACAGAACCACCAGCTCCTGAGTCAGATCCTTTTGCTGCCTGTGCATAGGAAGTCACTGCAGAAACACATTGCTGGGACATTGCACTTGATGCCATCTCGTTGCATGGCAGGAGTCCAGGCCAGCACCCAGGAGCGAGTCAATGTATGAGATCAGTTTAATCCTCTCTCAGAATCCTGTGATGGGGAGGGGAAGGACAATGACCCAGTGCCAGCGTTTATTTTGTCCACAAGTTCAGCTTGAATAGGGAGGAGAAGGTGGTGGTGGTGAGGAAAGGAGAGGAATAAAACCTTCCTGGAGTTCATTGGGTCTGGAGTGGTGCCAAGCCTGGGGGGGTGGCTCACCAATGGGGAGTGAAGAAAAGGAGGGAAAGAAGAGTGGAATGATGATTAGAAATCACAAATGAAAGAATCTTGAAGAGGGGGGTGAAGAAAAAAACAACAAAAAAACTTCTCTGCTTCTCTGAATATGTGTAGGGAGGAAAAAAATTCCTTGCTTTTTCTAAGAGTCCTATTCATTAGTAAATGCACTTGCCCTGCTGCCAAGGGAAAGGGAGCACCCTGAACAACCTCCTTGGGAGGCACCTACTGGCTCAGCCTTGGTCCGAGAAAAATACTGTGTCTGCTGAAGTTTCTCTTGTGTTCATGTTTCTTACAGGGCTTTTTGGTCTCTGTCTCCGACTCCAACCTCACCATGCATACATGTCTAGGCACCCCAGAGATCACTAAGGACAGCCCCTGCAATCTGCTTTGCAGTGTGGAATCACAGGGAAGGCTTTCTACTGCCTCACATCTGTGTATTGCTGCCAATGTGGAGCTATTCCACACAGACAAGACCCCCTGTGTGAAATCACCAAAATGTAGCATCAAAATGTAGGTGGGACTTCACATCCTGGATGTCTGGATGGTTTGGATAACCCACAAGCCCATGGTGTGTACCTGGACACACTCTGCTGACTTCCCCACTGCCACCAGGGACAGGCTGGGCTGGGTGCCCCTCGGCTCTGCCTGATAGCAGATCATCTGAGCCCAGCTCTTCCTTCTTCTGCAGACACCCCGAAAGTGAGCAAGAATCGAGGAAAGAGGCAGAGGTGCCCCTGCGAGGAAGCAGTAGGGTGTGGGTGGTATCCGCAGCAGATTTTGGAGGCAGTTTAAGTGGCTGCTTGTGGCTCTGCCTCTGCCACAGGAGCCTGTGTAAGGGCCAGGAGACATCTGCACCAGTCTTGCCTTTATTTGATGTGCATTCTGTTTTGCAGGACAGCTGAGGCATGTTCTGTACACAAGCCCCATGTACATCATGTGTAGTCTTCTGGTCTTAACAGCACTTTATTTTTCCTCTTTTATGTATCCTTCCAGCTATTACTAGTCCTTTTAAAATAAAAGAGCATTATGTATATCCTGCTCCCTCCTTTATGCAAAAAGCAGCTTTTAGATGGAACTGCTTTCCCTGGCAGGCCTTGGTGCTGGACCCCAGCTGGGTAAGGCTTGCAGTTCCCCTTTGCTGAGCACATCCTGAGTCCCATCTGTCCCTGCCGTGGCTGGCCCAGCCAGGGGTTCTGTCTCCAGAGCTCACTGCTTAGTAAACCTGCTCTGCTGTGTCTAAAGTCAGATCCTGTCTTTTGTTTGCAAACGCTCCCAGGCGAGGTCCATCCTCCCCTTTATGCTGTGTCTCACACACCCCTCGGACACCTCTGCCTGTCACCTCCTCCCAGGGACTTAGCGGGAAGGTCTTGGCATCAGTAGCCGGTTCCCATCTGCCTCTCGTCCTACTTGAATCTTGCCTTCCTGGTTAGGATTTCAGCAGGAAAACTGGCACCTGGCAGCCTCCAGCGGGAGCTCGGACCCTGGGCTCTTATCTCTCAGGCAGCGAAACCCCCCAGCCGTGATGCAGAGCAGCAGCTGCTCCTGGTTCCTCCGGCGGTGTGAAAGGGGCTCCGGGCAGTGTCGGTGGAACAGGAGCCTCAGAGCTGCTGCGTGCTGCCGGCGGTGGCTGAGTGTCCCTCGGGAGCGCTGCCCGCCGCCTTCTGTCCCCTGTCCCTGTCCCTGTCCGCTATACCCTGTCCCCTGTCCCCGTCCCCTGTCCGCTATACCCTGTCNAGTCCCTGTCCTCTGTCGCTGTCCCTGTCCGTGCGCAGAGAGCCCCACCTCGCGGCGCGGCCGGCGCTGGGCACACGGAGCGGAGCGCGGCATTCCCGCGGCATTCCCGCGGCATTCCCGCGGCATTCCCGGAGCCTGGGGCTTCCAGCGGGACAGCCGTTTGTCTCATGTGGCCTCAGGAGGGAATGATCCAGCCTGGCGGCCCTGGGGAAGGAATTCCCGCCTTCAAAGAGCAGCTCCGGGAGGATGGAGTCCTTTTCATAGTGTCTGAACTCTCCCGTGGCTTTATCCCGTTTCCCCCAGTAAGACACACACCATTTTCTTTGAAAGCATTGTGAGTAAAGATAGAAATTAATAGGAAACGTATTGTCTAGAAAGACTACTGGATAAAGGTAAATACATCCCAGCCCCTGGCGTGGAGCCCCAGGGGAGCGCAGATCTCTGTATGTGTAATGTGTGTATGATTATTTTATTTTCTTCAAACCAGATGTGACATTTGGATCTGAACTCAATCCGGATCTGATTTTCCTCACAGATCAAGTTTCTTTTGTTCTGGGACCCCATTTTAATTTGTGGACAGCTAGAGAGGTAGAAACACGTTCCTGGAAGCAGCCCGTGTGATGCTGGATCATTAAGTACCAACAGAAATGACTGAAATGCCACAGGTGCGTGCTGAGCAGATACAGTAACAGTTGTGGAAAAGCTATACTTTATTATGATTTCCACAAAGAGTGATTTTTTAATCCAGTAGGGTAGAATAAGTGTATCTGAAAACTGGAAGTGTAATTGATACAGTTAGTCCCTCTTCCTGCTGTTCGCACCTCAGTGTGCCATCAGTCAAGCATGCTGCAAGCATTAATTTTTGCCTGTTCTTTTAAATTTCTCTTGACCACTTTTTAACTCAGTACCTGCGCTCTCTCTGAGGGTGTCAGAGCTGTGGGATAAGGTTTAGTGGGAGAACTGTTTGATACAGGAGAGAAGACTCCCCTGTTCTTCCCAGCCCCTGCCAGTTGCCCTTGCTGCATTCCTTCTGGTGCCCACTCTTCCCTGGCAGCTAGAGTCCTGTGTATTTCCAGCAAAGGGGAGTGAGGACTGCAGGAGCCATGTAGTCCCAAAGAGGTTGTGGAGACTTTGCTGCCAGCAAACAAGTTCAGGTGCACGTGCCCATCAGAAGTCAAACAAGAGCTGCTGGGTCACCATCCCCTGGCTGAGGGGACCACGTGCAGTAACACTTAACTGCAGCACATCCCAGTGTGACAGCACAGGGCTCAGTTATCCTGGGTTTTCAATTGCTTCACAGGGAGCTATTGGGATAGAAATATTGCTGGAACAGGCCATCAAGTCTAGAGTTGAATTCCTCTGTATATTTTTCTACAGTGATCTCAGATTACAACTCTTAAAAGTGGAAATCCAGGGGGTGAAATCTGCTGTGCAGTATAGAGTATGTGAAAAGGGTGAAGAGAGAATTCCATTTGCCTTACGATGCTCTGCTGCATGCTGAGGGCTGCCTGAGGTAAACACAGGTTTGAATTGTGCAAGATGTCATCAGTACTCAAACATGAATCACTGTTCCTGTAACTTTCTTGTGTAGGAAACCCCTATTCAGGGATTCTTTTGCTTTACATTTACATAACTGCAAGACTGACTAATGTTAAAATATGGATCAGATTTTATCAGGGTTTCACAACCCTTCCCAAACTGTGTGCTTGGCTTGTCCTCATTTAGCTTCCATATAATTGCTAAAGCAAAATTCCAGTCAGTGAGGAATTGCAGGAAGTGTAAAGCTGCAGGTTTGTTTTGGGGACCATTTTCTGAAGCAGCCTTTACAGTCAGTGTAAAATTCTGCACAAAAACCAGACTGTAATTTAGCTCAAACACTGTTATTTTATCTATAAGAAGGTGCAAAATCAATCATTAGTAGCCAGCTCACTCAAGGGAAACTGAGGCAGGAGCATACATCCTTTGTGTGTTAAGGCAGAGCAACAGACCTGTGGGAAGGACACTGTAGCTTTATTACTGCAGGCAACATTTTGCATTATTTAACTTATAAATACATCTAACTGAGGACTGGCCAAATATCCACCCCTGTTTTCCTGATGCCTTGTTAGACAGTCTGCTCCAGAGGGGGATTGTAGCTACAGCTGTGAGTAACTTGGCCTCTTCTCTGCATGGCAATAACCTACCATAACGTGTGTCACCTCTCTCAGGTTCAGTGACACAAAGCATAATGCTTTCTTTCTTGGCATGCTAGGCACCTGCAGACCTTCTAATCTGTCACGGTAATAAAGACTCTGCCTCCATGCAGCTCCAGTGAATGATGGGGTTTGAGTGCTGGGACTGGCTGCAGATGCTCTATGGCATGTTTAGTGATGAATGTGTAACACTATAGTGTTGCAATCAGTGTCTTCTATTGCTGTAATTATAGTCAGGTTGTTACAGTGACTTGCTCTAAACCTGATCAAGTATTGTAAATGAAAATGCAGCTCATTTATTGAGGAAGTTCTTTGACCGAAGTTCTCTTGAGCTCATAAAACACAGAGAATTCTGGTTTTAGGTTTTTGGTATTATTTTAGGTGTTGTTTGATGGTTGTTTTTTGTTCAGTTGGGGTTTTTGAAACAGTCTTTCCTATGTGATTAGCAAAATTCTGATGCTCGTTCAATGTTTATTTATCAAGCTGCTTTTGGTGTGATTTCTCTTACAGCTGGCATTGGACTTTGTTCAGCTCTAGAGGATGCTGGTGCTGCGGGGATGGCAGCAGTGCATTTTTGTGTGTGTATGTGTACATGTGCTTTACTAGGTTCTATCCCCTCTGGTGCAGCCTCACACATACAGCAAAAGGTTGCGTCACACTGGTGGGACAGTGAACTGTCTGCTGTAGATCACGGGGGAGATCCACCAGTGGGGTTATGAAGATTTCCTCATGTGTCAGAAACTCTGGTGGGTGAATCCTGGCCCAGGCAAACAATAGCGGGAGTTTTGCCATTGACGTCAGCAAAGCAGTGATTCCACCCAAGGCCCCTAACGAGATGTGATGGACACAAACCAGGACTCTCAAACGAGCTGTTCTGTATCCCATTACTCACCTCCCACACCAGCCCTTCTCCCTGCACAGCCCATGGCACAACCTCAGGATATTCTGCAGCCTGTGCGTACACAGAACATCCTCGCTGGAAACTGGAGATAATGGCAACACCTTGGCTCAGTGACATCCCTTCATGTGCTGGCTTTCGCCTTGCTCTGGCCTTGTATCCTACAGAACCCTCTGTACCACACTCTGTGGTTTTCCTTGTGCTCCTTTTGGGAAGCCCAGCTGCCAGCTCAGGTTGGGGCAGTCCTCATATTCCTTCTTCTTTCACTACAACTGCTTAGATAACCAGCACAGCTCTGCACTTCCTAGCTGTAAACCACAAGCCTTTATTTGAAAAGCAGGTCACTGAAGAGTGTTTATAAGGGCTCAGATTGATTCTGAGAGGTTATAAAGCCCTTTCTAGAGCTCATTAAAAACCTGCTGCACAAAGGGAGTTGCAGCTCTTTGAGGAATCATCTTAGAACTGTCACAGAAAGGTGGCTTTATGTGAACTGTCATGTATTATTTAGGCTCATGAGTGATGGGTGAAGAGAAGATCTGGAAATGGGGAAGGGTGTTCAGCTGAGGGAAAACATGTCCTGGGCTTTTGGCTGTTAAGGGTATTAAGTACAAGCCATTTGAAGGGTGTTAGCCTGGGTGAGCCTATAGGCTACTGAAGAATAGCAGCATCTTGGTAATTTAAGAGTTTCACTATCAATACTTGGGAAGCAATCAGAAATAGGCTGATGTAATTCCAGGAGCCTTCCACTGTGTGGCTGGACTGGCTGCAGGAGAGCAGCATTCTTAAAAACTGGGAAACACGTAGAATTGATTAATTGTGGGAAGACTTCCAGCCTGTGTTGAATCTGCACACATAAGCACACACATATATTTTAGCAAATTCATTTTTCTGTTCTGTTTTCAGGTTTATGTGATTGATTTCAAATATATTAGGAGTTGAAAAGCTGTCATTGGACAAGAAAAAAGGATTTCTTTGGTGCAGACAAATGACTGTCAGTTTTATTTAAAGTCTGTTGTGAGTGTTTTCTCCCTACAGCTCCCATACAGGCAGGCAAACATGGAATTATGTGGTAGATATACTAAATGTTTATTAGTTTTTCAAGGCTAACCACAAAGTGGAAATTAAAACCAGAACTGGAATAAACTCTTGTTCTTGAGGCTTTCCCCTGACTAATGGAAGGAAATGTCTCTGGGCTGGTTGGTGATTCACTGTCCGCAGCGGAGGCCCCCGTCCCAGCCTGTGAGTCGGAATTCTCTGTAGGGCTGGTCGGATCTGGCACTTCCTGCTTTCCTTACACAGGGTGCCAACACAAAGTCATTGTTTGCCCTTGTGCTCTGAGCTCTGCTTGCAACTCCTTCCCCAGCACATGGAGATAGCGGGAATGTACTTCAGAGTCCACAGATCACGGCCCTGTGCCACCCTGCTGGGACAGTCCTGCCTGAGCTTCCTCCCAGCGTTGCCACTCAGGCTGCAGAAGGTGCCTTTGCTTCTGCAAAGCTGCAACACCTGAACCTTCAATGGGATAAGTAGAGTCAAATGCAGGCTCTTCAGCTGCAGAAAGTGTCTGGATAGTTTGGATGTTTCTCCTTGCTGCTTTGGGATCTCTGATGTGCAGCTGCTTGCTGGGTGCCCTCTGGCAGAGGGACGTGATGCGTGTGCAGACAGGTACAGACACTGCCACTTTGCAGTTGTAGTGCTTTGTGTTGCATGCAAAAGCCTTTTCCTCCTCAAGATGAAGAAGTTTCAGATTTCATTTCATAAAGTCAGAAAAATGCATGCCAAAAGGATCAAAAACCTAATGGAAGAGTCAGTCTTGGAAACTGTTCATGTGGAAAGGGTTACTGTCACTCCAGAGGGCTGGTATGGCTTTGCTTAGATCTGGTGGGGCTTGAGAGTGATGGAGCACTTCACCAGAGCAGCAAGATTAAGGCGTTGAATTTAGATTTCTCCCTTTGTTCCCTTTGAGTATCTCTGCTAGTGAAAGGCAGAGGAACGAAACTTTTTCAGGAGAGAGCAGCAAGCTGAGAATTTGCTGCTTGCCGGCATCAGCTCTGAGAGGCATTCCCCATCCCCAGCTCAGGACCTGCCCTAGAGTTACTCCCCTGATGGGTGACTGTCAGCACAGTTTTCATCTATCTTTTTTTTTTTTTTCTCAGCTACTTTGCTTAAAGAATCACAACATTTAAATTTAAAAGAACATTAATTTCATATCTTAGAAGAATTGCTTTGGTCTGTTTTCTTACTGGACTGCCACATCTGAGGCAAAAACTATTAGGTAAAAGATATTTTTAAGAAAACAAACAAATCAAAAAGCAAGGCAGAGCTTTGATATATTTAAAGCAATCACAAGCCACAGTTTCTTTGGCATCAATTCAGGAAATTGTTGTGACATGTTAGTGACTTACAATGAAAAAATCCAGGTCGAGGGAGAGGGTGATGAGATAAATGGATGCTTATGATGGAAACAGATCTTTTTAACAGCGTGTGGCGTTTGTGTTCCCCTTGGATCGCTGGTTTAGGATCAGAAGCTCTCCAGTGGGAAACACAACTGCAGTTTTTCAATGAACACCTGACAACACTTAGTTTCTATGACTTTTTCTGGCTCTACTTCAGGCAGTGTTTTATTTTGGGCATCTCACTTGGTCTCTCAGTGGTCCATTTCCCATAAAGCAGGGATCTCTGTCCTCTTTTATGAGCCTCTGGAAGAATCTGGTGAGGTTGGAGTGGATTCACCAGTGTGAAACTGCAACATGCAAATCGCTGTCTTATGTCTAACTGCATTTTCCAGCAAAGGTTTCTTATGGAAAGGCAACAAGACTCAAGTACGAGCTGGTCAAGAGGGGTCTGGGATCTGCAGCACTGAAAGTATCTGGATCAGGTTGACCTCCAAGGATTCAGCCTGGCCCTTGTTTCATCTTGGATTCTGTGAAACTGAGACAAATAGTGATAAGCACAATGATGCTGTGCCCTCTGGTTTTCCTACCGTTACCATGGAACAGTTCACAAATGGCTTGTCTTGAAATATTGGGCTTTCTTCTTGTAAACTGAACCCATTACAGGTTATTTATCATCATTATTTTTTTAATGTGTATTTGAGACTTCTTTTAGTCACTAGGTAAACCCACAGATTAAAGAACTCTGTGCTGGTGCAAACTTCTTCATAACCTGATACTATTCATATCTTCAAGGTAATGCCTACCTTTAATTGCAGTAATGTCTGAAATCAAGGAAATGCAAACAGAAATTTTAGCCATTAGGGAAGAAAACATTGATGAAAAGTTCATGAATCCCAAGACTTTCATTCAAGTTTTGGATAAAGATTCATCTTCATCCTGTTTTTCGTTGTATATATCCCCACCCTGACTGTGACAAGAAAATCAGACAGGCTCAGTGAAGAATTTTAGGTAGACCAAATTAAGTATTGCTGTAATATCTGATTGATCCAGGAAATAATTCCTTTTGGCCTCATCACTAGATGGACACAATATGACAAAGTTGTGACTCAGCAACACCCAAGAGGGCCTTCCACTAACCATTGTCACTTTGGTTCTGACCGTGGACACTCTTGTTCTTACTGTACTTTTTAATTAAGATCACATCTTTCATCTCCAAGAATTAGATTATAGTTTCTGCTTTGCAGCTGTTGTGAGGAGCTTAATGGAGTGCATAATAATTTCATCTTTTCTGCATCAGTGTCCCTATCTTAAGACATTCAATTACCCTTCTGTGCTGGCATTACATTCTAAAGCTGTATCTGTCTTGATGCAAACTCTGGTAATGTGGATGAGGTCTCTACCACACAATCCATGGAAGTAAATAAATATACCTTAAAAAAAATTAAAGTTTGATTAAGAGCAAGTTCTGAAATACTGTCAGTATTATCCTGTGTTTAGTTGTGTAAGTGTCAGGGCTGTTCTTGTTCCTTTCAGCTTTGGTACAATCAGTTCCTGTACGTTATCCAACAAATTTTAGGGGATTATAGGAAGTTTCAGTATCAATAGACAACATCTGGCTTTCTGACATTCACATCTGCATGCAGTAGGATCTGTTCTGCAATTCAGGAGCATCATTATAATATTTATTTCACTATTTCACAAATATATGTCTGTTCTTTAATTCCAATTCTGCAGGGATATGCACTGTGTTCATTGTGTTTTTCAAGTTGCTGTGGTTACAAGGAGATACTCCACTTATTATTTTCCATGTGCCAGATCTGTGCCCTGGCTACTGGCCCAATGCTATGAGGTATTTAATATCTCCTGAAAGTGTCAGAGTGCTGTCAACTCATACATAAACCAAAAGTTACTGAGGGCATTTAGTCAGCCTCGCTGTTTGTGTGTCTGCTGCCAAACATGGAAGATTACCAGTTAGATGCTCCTCTTTGGCTGCAAGTGATGCAAGTGTCAGCCTGAGCAGGGACATGTGGGAGAAATCAGGTGGATTGACCTCTCTAACAAGAGAAACAGAGGGAAATCAGCTTCCCCCTTTAATATCTAGCAGTTCTTTGTTTCTCCAGGCTTTATCCCATAATCTATGTCTGGATTTCTTTGGTAGAATACCTGAAAGGGTAAATTGTGTAGGAGCTCTACAGTTGGAGCACACTTGAAATCAAGAGGTAAGCTTCTCTGAGAGTGGTCTTTTTTCCTTCGGTCCTATTATCATCTGCAGTGACTGCCTGGGGCACTCAGTGTGAATTGGAAGAGGTGCTTGGTCAAGTCACCCCATTTCCTTTTGCTGCAGTTGAACTGAAGTTGCTTATCCCCTTTCTGCAAAACTACTGTTCATGTGTTTCCCCTGCCATGGGTCCTTTCCCAGCAGTGTAGGGTTTACTGACAGCAACTGTGGCTGGCAGAGCTTCTTGGGAGTTAAATTTTGCCATGCCCAGGCACACAGAAAAGTGTATCAAGAGAGATATTTTCTGTAGAAAATCACACCAATTCCACTTCATCCTGCCAGGCACTCACTGCCCACTGCTCAGGGTAAGAGCTGGCTGCAAGACCCTCCAGCTTTGCCTGTGGTCAAAGTAAGATCAAGTCTTTAACCAAAGCAAGTTCTGATGCTGCCTGCAGGATGTTATTCTGGTGGTATTGCTGCTCCTTCCTAGCAAAGGCTGAGGCTCAAACCACTCTGCACCATACATACATTTGCTGAGCCAGAGCAAACTGGAGAGCAAAACTGGTGGATGCTGGGACTGGCAATTGCTGAGCATCCTACCCCCAATCTTTTTACTTTCTGCAAAATCTGTGAAAACTTTTAGGTTCAGATTTCTGGAAAATTCAATATTGATGCCTATTCTTTTTTTCTGTGCAGTGGGGCTGGATTTCACTGGGAGCTCTTAAATGCTAAATTCTTGTAACCCCTAAGGAATATGCATGAATAGTGAGATGTAGCATGCCATGTAGAGTGGCACCAGACAGTTTATGGCCTCACATAACTTTGGGGTATGATGAAAGCATCTGATTTCTGACTAATATAATTCACAGTTCTCCTAGGGCCTAACAAAGAGCTCGATCTCAGGGTCTCACGCTCAGATGTGTGTATATGAAACGAGCATTATAGACCCAAATGTTACCAGAAATAGCAGACTTGCTTTCTTCCCACTGGTCACTTACCTGTGCAGAGCTGCTTCATGCTGCAAGGTGGAATAATGATTTCTGTTGTGTAAAACTCTACTATATTTCCCTTTCAGGAGATTACACAGGTGCTTTGATAACATGGCAAATCCTACAACAGGGAAGTCTTGTCTTGCACAGAAATTGCCACACTGAGGTCTCATCTAGTCCTATACACCACAGTCTGCAATACTTTCATTTCTGAAGTTCAAGAAACCCTGCAGTGGACAGCCATGGAATTCATTATGTATAGCTGAAAATGTATTTTTGGTGAGATGTTAATTTCTAAAAATACCATTTCCAAGCTTAGTTATTGCAAATCTGCTATTAATCTTCATTAGTATGGATTCTGTGCTTTTGGGAGCTGTTTAAATGAATTATGTTTTTAAAACTCCTATAGTGGAGCAATTAGAGAAGTACTAGTTTTCTGATAAAAGGATACACCTGAATGCTATTTTTTATTATCAGGGGATGGAGGGGAACCTGGGTTTGGTATTTGAGATTCTGGGAAACAGAGAAGCTTTTCATTCTGTTGTGCTTTGGGCTTCTTTTGTAACTAGTGGGAAATCACTTGAATTTGGATAAATGCTCACATTGCTGTGACTTGACAAATTATTGCAGATCACTGAGTCATGATCACTGTCTCGATGCAGGTGCTCAGCTCTCCCTTCTTGTAAGGTCTTGTTGCTTAGTGAAGCTTCCTTTATTGCATGCTAAGCTGGATCTGACTACTCTGCACTTGCAGAGAGGTGAGAGCCTTCACAGGGCTCAAACAAAACTCAAACCCTGCTTTTCCACAGAGAGTAACCAACAACAAGGACTGGCACACAATGATCATTTTATTCAGGAATTAAGGTAAGTGCTTTAAAAAGAAAGTGCCAGCTGCTCTGGAAGGGTAGAGCAGGGCCTGGATTTAAGACAGAACTGGCTGTATTTTTATCTAGTCCAGTGTGTTTTATTGTCAGGCTCACTTGGAGGGGGCACTGGGTAGGAACACAGAAGTCCTGAACTGTAAGATTGGTGGTTTTTCCAGATTAGGTAGATGATCTTAGAGGAGTCACATCCCATCCCTTTGTCTCCATTTCTGGTAGGTAATTACATCCCACTTCTGTAAAGTGCAGTGAGACCCTCCAGCAAGAGGTGTTTTTATTATCTTTAGAGCAAACATACCATGTACTGTGTTTAGCATCACAGGTGCTGCAGCCCCAAAGGCCTGGAGCTCTTCATGGATGGGACAGAAAAATTATCCAGCCACAGCTACCTCTGCTAACCTTTCAGTTCAACCTGATTTCCTGGGTATTTGTATGGGAAAGAATGGACTGGGCTTAAGTGATACACAAGTTAGCTGAGATCATGTCTGGGGACGGCACATGTTGAATAAAGATCACCAGTGTCACGTTTGGTTTCCGTAGTGATACTACAAACAGCAAAAACAAGCCAAAGAAGATTGCACGAGAGCATTAAAGCTGCTTCTCTCTGGTCCTAAGGATGTGCATTTGTCCAGTTTGGCATGCAGGTGTAGCTTCAGGAAAGCATTAAACATGGCCATGGCAAGAGAGCAGCACAGATGGTGCAGCTGCTGCTGAGTCCCCTGAGCCTGGGGCCTCTTGCTCTGGGTGTACTCTTGTCTCCTTGAGATTTTGAGATGCAGTTGGTCATGATACTTGTTCTCTACAATCCAATCCTGTAAGAGAAATGGAAAAATAACACTCTTGGGAGTCCAGGGTCTGGCAGGACATAGATAAAGTAGAGTGAAATTAGAAATATGCGAGAATGAAAGCACGGATAGATGGTGTTGGTCTAAGTCTTCAAGAGGTTACAATACCATGATATCAGCAATTGTTATTTCAGTACAATTTCTATTGATTTTTAAATTTTTGTTGTTGTAAGCCCTGTTCAAAGTTGATGCTCTTTACTTGAGAAAGATAACTTCTATAAACATGTGCTTTGATTGGTTTGCATTCTAGAGCAAACCGATCAGGAGAGTTATAAGGAGACATCATTTCTACTATAGCCACTTACAGATTGGGGGGAATGATGTGGAGTTGACAAAAATGGGAAAATAGTCATTTCAGGTAATGCCAAGGCTGGTAAGTTTTCAGTTGCATTTCTGTCCATTTCAAGGTGATTAGCCAGAAATAGAAAAAGTGAGTGAGAGAGACCTTAGCCACATAGGGAATTTGGGACAAAACAGATCACTCCCATAAAAAATTCTTATTAAAACAGCCCCAGTGTTGAAGGATGCTGCCAAGGAGTTGGTTGGGCTAGTGTGTACCACGGTGGGTACCAAGTTAGAGACCTGAGCTAGCTCTGAACAAACACCTGTGTCACACAGCACAGAGTCACACAGAGCATGGGGCTCTGCCACATTAGCCTGGCCTGGCAGCAAATGGCTTCTCCGTGTTTTTCAGCAGTACTGATTCACTGATATGTTATTCACGTTCACCTGCTGTGGGACTGTGTCAGCCCCACATGGAAGTTCCCTCAACTTGAGCATTTTTCTCTCTGATGTGGACGAGTGGTGGCTGGGAGAGTTTGGCCAGCAGAGATGAGTGTGGGCAGTGGAAGGAACTGGGCTTGTTTGGGTGAAAGGAAACAGCACGAGGTGAGCTGAACTCTGTGGAGTTAAGTGGTAGAACTGTGAGGTCTTCAAGAACAAATTCTGTGCCCAGAGCCCAGAATTGAGCAAGGTCCATGATCAGACTGGGGAATGGTCAGCTAGGCTAGATGGGAATGAGCCTGATTGCACCCCAATTTATAACAGCACAGAGGGGAGAACAACACTGGGCAGCACCACCTGTGACCCAAACCGATCTGTCATTCACATCACACCACCTTCTCATGTTCCTTGTAGCTCCTTCTGCTCTCTTTTTGGTGATTGTATTAATCATCTCTTTGTTGTGAGACTAATTAACCTATTACCAGAAATTCTGACAATGATTTGGGAAAATCAATGAAATAAAGGAAGGCTGTTAGCACACTACCTTGGAAGGTCACTGCTAACATAAGGAGTTATTTTCCTCTTGCCAATGGTATGGCTGGAAGCTGTTAATGTCATGTAGCAGTGTGCTGCATGAAATGAGTGATGTGGAACTTGCCAAGTTTTATTCCAAGGGCTGGTGTCTGCATCAGTAACCTTGCCACTCCAGTGAACCTACAGGAAGGAGTGGAAAAGGATGGGAAAAGAATTTTGCTACAATATTTATGTGTGGTTGGTGTTTTAGCAAATTCTCTGGATTTTTATATGAACTGAAACACTAGTGGTGCAGCCTTGGGTGTTCAAACATTGGCTGCTCTCTGCCAGTGTAAGTATAATCCAGGTACATTAGGCAGGTGACCTGTGGAGATAGGGATGTTTTCATGCTGCTGTACAAGGAACAGGTGAAATACCTGGAAATAGAGCTGCAGTGCACAGCAGTAAGGCTCTAAAAATTATTTGAGTGCAGGCTGGCAGTTCTGTAGGTCTAAGCAAGCAACTTGGACTGTAAGAGCAAACAGCCTCCCATGTTGTTTGTCACAAAGTGCCTGGGAAATTCTTACCAGAGCAGCCTCTGCTGTGGCAGTGAGCGCTGCCCGCATCCCCGCTTCCTTTGAAGCTGCACAGCCCATTTGGCAGGAGAGCCAGGAGATACTGCAGGAATGCCCCAGGGGCTGTCCTGCCAGCCTAGGGAAGCAAGGGACAAGAGAGCTACCCAGACCAGAGCTGGACTGAGCTGCTGAGTTCTCTAGGAAGGACAACTTCCTTGGAACCTCGGCATCGGATTTGGATAGTCTGCTGGGCTTCCTGTACACCTGTGTATTCTCACTGAACATCATGAAAGTATTTTGGCAAGCACCACAGGTAAAACTTCCCTTCTGTCACTAATATTCTTTTTCCTGCTTTTTAATTTAATTTCCCCCATCATTCCCTCTTTTTCCACTGCACGTTTCCCCTTGAAAGCTAAGATTGCATGAACGGATGGATATTTTTTCTCCCCAAGTGCATGTAGCCTTTTCTGCTGTTTGAAGAAATGAACATTTGAGTTGTAGTGCACCTGCAATTCCCATTAACGTAGCAAAGTGAAACCAATCCACTGGTGGAAGGAAAGAAGCTCTGAACTCCCTTCCTCTGACAACAGATCTTGTGAGGAAAAGAAAAAGCCCCAGAAGATGGCAAGGAAATCTGCTTTCTATGCCTAGGCAGTTTTTAGGGTATATGGCTGCTGATAGAGCCATATACCCTAAATGATGATGCCATGAGGAGCTTTGCTCTGGACGGGAATGCAGTGCAAACCCCCACGATTCTTTTAAGTATTTAACTTGTACTGGTATCACCCACAGATATGTGACCCAGATGGATGAGCTAAAAACTTCTGCAAATGAAACTGTGTACATGGAGGTTGGAGGAAAAGGAAAAATGAGGGGATGGGGTGAGGGGAAGGAAGTGTCTTTTTGAATTTAGTTCTGTTGCTGAGTGGTAGGAGCTTGGGAAGCAACTTTTGCCGTGGTTGTTTATGTCCTGATCAGCCATGTAGGGCACTTTATATCTTACCCTACAGTTGCATTTTAGGATTTCTCTTTGGATAGAAATACGTTGCATAGCAATGAAGAAGTCTACAACAGAGAGGAGGCACACAAAGAGGAACACTGGTAGTTTTGCTGCTTAATAGTGCAATGTTGGGGTGTAATTCTGGTCCCCCAATCCAGTAAAAACAAGTTAAATTGTCACAGAATCTGTGCATTAAGAGCAAGGGGAAAATAAAAGTTTTAAACAGTTTAAGTCCAATGTTCCCGTCAAATTATTCTTAGCAAAGTGAGTCAAGTTATTTATTAAGAATGCATTTTGTGAGGAAATAACTCCTCTGTTTTGTCCTTGTCTATCTGTTCTTTCCCAGTATACTTGTTTTTTGCCAGATAATTTGGACAAGCACAGATGTAGTGTGCTCCTGCTTTTGTTCATGTAAGCTGATCCTTGTTCCATGTTTGTGGCATATCCAGTTGATGGAGTATTTTCCTCCTTTCTGAAAGGCGTGACCCAAGTGCTGTGAAACTGCTGTAAGGCTCACAGAAGAACAGTTTAATTTGTGTGAGGACAACGTCTCCAAATAAGACCGTGGGTTCCAAGTGTTTTGCATACTGTGTCCTGTTAGTGGATCAAATCCTGAAAAGTTACTGGGGACAGCAGGGGGTGGAGGAAGGATGTCCATACTGTGCCATGCAATGTATATCTAGGCTTTGCCTTCCAGTAAGGCTTCCCCTTCCTGCTCTCTTAACACAAGATTGTAAAAACCCACCTGGTGTTTAGGCATCTTGCTGGCTCAGGTTACTAAAGATAAAACCAGTGTATAGGACAAGTTTTCTATTATCCAAAAGGTGGATCTGTTTTGCTTTGGGTGCTGCAGGAGCTGACTCGTGGAAAAGATGAAAGAGTTTAGAAAGGAGATGGCACCAAACTGATTACAAAGTGGCCACAGAGTCTTTCACAAGAATTGCTGGAAATGGGAATCTTCGGGCTCTCCACCTGTGCTATCTCATGTCTTGCTCTGAGAGCATGAAGGCTGTATGTGTCCCTACAGTCCCTGGCAAGGTAGCTCATGTTGATGAGATTCTATGGAGGGGCTCATCTTCAGCCCTGGTTTGTCCCAAACAATTATGTGATTGCTGTTTTTTTGGGATCTGTAATGTCCTCCTCCTGCTTTAGCCATTCCCCTCAGACCTCTGCTGCTGACAGTGCCTCGAGATTATTACATAAGAGGGCTTTGTGCCCAGCCCTTCTCCATGACAGGAGCCTGTGAGATCCAAAATACTCTTCCAGCTCTCCTTTCTCTGTGCAGTTGGTAGAGGGTGCTGCCTCTTTGCCAGCTGGAGGAGATCAACGTCTTTCACCTCACACCCTGTATCTTTTCCAAAGGATGGGCCTCGGTGCTTTTTGCTGGCACATCAACTGGGGATTAAGCTCAAGGTATGTTAGGCAGGTGACTGCACATCTCCATGGAGGGCAGCAGCCTCAAGAACCATCTGCTGCAGCACTTACCCTCTTCTGTACAGAATTCCAGTCATACTTGCATGATAGTCTTCACTGTGTCAGGCACCCAGAGATTTTACTTTGATGTAGGGAGGGTGGGTAGGACAATATTGTACCAACACAGTCTTTGTGAGTGATAGATCTGATGCACATTTGTGTAGTTTGAATTTCAGCTTCTCAGCAGTTCATCTGAAAATAGGCAGAAGGAGCAGAGGAGGCTGCAGCATGGGAAGGAAAAAATGCAGAACAGAATTTCAGCCTGCAAGATAGCTGGATCCAAACTGTGATTTTTCTTTTCTTTTTCTTCATTTAGAATAGGAAATGAATCCCTTATTCAAAACTGTATCCCTCATATAAATCAGGGGTAGCTGTTAAAGCTGAAAGGGTGCAAACAGGAGCAAACCTGGGCCTTTGAAGTTCAATGGGAATTGTGGCTAGTGAGTGCAGGCTGTTAAAGGCAGGATTCCTGGTATCTCAAATTGCTGCTCACTGTTGCATTGGCTCTCAGTTGCAGGGACTGATGCAGCAATGCAGTCTGGGTTTGCAGTTTCTAGATCAGGGCATTTGCAGATCCCAGCAAGCCAGAACACAGGATCTGAAACGAGAACAGGGGAAAAGAAAATTGAGAACAAAAAATAAATCGCATAGCCCAGCTGGCAAATATTCCCAGGCCACAATTGTCTTTGGCACCCCTCCACCCCCCAAGGTCTCCAGTGGTTCTCTAGCCTCCACCACAAGAAAATCAAGGGTTTAAAAATGAAATAATTAAAGAAAATCTTGATGTCATTAGGGTTTGGGAGTATTTGGACATTAGTGCTGTGTGGGTGTGTTTGAGCATGTACACCCTGCTTTGCTGAAGCCTGAGCTGTTCAATGGCTGAAAATTTCTACCCTGGGGGGAGAGGGAGGATATTCCCACCTGTTCTTACTCTGAGAATCCAGGAATTGGGGGGATGATAAGGCACTTTTTGTGGAAGAACTTTTAAGGTGACAAGTCTCCCGCCTTGCTTTGTGCCAGCCCCACACTGCTGACCTGCAGGGCCTTGTTTCCTTTGCAGGGGTGTATAAAATGTGTACTATACTCATGGCATGGTGACACAATCAGCTTGATCCAGGTGAAGTTGCTTGTGGTTCCCTCAAATGTATACAGGAGCAGAAAGGTGATGGGGAGGGTTCTGTTTGTACATAACCTGTGGAACAGACCCAGCCACTGTGCTGACTGGAGCCTCGCCTGTGGAAGGGGGAGACAGCATCTTCAACAGGATCATTCATCTGCTCTATCCAAGACAGTCTCAGCTGCAGTAGCAATCCATTCCCCTTCCTGTCCTGCTGGTATCCTTTATAGACAAAGCATTTTTCCCCTCACATCTTTTTTTTTTTTTTTTTTTAATTCCAGAATGGCTGGGGCAAGCAGTTTGGATTTACCCTCACTTTGGGGTTCCAAAATGGTGGTGGTATTCACCAGTGTATATGCTGGAATGAAACAGCTGAGTTTTCATTGGGAAGCTGTAGAGCCTTTTGCAGCCAATCCCGCAGTGACCCATCAGTATTTCTACACTGACAGAGGGAGGGCCCTGGGGAAGAGGTGAGCTGTGTGAAATACGGGGTTTCCCTCTATTTCCTCCATTACAGGTGGTGTGTAGATGGGACCAGATCTCCACTTCTTTCATCTTGTGCTTTTATGAGCTTTAAAACTTTCTTTCTGCCCTTTTTCTTTCTTTTTTTTTTTTTTTCCCCAGAGGTTATCAGTTAGAGTAGTCGCCTGCTGATAGTTTAAAACAGTCTTAAAGCATTAATTGCTGTCAAAAGCCGAAGTAAAGCCAGATGACAGAGGGGATAACTGGGTGCAGCACTGTCTCTGCCGTGGCACGAGCCACTGTCTCCCGTGGCTGTGGGGAGCTGCCAGGCTGTTGGAGCAGACCTCTGGGAGAACCAGTTCAGCCTCTGCTGGTGCTGCTAATGGGTACAGGCAACTGTTCTCTCTGTGGAAGTGCCGTAAATGTGGAAGAGTAATTTTACCGTTTAAAATACTAAAATCTTCCATATGGAAGAAAGGGTTTGACTTTTTTTTGTGTGTGTGTTTTAACTGCTATTTATTTTTCTCATTGTACCCTAAATATACATATCACCATCCAGCTGGCTGAACCACAGAGCAGAATGAAGTATCTGCCCCATCCATAAAGGCACAACCTATAAAGTGCAGATGACAGACTGAAATTTCAAGTCTTTGCTTTATTTACATATATGGAAGTTTAACCATTGGCTTCAATGAGTTCAGAACCAGGAACTGGCTTACATGAAAGGAGTGTTTGCAAAATGAACACAAGCACATGAGTCAGAAGGTTTGGGTTGATTCCTGGTGTTCCACTGTTTGGCTGATTTCTTCACTGCTTTCAGCCTCAGTTTCCCCTATTTATCAGTCCATAACAGGCTGAGGCGATCTCACCTATTTACTAATTTAATTAGAATAACAAAACTCACTTTACATCTACTACTGGTTTGTAAAAGGCTTTTGAAACTCCACAGGAGGTATAATTTGGTTGGCATAAAACCTATTTGCATCATAAGCGTTGTCATCTCTGCCATAAATTTGTTATTCCCTGCAGTTGCATCTACAAAAAGACCATGGCATCATTTATAATGCAGATGTTCAGGTACAAAGAAGCCACAGTCACTACTTGGAGTAAATGTCTGATTTTCTAGAAAAGGATGAGAGGAAGGAGCTTTCCATTTCCCCCACAGATTGTAGGTTGGTTTTGAGAGATGTCCAGCTGCAGAGGCTCTACAGTCACAGCTGCAAGTGAGACGAGGTCACCACTGCAGGGCTGTGGCTGTGGTTAGCGCAGACACCACTGTGACCATCTGAGGACTGAAATCCACATGCATGGCTTCCTAGAGTAAGCAAAGTGGAACCAGCCACTCAGTGGTATAACTTGGTGTTATTGTTGGCTGATTTCAGCTTCTCTCTCAGATGCCATCTTTGTGCTTAGTGCATGGTTTATCTGAATGTATTGATGTGGTTAGAGTGCAATGCACAGGACAGCAGAGTTTGTGTTAATAAGGCAGTAATTTAGTAATTGTTTTTCCTTGATTCAAGCACAGCGTCTCTATTACTGAGATAGAAGTATTTTTTTCTGGACTCCAGAGGCTTTGTGTCACACTTGAAAAGCATTATTTTCCCATTTTTTTTAGCTTTATTATTCAAGCTCCTCAGATCTCCTGCCAGGCTTAGATTTTCTTTTTTTATATATATATATTTATTTGGCTTCCCATTTAAACCATCCATTCATCCATTTTCCATAAAACCCCTAATAACTATTTTAAAGTTTTTGTTCTTGGCTCTTTCCAAACCTATAAATGCTGGTTTGAAAACCCAAGCTGAGTTCTGTGCAAATAATCCTCTCCACCATCTCTTTTCCTCTGGCTACCAGTGGATCCTTCAGTGTTTTGTTTCCCAGCACTTGTTAGCTATCAGTGGTCCACATGCCTCTTGTTTGGGGGGGGAGGTGGAAATGTAGACGTGGAATCTGATCCACCTGACAGAGGAAATATGAAATATCATGGTTGTGACAAAAAAGGAAAATAGGAATTAAAGTAGTTTAAAACACAGTTGCACTCCAAAGGTGCCTTTTCTTTCTGCCTTAGTCCAACCCCACTTTTGTCATGTGCAAGCCCCTGAGTGAGAAGACAATTCTGCTTTCCAGCAGCTCTCAGCTTTTGTGTGGCAAATAGGAACCAAGCCCACACCCTTGCAGTGAGTGAAATGGGGAAAGTGCATGGGGAAAGCCCTGAGGGACTCATGCCCTGCCCCCAGAGATCGGAATTCAGTCTGGGCAGGTGTTGGGTGGATGTGGTGAGAGGAGACAGCCCTGCCATATCCAGGGGCTGACCTGTGCTGCTGTGCAGCTCGAGACTCAGCATGGAGGGAGAAGCAGTAGAGAAGTTCCAGCAGAATATCAGTGCCTTGGAGACACAGGGGAAGTTTTTTGGATGAGAAGTCAGCCCTGTTATCTTTTTCCCTGAGATTAAGAACTGGTATCGATAGCTAAGATGATGTCTGCTTATTATGGGAAAGTTTTGTTCTTCTTGTCAAAGAGCAGAACCTTCCTTTCCTGCAAAGCTCATCTGTTGGAGATTTCTGCTACACTTGTACCAGTGATGGCATGAGCTAAATCAGGATGCAGAGAGAACTGGCATGGATTTAAAACAAGTCTGTCAGGAGAAGATTAGAATCAGGCTCCTCCCTTTCCTTTGTGTTGTGTTGCCTCTTTGCATTGTGAAGGTGCTGGCTCCTGATGGCAATGGAATTGCCTTTACAAAGTCATTTAGGCTGGAACAGACCTCTGAGACCCTGGAGTCCAACCTTTGGTCAAACACCACCATGTCAACTGAACCACAGCACTAAGTGCCATGTCCAGTCATTTCTTGAACACCTCCAGGAATGGTGACTCCACTACCTCCCTGGGCAGCCCATTCCAATGTTTAACAACCCTTTTCATGAAGAAATTCTGCATGTTTGTGCAGCCATGAACACTAGATTTACTGTAGCTATCAGAGGCAGCTCTTCACTTAGCAAGTGCCTGAAGGGAGGTGGATCCACACATCCATTTCGGGCCCTTCACAGATGCTCGAACTAACTGCTATCACAAGCAGGAGGGCAGACCTGGAGCTATGGAGCTCAATGGAAAGAAATCCATATGTCTTCAGAAGCTTTGGATCCACACCAGACATAAAAAGAAAATCTTCCAGTATACTTTTTCTGTGTAGAGACCAAGTGGGGCTACTGGCCAACATCTCAAAAAAAAGGGCCTAAAATTAGACCCCTAAAATACTAAGAGCAGTGTGTGGTTCCAACTGTTACCAAGTTAGGAAGAAGGGTCTGAAATGAACAGATTCCTCAGTAACCAAGATCCTGTTTTTGAGACAAGTGCTCATTCTTACAAGTCAAAACACGAAGAAACCAAAAAGAAAAAAAGAATGAAAACATCAAATCAAATCCCAGCAAACCAATGATATTATCAGCCAAAACATGTCTTGCTAGAATGTTTTCCAAAATTCCTCTGGGAGTACCAGTGAGCCATGAAGAGGATATTGCTCTTTTCTAAAGTATTAAACTGAGGGTCTTTTGGAACAGATTGCATTTATGTGACAAATCTGTTCTACTGTTAGATCTGTATCTGCTCTATAATTCTTCTCTCCCTTGTGAAATTTCTTCTTTTTCCAGGCCTATGCTATTATATATATATTAAAACTTTTTTCTTGTTGTCTTCCTGACTTTTTGATGGTTGTTGTGCTGATTTGTCTCTTCTGGCAGGTGAAGTGAGGAAGCACTTGGCTGCAGTAAATACTCTGTCAAGAGAATAAATTTCATGTCCAGGGACTATCTTGCTTTGAGAGGTGTGTGCAGATATTGTTCGGGGCAGCCCTGTTCGCTGGCTAAAGCTGCTGGGAGTACTGAAATATGAACATCAGAAAATACTAATAGGAATGACAGCAGTCCAGAAAATATCTCTGACTTCTTTAGAAATAGTTGTTGAATCTGGTTTTCAGCCCTCTTCTAAGTTGGTGGTTTTGTTCCTTTCTGCGTATGATGAAAGTGGCCATGACACTGCATTTAGTATTATCTTTATGTCTCAATTAGGAATATCTATTTCATCAGCTCAGGATGAATGACCAAGCAATAAGGTATAGGAAGCCTTACAAGATGATTTTTTGTTGTTGTTGTTATTTTTAATTTTATACATAATAGTTACAGTGGCTTGAGCACCTAGCATGTATTTATTGTTGAATTTCAATTGTTGTATTGTCCCAGAACCCTGCTTGTCAGACAAGATCTCATTGCACAATCAGAAGACAGCTTCTGATCCAGGAAATGAGGCTTGACTCTGCACCAAGGAAGGGAGGGAGGACTCACACCAGCCTCATTCATGCAGTTCCCCAGAGTGAGTGTATGGAGCAGTGCAGGCTGCTTTGTGTATCAGCCTATTTTTGGTGTGTATCTGGAGAGAAACTGGGAGAGTGAGTGTGATTCCTGGCTTAGCCTCAGGTTTGTTTTTTTTAATTATAGATTTATATAAGTGACATCTCTAAGAATATGCCCCATGAAATCCACATGTGAGGAAGTTAAGGGCACGCTGAAAAAAGCAGCAAGGAAAAAAAGATGTCTCTGTGGCTGTTCAGTGCCAGAAATACAGACTCTCCCCAGTTTTGCAGTCTTTTGACATGGTAAGGCTGTGAGCTGTTTTGGGACCACAATGGGTGGCTTAGCTTCTCATTGGCATCTTGCTCTTCTGCATCTCTCATGCAAGCAAAATTGGCTTGTCACCTCCAGCTTTCTGCACAAGAAATAAAATTTATGCAGTCCATCCAAGTGCTTGTCCTTTAGTAGAGGCAGAGGGTCCTGTTCTTGCAAGGAATATTCCTGTGAAGCACAGAAACATAAGTGTGACATTCTAGGGCACAAAGCAGCCCAGAACTGGATGTTGACCCCACACAGTGGCCATGGGTTAAGGTTTGCCAGCTGAATACATGACAAAGAAGGGACACAGTAGGAGCCATTAATTTCTCGCCTAAGGGTGGAATAGCAAACATCCTTCACTTACACATCTGCTGAGGCAGCTCCTTTTCCAAAAGCCAATGTGCTCATGTTACGCAGTGTTCAAAAGTCCTCGCTGTTCCCAGAGTATTTCCTTAGCTCGTTTGTCCAGCAGGGGCACAAGGGAAAGCAATTACTGCTGCAAAGGTGGAAAACGGAGGTAACGGTTCAGTCTAATCACCACCCCACCGTGGAGAAAGCCGCATCTCTCCTAACCACAGAGGAGGTGTTTAGTGCTCAAGCTCAAGGCAAATATTTCCTCTTCACTCAGCAGCAGTTAGACAGGATGTGCCAAAGCCAGCCAGGTCATGTGGCGGGAGGAAAATATGCTGCATGGAACTGTCATCAGCAGCAAGAGTCCCAGAGCTGAGACTCAGCTCTTCTCATGGTGCTGAAACATGACAGCCACATTGCACAGATGCCGAGATTAAACAGATATGGGTGTAGAGCTATTGGCTGGTCTTGCATTTAACTCTTTGAAGATGGCAAATGACACTTGTCCCCTTCTAGATAAAGTCTAAAAACAACAAACCAAGCATCCCTTCCAGGGGCAAGTGGACTGGTGTAGAGTTTCCTTTTTCCTCCAAAGGCTTGCCTTTGTAAAGCATTGCCAGGTTTGAGGAGGGGCAACAGGGGTTTCTTAGGAGATGTGCTGTAGCCTGAAAGTGCTCCAACAAGGTGAATGTGTGGATGGCTCTAACATGCCACAGTTGAACAGCGATCAAACTCTTACACAGATCCAATGGTGGGGATTTTGTGTATCACTGGAACCACATTGATGTAATTGAGCTGGTTTTGACTAAAGTATTGTTAATTTTTTCACAGTAGCTGGGGTGGGTCTGTGCTTTGGATCTGTGATGGGGAGTTCTGAAAATAACAGGGATGTTTTAGAACCCTATTGCTGAGCAGCACTTACACAGATCCAAGGCCTTTTCTGTCTCACCTCACCCCAGCAGTGATAGGACTGGGGGTGCACAGAAAGCTGGGAGGGGACACAGCTGGGACAGGTGACCCCAGCTGATCCAAGGGATATTCCAGACCATCTGACATCATGCTCAGCAAGAAGCTGGAGAGAAGGTTAGGGTCAGGCAAGGCTGCTCAGGGACTGGCTGGGCACCTGTCAGTTGATGGTAAGCAATTGTTTTCATTTGTATTACTTGTCCTTCCTGAGGGTTATTTCTTTCATTTTGTCCATTTCCTTTCCATTAAAATTAATCATTGTTATCCTATTTCAATTATGAAATTGATCTTAGCTCACTAATTTTTTTACTTTTACCCTTGGAATTTTCTTTCCCCCCGCTGGGGTCAGGGAGTGAGAGTCTGTGGCGCTTTGTTTCTGGCTGGGTTAAACCATGACAGCAATGAGTAAAGTGAATGCACAGTAACAGCCTGGGCTCAGACCTCAGAATAAAGATACAGATGTGCTTTAAGCAAAGTACAGATTTTTCCTTCAGAAATGTGGGTCTAAAGGTTAGGAAATGCTGCTTGCACTGTTGTAGACTATTGCATCGTTTCAGACAGGTGTCCTGCTTGTTGAACTCTTCCTGCTGGCCAGCAGTAGTTAGGTTCTTTACTTTCTCTCTAGATTAAGTCCCAGAGGTAGTATTTTATTCATGAGTAAATTGTAACTCAAGTCCAATTTATGACAGAATAGTTGATGTAGAGGGTGCTGAAAGAAAACCATCCAAGTGAGCCTTTGAGAAACTTCAGTATAAAACATTGCTTCTCTGCAGATTGGTCTACAAATTTATGTACAGTGATGCCAGACTGCACTAACATACACTGTTCATCAGGGATGGATGCTGTATACCAGCTGTTGGTACCACACATGCAATTTTTAAAATTAGTAAGTCCCTAAAAAGATACTAAAAAGATCTCACTAACTACAAAGGAATTATATGAAGAGCAATTAAAAATGTCAGTCAGATTTTTTGCAATATCAGGTACCAAGCCACATAGTTTTGTTTAATGAAATCAGTTTCCAGTAGAGTTCATAACATCATCAATGACCTAAGCAGTGCACCTGACAGCTCAGCTGCCATCTCAAGCTGTAAATCTGGGTAACTAATGGCATATCAAAGAAGAAAAGGTCAATAAATGCAGAAATGTGTAGAGAATCTAATCTTTCCCTGGCACTTGTTATTCCTCCCTTCTCACTCTCATTCTATAAATCTGTCACATTAAACTAGTCACGCTTGGCCAGAGCCTGATCAGGACAAGTTCTTGATAAAGCTGCATCTGTTCTTGCCACACAACATCAGATGGACAAAGGCAATACATGACTGCAGCCCTGGAAACCTCTCTTCTGGAAATGCAGTTTAAGAAGGAGCCATAAATGTATGTAAATAAATTAAATTTGAGAAAGAGAAAGGAGAGATTACAGAAGTCACTCATCTCTTCACGCACAATTTAAAATGTTTTTATGAGGTTGGTTTTGTTCTGAATAAGCTGCTACTGTTGAGAACAGAAATGTCTTAGGCTTCTGAGCAGTAGAGCTGGTAGTTTTTCTCTCTGCCAGCACATTTTTTCCCTCCTTCACCCAGTCCAGAAAGAAATGACTCAGTCAAAAGGACTTCCTTCCTCTCCCTTGGGTGATTATTCCACAGCCTATTAGGTCTCCCCATTAGGAAATATTTCCAGCATCATTTTCCCTGCACTTACTTTTAAAGCATCCTTCTATGACTAGAAATTATCCTAAACAGTGCCCTTTCATCATTAGTGTTTCCATTTCTCCTGTGCTTCTCTGTGGTTATCACATGTCCTGTAGCATTTCACTGGACTTTAGTTGGGCTGCAGATGTTTAATGTATTTAGCCTTTCCCTGTATGCCAAGCACAGGACTGGCACCAAGACATTTATACACCATTAAACAAGGGAGGTGCCGGCTAAATGTAATGACTTTCTTCTGGTGCTTTCATGGTAGAGGCTGTGCTAGAGAACAAGGGCAGCTTCTTTTCTAAACTACATGGAAAAGGTGCAACTGCTGAAGAAGAATGACTTATAAACAGACTATATATAGAAATACATTAATTTAGCATCCAGCCATGATTTAAGTCCACGGGGGAAGCAGTTAAATTTAATTGATGTTGGCCTCTCAAACAAAGATGTTGCATGTATATGTGCACACAAGAAATTCCAACCAAACTGACAAATATTATTAGGTTTACTAGGATTCTGTATTTTTACTGCAAAGGCTATGTCTAAAACCACCAGAGTCTTTTAGACTGTGGGAAACATTGCAAATGTTGCCACACTATGTCTGGATGCATAATATGTATGTATTTTCATATGTTGGTATATTTAAGTTTCTTTAAATTTCAAGATTTTCCCTGGATTTCTTCAGCTCACTTCATGAGCAGTTATATAATTGCTGTATTGTGTATTTCCCTGAATTGTTGATATGTGCTATCCATTTAAACTCCAAATATATATATATATTTAATTAAAGGTGGGGCTAATAACTCTGTCTCTTATTCAACTTGTTAAAGTTTAGCATTTCCCTTTCTTTGGTTGCTAATAAATTTATTAAATTTTAAGTCGTGTTGAAATTTCTGTGTCAACTCTGTCTATTGAACATAATATGGGCCATGTGTGAATATAGATGATAATTTCAGTGATTTATTTCTTTAGGTTTTTCTGAGAACAAGGCAACAGGAAAATGTGATATAAAAGTGCAAGAACAGTCATACCAGGTCAGCCCAGGCGTCTGTCCCGCTCAGAGTACTCACTCTGACAGTAGCCAATCCTGCAAGCACATTTGACACTTCCTTCAAATATTCTCCCAGCCTCCAACAATTTGTGGCTGAGGGATTTTAGAACCAGACACAATATTTTGTGCTTAATAGTCCTCGAGGGATTTTCCTTTGGTGACTTTGTTTTTGAATATGTGAAAGCTTTTGGCATCTGGAATGTAATTTGGTGAGGAGTTCCACTGTTAAAATTCACTCTAGTTGAAAATAGGTCCTTTCTGGTTTTTAAGTGTATTTCCTGTAATTTTCAATTCAAGGTCCCAAGCTGTTACATTGGAACCAATAATTTTGAGAGCCAGCCTCTGCCAAACCCCCTCTTGGTCCTCATTTTGGACTGGGAACAGTCAGCTCAAAGCCCTTTGCTATGCAGTCAAAGTAGAAGTATTTAGGATTGTTTCCGCCTGTGTGCATCACTTCACATTTGTTGGCACTCAATGTCCTCTGTCCGTTTTCTGGGCCAGACAAACCATCTTGTCACCTTCACCTAAAATTTTCCATAATCATTCCTTAATACTTTGGAATACCTAATTATTGGTAGCAAACTGTCTTCTAACTATTATCTGTCTTTTCTAGATCATTGCACAAATCTTGTTTTTTCAAGTTAAAAATGCCCAGAGGTTTCTTTGAGCAGCTTTAGACACTTCATATGATAAAAAGGAGGAAGGTGGGAGTCAGGACTGTCAGGAACATGCATGTTGCTGTGCCCATGAGCATCCCAAAATTTCAGTAGTCATGTAAATTCATGAGTCATGTAAAAGAATCCTGACGGCAATGATTAAACAAAACTGCAGATGTTCTGTTTCAATGAAAAATAAGTACTTTTTATTTATGTAACTTTAAAGGGATGACTTGACATACCAAAGGCCAATAGATCTTGGTTAAAAAATTAAATAGCAGACCCAGAGCTGACTGAAACTGAGATTGAAACTTGCTTAGACATCAGTAGGGTACTGTATCAAATGTAAAAATAATGTTCCTGGGTTAAGATGAATAGGAACTAGTCTAGGAAAAAGTCAATTGAACCTTCAACTGTACATGCTTGAGTAAATATTTTCAGTGGGGACACATATTTTGAAATTGAAAACCATATCTAAATCCTTTGCTGGACTCTTTAAGGAGTTGTATAGCTGTGTGCAAATATTGAATTTATGTGAATTGTTTGAAATGCATTACCATTTGGAAAATAACTTCTTTATCAGGGGGCTTCTGACTGATCATTAGTTGTTTATTTGTTTTTCATGCATCTCTCCCAAATTCCCTGTGAGCTGCAGACTTTGCGATTCTTCACTGGGGTGTGGTTTGGTCTCTGTGGAAGTTAAAATGTGGCAAATTTCACCAAAACAGTGCCAACAGGATTTTTATTTTTTTCTTTCAAAAGAAAGTTTCTTAATCTTCTCCATTCCTTCCCCCTGTTCCTCTCCAGGAGATCCATTCCACACAGACCATGGAATTTTGGCCTCTTGTATATATGCGGAAGAAAAGCAAATTTCACAATGTTGGAACTTCCCACAGATCAGAAATTCCCTTTTCCAGGCAGTTCTTCATGAAAGTCTCCTAGTGGCTTCTGTGGCACTTGGCTTCCTTATGTAGGATTGTCAAGCAGATGTAGGAATACCTGAACGGGGGAGAAGGAATTGTAAGGTAACAATCCCATCACCTTGCATGAGGCGAAGCTCCCTCTGCCCCTGCAATGAAAATGGGGACTCCCAAGCCTCCTGTTCTGCAATCCTTTGTGAAAGCTGTTCCAGAGCAATGGCTCCTTTGCTGAGCCAGTTTAACCTCTCCATACATATCTTCATGAGAGATGGGGTGCTCAGCAGTTCTGAGCAGAGCAGCTGTCACCTCTTAGCAGCTTTCACAGCAGCTTTTCAATCCTAGCCTGCCAGTAAGAGGGAATTTTGAAGTGTGCCAGGAGGCATTGCACCATCTTCACATGATAGCCTTTCCCCAGCACAGAAGAAAAGAAATAACAACAGAAGCAGGAAATTTTAGTAGTTAGTAGAAAAGGAATTTAAATTGTTCTACTGTCTCCCTCTACATTGTCCCTGCTGCATATATTTTGCCTTACAGTGTCTTTTTTTGCTGTCCACTCTCCAGACTCCTCTGTTAAATTTCTCGTGGGAATACAACAAACTAAAATTTCACTGAAATGCAGTAGAAACAGAGACAAGGGGAGACAGGAAGCTCATTTTATGTATAAAAAGGGTAGAATTTAAATTAACTAGGAAATGTGTCTGCTGGCAAGGCATGGGCAGTGTGAGGGAGATCCTGAAGGAGTTGTGCTCCTCTGCTGCCACATCCTTTCCACACCAATTGTGACTGCGTATGTGCAGCATTTGAGTGTAGGTGGTACCCTGTTCCTCATTCTCTGAAGTACCTCTCCTGTAGTCATTTCCACGAGTAGGAGACTATGTAAAAAGCCACTATTTCACTGTTTCTGATTTGTTTGTTTGTTTTCCATAGAAGAGGGTAGTTAAAAGTTCACACTTATACAGATGACAAAGGCACCAGAGCAAATTTTAAAGCACTTTCTTTCACGAATGAAAATTATTGGCCTTTTCTGTGAGGGAAAATGATAATTAAAGGAGGCCGAGCTGGTCTGATTTTGCAGCACCCTTAGTCTGTGACAAAGTACATCATGAAATGTTCTTATAAAAATTGAGCAGTGAGGAAGG
Source organism: Donacobius atricapilla (assembly GCA_013397315.1). Lineage (NCBI taxonomy): Eukaryota > Metazoa > Chordata > Aves > Passeriformes > Mimidae > Donacobius > Donacobius atricapilla. The sequence continues at coordinate 1,132,526 of WBMY01010945.1, forward strand.
AATGATGAAATACTGACTAACGGAGAAAAAAAAAAAAGAAATAAAATTATTTCCAGTGTGTCTTAAGGAATAACATCAGATACCTCAAGGCTGCCTGGATTTTCTACCTTGCACTTAGGGAACATAAATATTTTGACCTTCATGAGCATCTCTGTGAAAGACTTACAAGCAATGGTTGAAGGACCTTGCACAGTTCTAGAAAAGGAAAAGGAAATCAATCCCCCACAGAAGCAACTGCAGGAGCATTTAGTCTAACCTTAAAAATGTTCAGGGAGGAGAGATAAAGACAAAACCAAGGAAATGAGTCAGATTCACAGAGTGAGGATGTGAGGGATGGTGGGATGAAGGTATGAGCCTTTCAGAGCCTTGAAGTAAGGATCAGAAGAGATTCTTTGGACATGACTTTCAGATCACTGCCTGGCACTATAAACTCTGATTGTGATACCCCACAGCCTGGCTGGCTGCACTTTTAATAGAACTGCCTCAGAGCTGTCCCTGAGGACGTGATGTTGGAAAGGGAGACAGAAAATGGTTGTTTCCATCTATTCTAGTGCAGGTTATCTGTGGAAAATACCACTGCTGTAAGGCAGAAACTTCTTTATATGGCTCAGTTCTGGCTTCAGTCTTCTTTTATCCAGCGCTAACTCCTTGAATTTCAGAATTTTTTGTTTTTCTAATTGACACCAGTACAAAGAGAAGAAAATCAAGTGATAAAAATCTCTTCCAGTAAGTGATCCTGGAGCTGTCTTTGCCATTAACGTCTCTCTTCACAGCAGGGTCTTAAGCAAGTTCAAGGCAGGCATGTCTCTTGATTCAGGAACAGGCACAAGAAGTGCCTTCCTGAACTGCTGCCTTAAAATAACTCCACCAAGGGCCTCTTGTGCAGTGACATTTTGGAAATGTGCACCACCTTATTAGAAAATTCGACTGTGAATACCAGGCACTCTACTGAGGTTCCTGGGATGTCAGCCCAGGATCTCAGCAACCTTCTCATCTCAGCATACCTCAGAGAAGCAGTTTTTAAACTAAAATCTTTGTGTGAAATGATAGACATTGTGACATGGGAAGCCTAATAAATTGAAAAATGTCAGTTGGTTTTGCAGAGGTTGCTTACTAATTTTCACCTCATAAAGATTTCAGAAGGGATTCTAGCACTCTGTTAAACTGCTGCAGTGAAGCCTTCCATGTTTATTCATACACACCTAGTAAAGTCCTTGAAGTAGCTGAAGGGCCTGGTTTCATCAGCACACTTTTCTTGTTTTTGTTGTGCTGGATTAATGTTCTCAAGTGTGAGCAAAATGTGTACATTAAATGCAGATGTTTGTTCCCAGAGGAGGTGTGAGAGCCCAGCTCACCTCTCTGGTCCAGGTGCTCTTGTCCAAAGAGGACTGAGGGTTAAATGCCCTCCTTTGTGTCGCCTTTTGCAGCTGCAGCCATATCTGTTTTCTATTTGGAGCTATTGGCTTGCTTTCAGCCTCTGTCCCCTCAGCACCTTCCCTGTCACACTCAGCACAGGTGGGTCTAGCACTCTGTTCAGGAACTTGGAGGGCAGGATCCCAGCCTAACATAGGTTGGCTCAGCTCCAGCCAAGTTTACTGCCCAAAATCTCAGCTGTTGGGAAGTTCAGTTGATTTAAAGCTGCTGTGAAAATCTCTGCAGTGATTTGTTTCCCCTTTCTGGATATGGGTCCCATGGAAAGCTGCTTAAGCTGGTGGAGTAGTGTTTTCTCTGTTTTCAGCTAGTCTCAGAGACCTCCAATCCTCCTGAGCCACGTTTTCATTTCAGTTACACCAAAGTAAATGCTACCAAGGACAGGGCAGCTATGACACCAAAATACTACTGTGAGGTACCGCAAACCTTATACTTATTTTGCTAGTTTATCCTTCGCCCTGTGCTTCTGTCCTTGTGTGTCCCTCACCCTTGTCCAGCAGGATCTCCTCAGTGTTCCTGCCCCAAGCCTCCCCTGGCAGTGATCCCTCTCAGCCACAGAGGGGTTTGCTCTGGAGTCACTCACAGGGGCACTCAGGGTACCCCTCCTGAACACTCCCAAATGCATTTTTAAGGTAATTTCAGTGGTTAAGCTCTCCCCCAGTGCAAGTCAGCAGGAGCCAGCAAAGTGAGCAGTTTGTGGCCAGTGACAGGGAGAGAAGTGTCAGGGTTAAGCTGCAGTGCAGAAGGTTTTTGCATGGGTGTTAAGGGCTGTGCTCCTGGCAGACTGAGCCAGGGTAGCTTAACTGTCTGGACAACATCTCCTGCATCTGTACGGGTTTTCTGCTTCATTATTTTTGTTGAGCCATATACCTCCCTCATCTGGAATGTCTCCATTGATTTTCGTGAATGTCTCAGGATTTTCATTCCCTCTAAAGAACATTTAGTTCATTGCTTATAGTACTGACACTACCTCAACCCTGCAACAACTGTGGCAGATGGGCCAAAGGCAAAGTTGGGGTAGGCAAGAATATCATCCACTGGAAATTTTGGGGCAGATTTTGCAATCCTCTTTGTGCAAAGTGGACCCAATAAGCGTGTAAACTGGCCAGAAAAAGCATCTAAACAAAGCTGGTATGAAGTGGGTGTGCAAAATGAGTGGGACTTCAATTTCACTGGGGCCAAGGGGAGGTTTTGAACAGCATGAAAGGAGAAATATAATGCAGAGATACGTGTGGGCATTTAGCTGCATGAAGAAGAACAAGGGAAAATAAAACCCTGTATATAATTATGCTATTGGTGGATCTAGCTGCTGGTATTTTGGTGAATTATTGTTGCTATTACAGCCATCTGGAGCATGTAAAAGGGATGAAACTTGTCTTTTTTTTAAAAAAAAGTATTTAGGACAATTTTCTTAGTTGCCAGCTCTTTGGAGGGCAGTACCCAAAGCAGTTCTCGTTGTTCACTGTGGAAAGGGAAGGGGCAAGTGACCTGCACCACCTCTGCTGTGGACAGTGACACCCTGGAGGTGCAGGGCTGACTCCACTCCTGGGCTCCCCAGAAAGCTGCAGTGCCTGCATGGGTGCCCGTGCTCAGTGTGCACAGGGGCTGTTCCCAGCAAGGCACGCTGGTCCTGCCCACCCTGAAATCCATCTCTGCCACTCAGATTTCATGCTCATCCTTTTGCTGTGCTGAGGACTGACTGCGTGGGGCAGGTAAGGAACATTCCCTCTCTCCCCTACTCCAGGGTAGGTGTGACCTCTGCTGCCCCGGTGGAAGGGGAAGGGAATGTGTTAATGGCTCTGTGTGGAGAAAGATGATTTTTCTTGGCAGCACTTCTAGGTTTGCTTCTAGAATATGTACCGTTATCATTAATGTGCCTTAAATTCTTTCCTTTACTCAGAAGAGGTCAGTGCATAGAAAGAGAATTTGGATTATTAAGCTGCTGGCACTGACCTGCATTTTCCACTGTGTGTACTTGGAATACAGGTTGGTGCGTCTCCTCATTTGTCTCATTTTTCCCTTCCCTTCTTTCTGCTCCCCCCTCAATAAGATGTTGGATTTCTGTTCTAATGATAAATATTTAAATTTTTAAGTGATCCATTAAATCACTTCTTTAATTTCTCTGGGAATCTTTAAGGTTGCACATTTGATCTGAAATGTGAAGAGCCCAGTGAAATGATTGAGGCATATTACTGCTTCAGTCCTCAGTGTGCTCAGAAGACACCAAATTTGTGTCCTTGCTACTGGAACAAGAGCTTTGAAAATGTGGGATCTAATCCTGTGAGGTGCCATAGCTGTCAGTCTGAGCTGGTCCGTTTGCAGATGGGGAAGCTGCTGATGGGTCTCTGGGAAAGCAGAACTCCTGGCCTTGTAGTTTTGAACCTCTGTTAATGTCATGATAAAGGCCACCTTGGTCTATGTGATATTTCTGGTACTTGGAATCAATGTTTTTCAGAAAGTAGTTTTATTTAAAGGTAGGGAAGTTGTTGTTTTTTTTAATTATGAAGATGTACCTAGGGAGTCTTTGTGGTGCAATCCACCAGCATGTTCAGCTCATAACTGAAAAGCTGAGATTCAAGCCCATGCATAGATGGTTTTCTCTTTCCTCTGTCCTTGTCAGGAAGGTTGGAATTAGATCACCTTTAAGGCCCAGTTCAACCCAACCCATTCTATGATACAGGGCTGCAGGGTTTTGTCCACACAAGGCTGTCAGTTGTAAAGTGGCATCTGTGTTTCTGATGTCAGTTCCCAGTACAGAAGAGAAAAGGAGTTGCCCCTGTACCCCCACAGTGATCTCAGGTCTTGGGAGTGGGGAGACAGTGGATATACTGCCATATGAAATGACCAGGGATGCCTATGATGGGATGATAATAAGTTGTGGTTCCGTGGAACCAGTCTAATTTCAGAGCACACAATGGAAATAATACCGCTTTTGCTGCTGTTTTGCTCTAAAAAAGATATTAACGTAAAAAATGGAGTAATTTAGAAATAACTGTCTTCTCCCAGCAGGCTGTCATGGCAGCCAAAGCCCCATAACAGAGCCATTCCCTGAGCCAAGGTTATTTCTAAACCACTTTTAGTTCGTGGAAAACAATTTGCAAAATTTTGAGTGGTTTGGGAAGAAGAAAAGTAATTTTACAAATCATTGTCTGCTGCAGGAAAAGCAATTGTCATGGACATAAAAACACAATATGGGTGTTTTTAGTGTATCAAGTCACGTGCCAAATCAGAGGGCTACCAGAGAACATAATTTCAACACTGTCAAACAGCTTCTGCTCTGCCTGTGTGGTGATTATCCTCTCAGTTTACACAGATCTTTGCACTCCTGTGGTGCTTTAAAAACATCACTGTAACCCCCTGACATTTGGGTAACGTGAGGAGCAGCGAGTTCTTGCAGCACCTACAGTCATCAGTCACTGTCAGCCCTGGACTGAGGTTTCTCCCCTCTGACCTGGGGCTGCATGGCTCAGGCAGCTCTGTCTGATGCTGTGCTTCCCATGGCCCCCAGAAAACAACCTGGAGAGTCTCTGGATAATGTGCCTGGCTGCCCAGGGGCTCAGAGCCTGGGCAGGCAGCAGGAGAAGGGAGAAGCTTCTCGGTGTGACGCTGGTCATATCGAGTTATTTGTGTGGCAGGAGAGGGAGGGACCTGCTGGGGATGGAGGGGAGGGGGAGAAACCCACTTCGGTCTAAGGAACTTACGGGACCAGGTGGAAAAAAGAGATGGAAGAAGGGCAGGATTGAGGTGCTTCAGACAGTGACAGTGTGGATAAATGCCTTGAAGAAAAGAGGTCTGACTTTTTCTCCATTCTGCAGCCAGGCCCTGGCCTTGTTTGTGCTGGTGTCAGTCACAATGCCTCTGCTGAGCTCAGTGCAGTGACAGCATTCTCTGCTATCAAGGTACTCACTTGAGAGCAGATATTCCACTTCTAACGTGCCTGAATAGAAGCCAGTCCCTTGTCTGGGCTGGGAAGAACCAGGGATAGGTAATAGCTGGCTGGTTTTTCTGCCTGTTGGTTGTTTATTTGCTCTATTGAGAACGAAATTCATCTTTCCATGAATCAGGCATGCCCTGCTCCTGAGAGCATTGGAGCTCTCTGAGCATTTTGTATGAGCAGGACTGACACCAGTGGCATTGCTGTGTGCCCAGGGATGTCTGTGTGCAGCCAGACATGGCACCACGCAGGGCAGGGTTTCTGCCCTGCAGCATGAGCAGAGATAAGTTATCTGTGGCAGTGTGCCAGGTCTGTTGCTCGTTCAGTAGCAGCCTTAGTAGCCTGCCTCACTTTTTTGTTGTTGCTTGTTTAATATGCTCCTTGTTTTATTTATCCTGTACTTTTATTATCTGTTATTTATTGTAGATGTTGCAAAAAAAGTCAGCCACTTCTGTGTTTACGTTAAACACATCTGATGTTCACAGCTTCCATGCTCTCCCAATGCCATTTTCTTCTCAAAGACAACCAGGCTTTGCTGTGGCAAGGCTGGGCTGTGGAGAGTGTAGATGCTTCAGATCCCAGAAGGATCCTCTTATGATGCAACGTCCCAGCTTGTGTTACATGATTTAGCTCAGTAGCCCAGCTCCAGATCCTCTCTGGCTGGTCACTGCAACTGTGTGCTTGGTGGCAATGTGCTTGATTTGGGGCTGTGAGACAGGGATTGGGGTGCTTAGTCAGTATTATCTATTCTGTCTCACTCCTCTGGTTGGTTAGTTCCAAATGTAGTTTGGATACCTAATAATTCCAAAAAGAAATTTCTAGAAGAACCTCAGAAAAACCATCCCCAGTGTATAAATTACTGTGTTAATGTGACTGAGCTCCTGTGGCTGAGATTGCAAACCATTTTCAGATGCTGTCAGCATTTTTTTTTGGGCTTTGTCCCTGTCCTCCCGTGACCATTGCTTGGAGAGCCTTGTACACACTCGAAGGAATTGCTTTAGGGGGAGAGCTCAAATATCAAAGGGGAAAAAAGGCATTCAAACCTAAAAGCTGACCATAAAGCCCAGCACATCATTTTCAGGAGCAGAACATTATTGTTACTCTGCTGACAAACTTCTTTTGAGGGCAGAAGCACAGTCCAGCACCATTTTAGATTTGTCTTGAAGCCGCATGTAACCAAAATAAATATATGGTTACATAAGAAACTATATTATACTCTTGTTCCGTGGTTCCAAGTGTAATTGTAAAGTAAGCACAAATGCAGTGTGTCTGCCTGCCCTTGTGGGGGTGGAGGGCAAACCTCCTTCCACACACAATTCCTTGGATTCACACCTGTGATTAATGAGCCAAGCAAGTGCAAGGGAGGTGGGTTTGTCCCCTCTTCTAAGGTCCTTGTATAAGATGTGGAGGCCTCCTCTGGAGGTGAAGATGAGGGACAGGTAGGGAGAGGCACCAAACAGGCTCCAGAGAGCAGCCACGTTGCAGGGAGGGCACTGTGTGGCTTTTGGATATCGCCCAGCTTGGTGTGAGTAACTGAAGCCCAGAGGATTACACGGCTCACAGGAATCTCTGGTGATTTATGCAGCTGGTTAACATGCCAGCAGCAATGCCTGTAGCTCCAGGGACTTGCTGCTGCATGGCATGAGCCTGCTCCCCACTGCCTGTGAGCAGGGGAGGGTTATGCTGAGGAGCCGTGACAAACCTGCACTTCTAGAGCTGGGATTTGAAATTTGGCAGGTGATCTTTGTGCTTCTTAGCCCCTGGAGCTGTTGTGAAAATATATGAATCACTGTTCATTTTCAAAGGGCTTGGACACTTTAACTTTGAACAGGATAGAAAAACCCATGAAGGAGCCCAGAGATCTTCATGAACGATGAACCTTGGTCTGCAGAGAGGAAAGGTCTGACTGTGTTGCTGGCACAGTGCAGAGGCGGACAAGGAAACACACAGCAAGAGTAAGCAGGCAGTGTTAGGACCCTGAGTTTTCTGAAGCTGTCAGTCTCTCAGTTTTAATCAAGCATGAATTGTTCCATTCCACGCAGAAAGAATTGGACAATATTCACAGCCCTGTACTCCCTATGTGATTAAAACTGGGGCTTCTTCCTCACTTTCTGTTTAGAACACAGCAGCCAGAGAGGGGAAAAAAGCTGTTAAGATGAAAGGGCATTTTTCATGTCATAATGTTCTGAACAGGACTTCATAGCCCTTGGCCATAGGATATTATACAATGTTCAGTCTTCTGTCCCAGTCTCTATGCCTGTAGTGTAGTGTAATAATGTGTGCATATGCACCTAAAGAAAACATAAATACAATCTGAGGCACCTGAGCAGCAGGACAGTGACTGCTATAAAAGCCCACATGGAAGTGAATGTTCCCAAAATGAGGAGCCACTCATAAAAGGAGGATGATAAGATATTTACCTATGAAGGACAAATGAAATAACAGCTACATCAGGTAAACAAAGTTTGAAATTGCTTTACAAAAGAGATTAGTGGTGTCAACACCGTGGAAAGCAAGGCCCGGAGAGCTGAATCCAAGGCCAACTAGTCAAGGCAGAAGTGAAACTGAGACTAACCCCGTGCACCTACACAAGCTGAGGGCTGAATATCTGGAAAACAGGTTTTAGAAAACACCTGGGCGTCCTGGTGGGTGCATTGACCATGAGCCAGCAGTGACCTTGCAGCAAAGAAGGCCAACAGCCCCCTGGGCTGGGTGGGTGTGTGCACACCTGGCATGCTGGGCTTCCCAGTATAAGAGAGGTGTGGGCATACTGGGAGGGCCACATCTTGGAGCATTTGTCATATGTGAGCAGAGGGTGAGAGACCTGGGGTTGTGTAGAGTACAAGAAATTACATTTAAACCTCAGTTTTTGTTTGTTTTTTTTTTCACTGTGGCAGTGACTGAAGAATGAACAGACTGCCCAGAGAGGTCGTGGAGAGCACTGGCAAGAAGTTGCTTTTGTTGACCCTGCTTTGAGGAGGGGTGTTGGACTAACCAATCTCCAGAGGTCCCTGCCAAGCTCCACCATGCTGTGATTCTGTAACAGAACATAGCTCTCCTGAGGGTAATGTTTGAAATGAAATATTTACTGGATCCTGGGCATCTGTTCTGATTAAATACTGCACACAGAAGTATATGATTACTTACGGGGCTGCCCATGCACAGGTTGTCAGTGCAAATGCATCGTTACCTGCAGAATCCCTCCATATGCAGGCAAACCAGCACATCCAGCCAGCCTGTCAGAAGAAAACATCAAAATTTACTAAATTCCAGCTAGACAGAATTTCCAGCTGGAAAAAAAGAGGAAGGATGTGTCTGGAGAAACCTGGCTATTCCTGCCTCTAGGATCTTATGTTAAGTCTCTGCACAGAGCAGTTTCTCCTTAAATATTCACCAAATCAAAGAGGGTCTTTGCACACCAGGAGCAGTACATTCATCACTTGATTATATGGTGGGATACTTACTATTCATCACTCTCTGTATTCTTCTCTTTAAAACTGCCAAGCTATTCCAGACGAGGGAAAGTAATGTGAGTGTGCAGTTGTACAGAAGACTTGCTGCTTTTCTCATACCAGCACATCCACCTCAGGTGGGCACAAGCAATTCCTGCAGCTGTGCCACTGCTTTAGCGTATGCACATGGCTTGAGGAAAAAAAAAAAAAAAGGAGCTGTATCGAGAGTTTAGTCTGGCAGCTACTTTTACTGCTTTTTACGGTTCTCTGTCATTTTACGTGTTTCACTGCTCTCTGCAGTAGCACGGCTGCAAGATGCCTGAAGGCAAAAGGCTGCGGCTGGGTGACCTTGGAGGAGGAGCGGGAAGGAACACCGGAGGAGCTGGGGACCGGCACTCAGTCCTTGGCACCCAGAAGCGCTCCTGGATCTATCCGAACCAGCCCACACCTCCCTCCCGGTCCCTGCGGGCCCGCCGGGGCCGTGGGATGATGGCTCGAGGGCGGCCCCGGCGCCTCCAGGGGCGGCGATTGCCGGACGGGCGCTCTGCGGCCGCGGGAGGGTGCCCGAGACATCCGCGCCGCCCCCGCCGCGGAGCTGCGGCTGCTCGGGGCATTTGTGCGCATCGCTGGAGGGAAGCAAAAGAAATGCCTTGCAGCTCCCCCGCGGAAAGGTGCAGAGTCTAGCAGAGACAGGTCTCTGTCCAGCTGAAGCGATAGAGGAGTTGAAGCGGACAAGTAATGTACCAGAATTTGGCTCAAGGGCTAGGATGTTGTGAGGTGGCTAATCCCTAGAAATACCAGAGACCTCCATTTCTGTAACAGCATTGGTTTGCTGTTTGCCTTGTTTGCGGGTTCCCTTGAAAGAAACAATCTATAAGCACATTTATACTAGAGCAAAGCAGGGTAAAAAATCAAATCAGCCAGCACAAATTGCCCTGAACTCCTGGGTTTCCAAGCCACCATCCCAGAGGTGGACTCACCAGGAATGAGGGACAGAACTTTGCTTATTAATACCATTTGGTGAAGGAATTATTTTCATGGAGAAACAGCTTCCCAGCCCCACCTTTCACAAGACTACTTTACCTGCATGTCAGGTAGGAAATGCTTGGTGAGATTTCCTGCAGCATCCTGTGATGCTGTGAGTGGTGCCCATGGCTGTGCCCAGCTTCCACACCTTGGCATCTGACTGAAGAATATCTATCCTTCCTACTCTTCCCCTTTTTCCCCAGTTTGCTGTCATAATTTTGTTGATTAGCTGCTTTCTTTATTTCTGGATCTCTTGTCCTGGTGCCAATAAACAGAACTCCACTGTACTCCGTTCTGCAAGAAAATGGTGAAAGTTGTTTGAAATGAAATGTGAGGTGAGGACAGAGTTTCAGGGAAGACACATCTTTTCTTCTTTGAGCCTATCTAACTTTGAGCTGCTGCTCCACGTTCAGTGCTGTGCTGCATGGCCACACTTGTGCCTGGCTCTGGAGATGAAGTGTGTGCTCTGCAGCCAAGGTGCACACTTTGCTGTGCTGTGCTTTGTGTGCTGTGGCACAGGGTTTATGGGCCACAAAGAGTTTGTCTCGTAGGCAGGGGCCATCAGCACACAAGTCTGACAAGGCAGGCAGTGTGAAAACATCAAGACTTTTCCCTCCTAGCACAGAAGGATGGGGCCAGTTTATTGTCTTTATATTTAGCATTGACTCCAAGAGCGTAGTTAGAGGGATGGAAACACAGTCTACTCATTTTCATTTCTGTGTTGCCAGTTGGGTCAGGACCAGGCTGACACTGGCCCGGAATGATCACTGTTGGCTTGGTACATGGAGACATCTGTGTGTTTTTGTTACCCCTTGTCCATTAGCTCATGGACCACTGTGTCCACAGCACAGAAGGTCCTGTTGCTTTTCTTGGCCATCTTCACTCCCCACGTCCATCTTGGGCTGGGAGCCAATGGCATGGGCACCAGAGATAAAACATCTTTTATTTCCAAACACAACCTTCTGCATCAGAGCATGCCTTGCCTTTCAAGAAGCTGTCCTTTTTGGGAATTTTCCTTTGTTTTTTGACACCTTTTAATGGATTCATACATGTCATGACCCAGCACCTATCTCAAGCACTTAATTCCAGCACAAAGGACTTTTAAAAAGTGTATATAAATAGATACTGCCACTAGGAAGCCTAACATTCCTGAAGAATTCTACTGTCTTCAGTGCTGTCTTCTACCTTCACTTTGTGGGTTTTGTTCCTCCAACTCTATATAGCTGCATGGATTCATCTTAAATAAAAGTGACACAGCAAAACCTACTTGATAGTTAGCAGATTTAAAAATATCTGTCTTAACATAGGTTTTCTTTCCAAGATAGAATGTACCTTCTATTGGAAAACAGTCATGCATATTGTTAATATAGGGTCTCTTTTCCATAGTCTGTCTTACAGTGAGTCATTTGCTCTCTGGGTCTGTGTATCTATATGCAAGTAGGTGGGAATTATCTTGGTTTCTGAAATTCTCTCTTTTGTATTGACTGAAAATCTGGGGTGGTTATTTTTAAATGTTTCCCATTCTCCAGACAAGATAGGAATATAAAAGCAACAAAAGTAATGTTGGATGTTCTCCCTGTACCAATAATGTAGCTGTAAAATGCTGTGTTTTGATTAATCTGATGGAATGCTATTTCTCTTTCAGAGCGGTGCCAGAATTGGGCCAATTTTATCAGAAGAGTTTATTGTCAAGAAGTAAAAATAAATTGAAATCACTGTAATTTGGAAATCTCCATTTTTTATATCAGAGCTATATGAATCAGGATCAGCTGAGCACCTGGCTCATGGAAATTAGCTCTTTATTTTGAAGAATATAGGTTTTAATTTGAAAAGGAAAAAAAAAGCACTTGGATTATTTCTTAGAATTTTGGGGCAAACTTTGCAAACCTGGAAAAATGTCCACTTTTGCTAATTTCCTGTGGTGTTGTTTTCCCATGTTAGACCAAGAACTGGAGTGGTCCTGATGACACATTCAGAGTTTAGTGAAAATATCTATAATCCCAGTAATCAGAATGCCTCAGGTCACAAGCCTTTACTCCATGCCAGATCAATCAAAAATTCCTGAGGACAGTTCCTTTTCTTTGGCCATAACACCTGCTGGACCCTGCACCGTTCATGCTGATTTGTGAGTGACAGATGTGTGATGCTGTGTGAGGGATCCGTGGTTGCTGGCAAGGGTTACACACTTGGAAGAGGCTGGAAGGTGAGGTTCCCATGGGACGACCTAGTGACAGAATGAGGAGGCTCCTGTGGCTTGGATCACAGGGATGTAACAGCACTGCTGCATGTTTTAGTGGGAGAAGGGGAGGACTAAAAGTGCAAAAATATCAAGTATGGTGTATTCACGTGCCAGTCCCAAGCCTTTACAGACAAGGTCTGACAACCTCAAATATAGTTTCCACAGGCAAGGGTGCTGAAGAGCAAGATTGCTCAACCCTTCCACAAGTGAACCCCTGTCAAGTCCTGCTCTCTGAATCAGAACCTGTCTACTTATGGAAAACAGCCAGCTCAAATGATTTGCAAACTGGTGTTGAAAGATTTACAAAAGTTCTTATGGGACCGTAAGGGCAGTAGGGAGATGAGTTTGTCTTTCTCTTGGATGGTAACAAAAAGAGCTTCATGTCTTGTATCCTTACCCCCTCCATTTTCCTTTTTTCTTGTCTTCATAGTTGACAAAAAACATATTTGTTTATTCATTTGTGGTCAAGACTCCTTCCAAACTCTTGGTTGCCTTAACTTAATTATATTGTAAGTATAATTAAACCACAGTCTTGTTGAAAATATCTGTTCCTCAGATGCTCTGCCAGCAGAGTAACCACCATATAGCTTTTTCATTGTCTGTTAAGCTTCCTTGGCAGTCTTCACTAGAAGGTGTCAAAAAAGTGTTTATAAATCAAAGCCAATTTAGAGCAGGAAATTGAATGTTAACACTCCAACACACTATTCATTTTTATTAGTAGTATTTCTTATTTTATTTTGTTTGTTTGCTTATTTGCTTGCTTTGTTTGTTTGTTGTTTTTTTGGGATTTCTTTCTCCCCAGAGAGAAAACCCACATGTGTGCTGGTAAAATGTTTTATTCTAAGGTCAGAAGTAGCCTGTGAAGATGACAAATTATCCAGACCTGAGTCTTTCACACCTCCTAGTCAGCGTTGATGATAGTTGTGTGTATCAGCAACCATTTCTGAAATCTTTTAGATTTTGTAGGAAACAGTGATAAATTGTGATATAGTAAATAACTTTTCTTAAAGGAAGCGCCTCAACATCAGAGTAGGTTAAATAGGTAGAACAAAAGTAGCTGGAGCTTTGCTATAGCATCTCTGATCTATGGAGAGCATAAAAGAAAATTTTGATGCCAGTTCTTAGATATACTCTTGTGGCCAAAGGAGGTGACACTATGGCTGCACTTCTGCTGTTTTTTTCTGCAGACCTCCCCCCTCTCCCTCACTCCTGTGAGGGGCTGAGTTGTAGATGGCTGAATCTCAGCTGTTCTCCAGACTTTCCCCTGTGTTGTGAAACACCAAAATGCTTTCACTGCCAGCACTCAGCTCTCTTGTCAGCTCACTCACAGTGTCACAGCCCAGGTCTCCTACCAGCCACATCAACACCAAGCAAAGTGGCAGAGCAGAGTCCTGCAGAGATTCTGCTTGAAGACCTTAAGATAGGACCTGTAAAAACTCCCAAGAGGAGTAAATGCCTGTGAGTGCCACCTTGTGTCTTTCCAACAGAAGAAAGAAGAAACTGAGTGCCTGGAACTGCAGTAGCTGGTCAGCAGCACCTTGTGGTCACATGTCACTAAGGTACCCCATAAACTAATAATACCTCACTGTTAGATTGTTGTTAGCTTTTTTTTTCTTTTCTTTCTTTCTTTTTTTGCTTTTTTTTTTTCTTTTTCCCTGAGATCCTGCTTGTTTGTTTTAGACACATCAGTCAAGTACTGCTGTGTCCTTGGACTTCCAGCAGCAAACTACCACCTAAATGCAGTAAAATGGACCTCAGGCCAGTTCTCTTTGTGCAGCAGCATTTTCAGCTGTGTTTCAGCAGTCTGGTGGTGTTTGGCTCTGCTCTTTTGATTCTCTTGCTCCTTCAGTACCCACAGAGCCCATTCAGACTTCTGCAGCTGCCATCACTGCTCTGTTACCTCCTGCAGTGGAGAAAAGTCTCAACCTGCCTGACACTGGTGTGGCTGCAGTATTTCTGCAGTATTTTGAGTATTTCTGCAGTATTTCTGCAGATCTGCTCTAGGCCACATTCCTATATCAGCCTGTACTGAGAGACGCTGTAGAACCAGAGAAGGCCTTGGGTTGGAAGGGACCTTAAATATCACCCAGTGCCAACCCCCTGCCATGGGTAGGGACACCTTCCCCCGGACCAGGTTGCTCAGAGCCCCATCCAGCCTGGCCTGGAACATGTTGCAGAAGTCCTTGCTTTGCCTCAATATGACTACACTCTTATTTTTCTCTAATCACTTTGATCAAGACGAAATCAAAGCATTTGCTTCCTGATTGGCAATTATTCCCACATACTGCAAATTTCCTTTTACTGTCCGTGGCTTGTAAGAACAGCTTTTGGCAAGTCAGAGTAAAAACTGCTTTGAAAGTACTGTGCCTATCTATTTAGGGAATAAAGTTATTGTGAATTAAATCTGAAGGAGTCTGTACTAGAATTTCAAACATCAAAACAGGTCTAAAATGCTCCATGAATCTATTAAAACCTGAGATTTTTAAAAAGGGGCAAAAAAGAAGATAGACTTATTCTAGGGAGACAGGGAAAGAAATAAGTCCTCTGGTACTGCCTAGAACACAGAGGCATTTCCACAGCTCATGCTTTACTATTCAATTATTAAACATTTCAGTAACAGAAATGAAGTGTCTGAAAGACTTAATTTCTTGTCACTTGCTTTACCTAGCACACTCCTTTTCTAATGCTTAGCTTACAGTGGTGTTTGGTCTACTTACAACACACTAATTTCTTTCTGAAACTAATACAGCCCTTCTGATGTCCCCAAGAAACAAAGCTTAAAAAACCCCCTCAATAATAACTCAGGACATCATGTTTCTGTACTGCAGTTTACAAGAGTGAGAGTTTGGAGGAATGGTGATGCTGCTGAAAATCTTTCTTCTCCCATGACTGTCTGAATCTTGACATTAAATGAAAAAAAAGGAAAAGAAAAAAAAAAACCCAGAACAAACCCCTAGACCTTTAATCATAACCTAATCATTTTGATCACAGCAATAAATATAACAAATGTGAGGCAAGTATGTGTGTGAGAGTGCAGGACAGAAAAAGGTTTAGGGCAAGGATCAGTGGAAAATCTTTAGAAATGATGTAAGAGAAAGGAAAGGCAGGGATTGGAGTTTGTAGCCTACACCAGAGACTATAAAAACTCTGAAAGAAAACTGAACATTAAGGATAAGTTAGGAGGAAGGACATAGCAGGACCATTAAGGCTGGAATTGATTGCATCCAATGCAAGGTAAGAGGAGTGGGGGCAGAATGTGTTTGGGATGTTTTATGTCTTCTGCTCTCTTTACAGAAGTTTTCTTCCCTTCTGTGTTTTCCTCTTTTTGATGTTTTCTTCATTTTTTTTTTTAATTATTATTAACAAACATGAAAAAGGTATAAAGATGCCCAGATCTGATGGGAAAAGCACAACTACTTTGTCCAGTTTGGAATTAAGATAATTAGGTGCCTATCACCTGGGATTTTAGTAGTAAAACTTAGCTAATATTCAGTGGAAACTTATTTCCTTCAGTTAATCAGCCAATATTTAAACAGAATGTGTCAGTGCATTTTACAACAGTGACAAATTACTTTTATCCTCTTGCAGTGCTTTGCAGTTAACTGCTGTCTGTGTATATTGTTATAGATTTTCCTTTTGTGTAAGTTATTGTCAAATGCATATTGCTTCTTAAAATAAGCTGAAGAGCTGTGACAGAATAATTCTTTTGCATTACTAAATATCATATGTGGTAGACAAGTTTGCTACATCTAACATACTGGAAAACATGAGATAAATGATTTAGGGAAAGTTTTTCATTTATGGATCTGCAAAAGGGTTTTACTCTATCCCATATTAGACAAATGTTGATCCAGATTCTGCTGCATTCCTGCAATAGTAGAATAACTGCAAAAACATTCCTACACCAACAGAGTAATTATCATTATCCAGTGATCTGACTAGTTCAGTATTGTGCCCCTGTAAGTGAAGGCAGACTCTGATTCTGTGATAGTCATTGTAATTTCTCCATTCTGAGCTCAGAACTATTTCACTGCTTTTTTTTTTCCCTCCCACACTGAAGTTCCACAAGTAAATACATGCAAATAACGTTTAGTTTAGATGTCCAGAGGCTACAGTAAAGTTCAGAATCCACTAATTTTTGAAGCACTAGCATGCAGTGCCCTTAGCTTTCCTTACTTGTTTTTTTAATTTGAAATGGTTGTTCTCTCATTGGGGGTGCTGAGCTGAAAGCTGAGGAACTGAGAGGACATTTTGTGCCTCTGCTTAACTCAGGAAACTTATTATTGCATTTATCTGTCTCTGCTCACCTGTATTCAAAATGCAACTCAATCTACGTTTCCTGTAAAACACTTTGAACATTATGAGGAGTAACAGGCAAAAACCCCCAGCTCAAACCAAGCAAATCTATGGTGTAAACAATGGGAAAACTGAAAAATATATCTGACTGGACCAGGCATGCTTCATTTTTTATAAATACCTGCCAGTCTGATTTCAGCAGATTAGGACTTTGTTTTCACTCTGTGAATGAATGACAAGTTCCTTTCTGGGCTTCTTGAACAGCCAGTTAAAACATACAACAGTTGTAAGAGCTCTTTTGTTAGACCCTGACAAAGATTGCAAGTACTTGCAGCTTTCCTTTTCTTCTTACTCAACTCAGAGAGATGGGTTACTCTCTAATTTACGTTTGCAATGCATTTCCCCCAAAACTTTTCTTCTTCAAGTAATATCCTTGATCAGAATGTTTGAGTGTTTATCCAGTAAATCAGTATTCGTGTTTGAATCTTGTTAAGAAATTCCAATGCCATTCTTGTCTCTTAAAAATTTATCTTGAGGGATATTTTTATTTTACTTTACATGGTCTGGTTTTATATTGATAACCTATTTAGCTAATATACTTTTTATATCTGGTGTGAAGATCTTCTACTTGTCACTCCAATGCTGTTAGGAAAAGTATTTCTGTATTTTTCTAATACAGAAACCTCAATCCTTTTCTTGATTTTTCTTGATGGAAAGGTTTCTTATTTTTGCTTCAAATGCTGAAGATGGCACTCTAACAATGAAAAGTTTTTGTCTCTTGTGGTAAAGAAGAAAGAAAGCTGAATGTCAAGTTGTTAGAAATGTTAAGAAAAGTTGGCATGTTTTGTCAGTACATATATAAATAGTGTAGGGTTAGGAGTTTGTTGGCAATAAAGAATAGCCTGATAATGTTTTGTTTTCCATTGTATGTACCAGGAATACAGCAGCTCACTCAATTATCTTTTGAGAAAAGGTGCAAATAGATTTTTCCCACTAAGAGATATTTTCTTGCACTTCATAACATCCTTTTTTTTTAATAGCCTCTCAGCTTCTAGATGGGTTTCATCACTTCTGTTTGTCTGTTGCTTCATGGTCTCCTACTTTTATGGTATATGTGTGAGTTTGGGGTTTTTAATTTTTGAAATCTCTTGCTAAAAATGGATTTATTACACAGTGTAATAGTGTAGAAGTGTAGGCAGCTTTGCAAGATGTTCAGCATCTGTGGATGTTCCTGCCCATTCTAAAGAAAATTGTCCTCATTTGCTCTGTATGACCATTTGGTTTCATGCCGTTTTCGAAGGATGAGATGAGAACCATGACTGACTAGTCTTTCACAAGTGTTTGCCCACCTCTGTCAGTTAATTTGTTCCTAAATCAGGATTGTGGCTGCTCAGCAAAGGTGTCCTGGCAGGGCTGTGTTAATCTGTGCACTTCTTGAACTCCTCTTGAACATTAGAGGGTCACCTTTCCATCCTTTCTCCACCCGATGAGAGTGCTGCTCTCACAGACGTTGTGTCCTGTGTGGGCAGGGTCCAGGCGAGCCCTGCAGCGACAAACCCGTGACTGGAACCATGACATAAAACTGTTTTATCTGAGAACAGGTGGTAGGAACAGCTCGAGCACCTTCTGAGCCAAAGCACAGCTGTCAAACAAGCAAAGGTGACTAACATGGTGATATGAGAACATGCCAGGATGGAACACTGGAAATCATGTTACAGGGAATTAAATTGTTGAAATGAAGACTTTGGAAATCAATTGACAAATTTTGACTGCCTTGAGAAACCTTGAAGGAATTTCATTTTCATGAAGTGGAACATGCTTGGCCTTGAAATACTGTCTGACAAGAAGGTTTTTTGGGACACAACAATATCTAGTTATCTCAAAACAACTAATCATAGACCTCTTGCATATGTTCATGAATTTTAAGTTCTCTCTAGTTCCACTAGATGAAACGTACCTCCCTCTATTTATCTATGTAGTCAGGAAACTGAAAACAGAAGGAAATATACATTGAAGAAATTGTCAGTGTGTGTACCACATATAACAAAATATATGGCAATGTTTAAAAATCTACACCTACTCCAGAAAACACATTATTAATAACATAAAAGGCCTGACACTGGCAGCTTACATTTCATTTTGTCACAAAGTCCCATGTTGCAGTGTGTGGCTTCAGTATCTTTTAGGAAGCAATATTTGAGAAATGCTCTGTATCTGATCTATGGCATGAGGACAAAAACACCACTCTAACCTATTTTTGACCTCTGTTTTTTTTTCTGAGGGTGGGATTAATTTTGATTTTTCTCCCTTTTCCTCAACATTTACATAACTTCAAGATTGCACCTGAGAAACACCGGGTCCTTCAGCAGTTCTGAATCACTAGGACTGGTGGTAGGGGTAGCATTTTTAGTTTTGTGGTGATATATATGATCAGAGGACACCTTTTACGACTTTTAAAAGTAAGGCAAATGTGTTCCAGCAGGAGCAGACTTCTTAGAGCTTCACATAAGTCATTTTTAAGTTGCTCTTTCAGTAAGATAATCATCCATCATAATTTTTTTGGCCAAGGTATATTCCCATGAGACATGCAATGCAAGCATAGCAAGGCCAGCGTGAGTACTCGATTTGATTAATCAATTCAATTAAGATATATTAATAGCAGCAGTTAATATTCTATTTAGTGGTATTGGAGCAGTAACGAAATAGCTGAGTATGTGGCTTGCAGACACAGCTCTGGTTTCCCCCAGCTGGCTGGAATCTGCAGCCCCAGAGAGCTTCCTGGCTAGCAGGTGAGGCAGGCTTCCCTGTGCTATCTCAGTGGAGGTACTGGAGGCCAAGGAGGCGCTGCCAGGAGCTTCCCAATGCCTGTGGGACAGCCAAGCCTTGGCTCTGCATCAGGTCCTTTTGGTAGCACCCAGGGCAAACCCTCAGGGGTTTCTAGGCTTGGCCACAAGGTGCTCCTTGCAAGAGCAAGGTCCTCGTTTGCAGGTGACTTGGGCACGTCCCATGTTGGTGTCGCAGCACCAAGCAGAGCACAGCCATCAATACAGACTGGCAGCTGGAGTGAAGGATTGCAGTGTAAGGCATGATGTCTTGCCTCGGTTCTTTTGCTAACAGGCCAGTAAGAAAAATAAGTCCCTTGTGATTTATACTTGCAGAGTAATCTCCACAGTAATGTGAAATATCGTAGTTCAAATGGGTAAGAACAATGATGGCTGTTACCGTTTCTGACAGGCAATGGGTTTGGAGCTTGGTGATGAATTGCATTCTGTCTGGGGTTTGTTCAGCCCACTTATCTTCAGGATGTCATTTTGGGTTTTGTTTTTTTTTTTTTTCTTTGTAAGAAAAACATCTTTTAAGTCCTTTGGTTTGATGTTGGAGACTTAACAGTTTCTGTTTGGTAAAGCATTTTGCTTTCTTGTAACCTTTTCTTGGAAAATGGCTCTGCACAGATTCCTAAGTAAAAGTTTTGTATGTTTATCCTGCTTTGATAAGGTAGAATACTGTTCTTTCTTTTATCTTTAATTTTATTTTAATTGGACCTGAAACAAAGATACCTAATTATATGAGGAATTTTTAGTTTTGACACATTTCAAGCTAAGGTATCGCTAAGACACATAAATATGTCTGAATTTCAGACTAGCAATTACATTTGGAGAAGGAAAAAACATATTTTATGTCAGATAACACAAGACCCTGAACTACTACAGACATGGAATTATACACCAATCCCTTGACCGACCTCTGTGAAGTTGGTGGTGAAGAATTTTCTGGAAGGATGAAATTTCAATGCATATAGTAAGGGTGCATCTTGAAAAGCTTGTCAGAGCTTTGCTTACTCTCCCTCAGTAACAAATACTCTCCAGCCTTTTTGACAGCCTCTCTTGGAATGTGTCAAGGTAAAATATGGATGGGGTGAAGCAATAGCCAGTGTGCAGCTGGGAAAACCCCTTTTTGGCCAGAGGGCTCTACTTGGCCAATTGCAACAAATGAGCTCAAGGAGAAATACCAATAACTTTAATAACTAACGTCCTATGACATGGCTGAAAGGGGTAAAACTAAGTGCCAGACTGGCAGAAGAAAGTGTGTTTTTAATTGTATTTACATATTCCTCACTGCATCATTATTTTGCAATTGCTTTTCTAAAGCTGAAATGTTCCTCTACAATAACCCTGCCTTTTTCTCCTGCCTTGGTCCCACTGCTGCATGAAAATCAGGACAACAGGGTCTTGTTGGACTTAAGTTTTGCTCCTTTTTCACCTCTTTGGTTGCTTGTTTTTTGGGGAAATAGAGCCAAGCTTTAAGTCCTTACAATTTCCTCCACTTCTAATTTCACTGGCATTGAGTTCTGACCAGTTAATCAAATGTCTGTAGTGTTGCAGGTGCCTTACTGTTTATTTTCTTTAGTGTACCAGTTGCTATTTTTAGCTCTTCAGTCTTTGAGTTGAATGAATACCAGCACAGATCTTAAACCATAATAAACATATGTTTTTAAGCTTGCCATTTATTTTTACATTTCTGTATCCAAATCATCAGGATGTGGTTACCTGTGAAGGTAGTAGACTGCTACTTCAAATTTCAATGCACACCCACATACAAAAATACACATTGAAAAGGGTTACAGCTTTAAAAACACCCAGACAGACCCCTGTGTTTATGTCAAGCAAAGGCTGTTGCTGTCAGACTGAGAGACAGTGGTGCCACCTGGCTTAGCGCTTTGACTTTGTCCTTTGATTCCAGTGAACTGCCTGCCTCACCCCTACAGAGTAACCAGAAGCTTTCTTCCTAACTGCTCATCCCTTATGGACAATAGTAATAATAATTATATATGTGTATATAATTCAATCACTCTTTGTGTTTCTGCTTTTGCCAAGTGAAGAGTCAGCAAAGAACGGCAGAATCAGACTTGAATTATATTCTGGGGCAGGACCTAGAGACAGAGAAATAAGAAAATTAGCAGATGCCTTTGGCAAAAGGCCCCAGCCCAGCTCTTCCTAACATCACCTAAAACATTCCCACCTGGGGAATTGGAGGCACATCAGGTTTTAAGGTCTAGATCCAAACAAGGGCTTAAACAATGTAGGCTACACCCATGTCCAGAGGTTATAAGCACCTTCCCCATCCTGCGCCTCCCAAAACTCCCTGTATTATTTAAAGGCTTGGTGGGCATCCACAGTTCTACAGCTGTGATACATGGTCAGATCACCACCAGTCTCAGCAACACATCCCTTTGCAAGCTTATTGTAAACAATTTTGTTGCAGGATGACATTGGAAGTTGAGGCTCCCACTAGATCATGTTGAGAACTAGCAAAATGCAGCCTTGCCTTCAAAATACTACTGGAGGGGTATATGACTTCTGTCACAGCTTTAAGCACCTCTCCAGCATGTGGGGAGGTCAGGGTCAGCCTGGGCTACAAGCCAAAGTGAACATCCAATTCATCTGGTTTTAAGGCAAGTTTGCATTCCTCACTGCTGCTGCTGCAAGGATTGCACCGCTGTGCAGGAAGGAATCAAGAGATTGGCAGGGCTGTATAGGAAGGAGCAGAGGAGGGAGCTGATTCTGCATGCAAGGGTGAAGAGCACTTGGCTGGCATTATCTGGTTGCTGGGTTTTATGCAGAGACTCTGACAGATAAAACTTATTAGCAGCCATGGGGAGAGTTTCCCTTTGTTTTCACTTCTTTAAGACCCATGGAGCAAGATTCCTCAGGGATGCAGCTGTGGAGTCATTTATAGATTGTTCTCCTTTGCAGATGCTGCAGTTCCAGCTCGTGGTGGTACATTTGGCCCTTGTGATTGCCCTGCTGTGGTGGAACTCCAGCTCTGTGCTCCTTGCAGAGGCAGCTCCAGAGGTAGGTGAAGGTTTCTGGTGGCTGTCACATAACTGTTCTTCATTGGGCATTTTTAGCCACACAGTGAGGAAGACACTGGAGCATACAAACACTGCTGGGAGGTGAAGGATCGCTACTGAATCTGTAAGGGCCAAGGAGGAGCCTCAGGAAGAGAGAGATGCAAATTGCATGGCTCTGGGGGGACAGACTCATCCAAATTCTCACAGCCCCTCCCGAAACACCTGGGGATTTCCTGTGCGTTAAAACATTGTCCGGTGGATAGAGAACTTCCTGAAGAGGGGAAGGAGGTGATGGCAGGGGGGAAAGCAAACTTCTCTGACATTGAAGGGAAAGTTTAATTCTTTTTCTTAAAGACAAATAATAGCATGAGAAAGCTGCAGCTTTTAGAAGCCATAAGGAGATACCTGTGAGAAGATCACCTGCACAAAAATTACGAATTAAAGGAGATGGACTAGACCAGGAGGGGGAATGAGCAAAGTCACTTGCCTAAGCTTATGCATAAAAGCAGCAGATGAAATGGATGAGTTGTCTCATGTTTCACCCAGGGTGATATGTAGGGGTTGCACCTGAAAATACTTCTACTGCATTTCCTATTTTTGTGTCATCTTGACATACGGCAGATTTGACAGAAAAGGTATTTATGTAATGGTTTCTTGCCATTAAAAACAAAAATCAAGTATCTAAAAGTTTACTTTACAAAGTAGCACTGTTTGCCTCTAGAGTTTTTACATAGGTTTTAAGATCAACTTAAACATTAGATGGCTACTGAAGAATACTGATGGATCCTTCTACCTTGCTCTCTGTCTTCCCATAAGCATGACCTGATTCTTCAAAAGTGCTGTAGCAGCTGCTGTTCTGGTGCCACAGACACCTGGTATCCTGCCTCCATCAGCAATAGATTTTTGTGAAAAAAATATAAGAACAGAACATCTTTGCAGACTTCTAGATCTAGAGACCTGGACTGGATCAGGGCATGTTTTAGCTTCTGATGGGCCAGAATTTGTCTTTGAACCAGTTTAAAATCTCAGTATCCACGGCATTCTTTGGCAATGCGTTCCCCTTCATCAGTGTGCTGTGTTTAAAAAGTAACTCCTTATATTTATTTTAAATCCACCTTCTGGTGACTTCACTGGGTGGACTGGGAAGTTCTTTCTCTTGAGGAAAAAGTTACTAGCTTTTATTCATTTCATTTCAGCTCCTAAGTTTGCAAATCCTCTACTATACCACCTACACCCATTCTTATTTCTGCTTATCCACGAAATTGTACTTTGTTCAGTGCTTCACCAGAAGAAAACTGTTTTCTACTTCTGATTATCATTTTAGCTGTCACTTTACTTCCTAAAATTCTGTTTTATCTTTTGAAGACAAAGTAAGTGGAGTTGCAAGGTATTCAAGAGCAGAAATCTTTTTGCCCTTCTGGTTTCAACTGTTATTGTTGACATTTATCCCCACTAACCAGAAGGAAGAGTTCAGTCTTTTTCAAAGACATCATTCTGTTGTAAACTTGTATGAAGGTTTTATAACCCTAAAGGAGAACAGAAAGGACTGTTCTGTGTACTTAGGGCTCACAATAAGCACAGTCAGGTGGCAATGTGAGATGCTTTATAAAGATTTCAACAGTGCTACACCATTGGTGTGATCATTGTGGTCGTGTGCTCCTCCTCACATAAAGGTCACGGTTTTATACACTCCATCACTGTCTGCCACCCATCAGTAGTGGAGAACACCCCCACCACAGCTGGAGTAGACAGGGATATTGCATCATCCATGCGCTGCCTTTCTGCACATGTGCACTAAACCCACCGTGTGTGAATAACAATGATGGTAGCGTGCTTCTAAAGACAGAATAAAACCTCTTTGATGGTGTCAGTTGTAATGCTTCTATCTAATTCTGTGATGGTCAAGTAAACAAGAAGGTGTTTTTCATTCAAAGAGACAATGATTTGGGTTTGCTTTTGTAGACTAACTGCTGCCCTGCATTTTTCTGTTATGTGCAAAGCAACTATTTCACTTTGATTTGTTTCATTTCTTTCTCCGTAGACCCCGGTATTCTCAGCTATTCTTATAGCAAAGTTTGGGTTTGAAATGGTGTTAAGCCTAATGTTGTAATTAAGGTTCAAACTGCTCTGTCAATTCAACAGTGTGTTCTTTCCTTTCCTCCTCCCCAGGTAGTGTTACTGCATAAAAAAGGCTTCCTTTCAGGAAAGGGAACGAAAAGGAAGTTTCCAAACATATCTGACAGGTTAATTAATTGTTGTGCAAAAAAGTCCCAATAAAAACTTGCTGAGCCCTGGCATTGAAAGAAAAAAGGAACGAAATCTTGAAAGCAGAGAACCAAGTCTGACAGACGCACAGGAGAGGAGATATGATGACAAACTGTGCCGCTGAAAAAATCAAGAAAATTTAAAAATGGAGGGATTGCAAGGGAATGGACCAGGATGAAATGAGGGGCAGTGAAACAGACCAAAACTTGCCAAAATGACCCCACATCAAATCCAGAAATCAGGGAAGAAAGGTAGATAAAGAGTGCAGAGAAAAAAGGGGAAGAAACTTCTGTAGAAGTTTTCATTACTACTTATTAGCATTCATTTAAAAAAACAAAAATCAGTTTCCTGAAAACTATCAGAATGGATATTGGAGTTGGGCAATGGTGATTGCATTTTTCAGAAGGATTAAATTACTCAGCTCATGTTTTAAGTGATACTAATCACAGTGCTGAGATAGGGATAGTGGGATGGCCTGCAGAAATAGGCTTTGTGAAGTAAAAAATTTCTTCCAATAATAATGAAAGCAAGTTCAGTTCTATTAAAAAAATCCATATTTTGACAGCAAAATCCTGTCAGTGGAAAAAGGGCACATTTCAGAGAGGGAACTTGGTTTTAAAACATTGTCCCAATTTCAGTGTCCTGGTAGTTCTGTATTTACAGGACTGCTCCTATGACAGTGGTTGAATTCTTTTTTTTTTCTGTGACTTTAGCAGCCAGCAAACTGAAATTTTACTGCTTTCTTTTGCAGCCTCTGGAGCCTTCTTCTGCTCTGGGCGCGGGAGACCATCCCATTGCCAGTGAAGAGCAGTCAGCCACCAACCTGGCAGCCAAACTGTTCCTTCTTGATGACTTGGTGTCTCTGGAGAATGAGGTGATCGAGACCAAGAAGAAAAGAAGCTTCCCAGGATTTGGTGCCCCGATCGACAGAATTTCTTCATCCTCTGTGGATGCTAAAGGCAAACAGAGGTAAACTCTTAAATGTTCCTGCCAGTGATAAAGTTGGAGGAAGGCCGTTGCTCGGTGTTCTGGACACAGATGGGTTAGCTTTAGCCTCCAGCAGGTTTGCTGGTCAGTCGTGAAGTTCCTCTGAGCAGAAACCATTCAAATAGAGTGTCACCCTTCAGCTGTGATGTATAATGAGTGCACTAGTTCATTAATCCCCACAGTGCTGCACAGCTGCCAGACAACATTCCAGTATATGTGATTTTCCAGTATACTTCTTTCCACTGGTGTGAACTAACATTCAGTTTAAAACTACATTTCTGATCATGAGCTTATTTAGAGCAAAAAATGTGCCTGAGGTTCACAAGCAGAGGGGCAGGGCTGGGTGCTCCTGAGAGTGGGATGGAAAGAAGGTGTGGTGGAGTGGACATTTTGAACAGAAAGATGAAGGACACATCATGAAAATGGGCAGGCAGAAAGAGCTTCAAGACCTCCATCAGCTTTGGATAAGTCAGGGTTTAATCAATACAGCAATCTGTGTTTGAAGATAAACTTGTTTATAACAGGGCTAAGCAGTGAATGATGCTCAGTTTGGCTGGGGAGAGACAGTGAGTTTGGGGCACAGATTTAGGGGCTGTTCCCTGTACCATTCCTGTCTTGTTCTGTGCTTCTGGTAACTGTCTTCTCTTGGATGGAATCCCTAATGCCACAAAGTATTTAATAACATACTTAAAACTTAATCTGGAAATGGAAAGCATTCATGAGAGCCAGTCCATATTACAAGTACTTTTTTGAAACAAGTTTTGCAATATTTTCTTGTTGTTTTTCCGTTTATCCACCCAGTCTGCCACTAGGACTTTATGGCTGCAGCCAAAAGTGATAAAATACAAAATTCTTAAAACCTTAAGTATAATTATTCTGTTCTGTACACCTCTTCAAGGTATCAGAATCATCTCACTCTTTATTTGCTTTTTAGCATGTTTTCCCTTTCCAGGCAAAGGAAAGAAAGGTCATTTTTAAAGCAATGGTTTTTTTTGCAAAGGTACATGGTATTCCCAATTTTTCTTACTTTTTTTTTTTTTTTGGGATGGAAATCTTTCATTCTATGAGCAGTACAAGGGAAAAACTAAACAAAGAAACAAACGAAAAACCAAAACCCAAAACAATTACAAAAAAGCAAACAAAAAACAAAAAGGGAAATTGTGGTGAAAAACAGCTTGTCTCTGAATAATGAGCTCATGAAAATGAGTGACACGCTCCACAAAATTCCCCCTTTCCCAGCAGCATCAGCACAGTTTGCGATTTTAAGTTGGGATTATCACTTTGGGAGAGCTGTTTAGCTTTTAAGTTTGGGGTTGAGCCATTTATTAGAACCACCTGAGCTGCTTTGATCACTGCGGTGATCGTCTGACAGCACCACCAGCACGGACCGCAGATCAGACGGATGCTGTGGAAGAGTAATAAGGCTTTTGATAGAAAAGTACCTTTAGATAGGAACAGGCAGAGGCTGCTGCAGTAAGGGGAATAAAACCGAGGACTGAGCACCCTGTCACGGTCTCAGACAGCAGATAACAGCTCATTCCTGTACCGGTCACCTTTAGAGTCCAGGAAACCAACTTGTGAAAGGTGATAAATAAATGGAGCCCCCCGAATTTATGCAGTGTGTACAGTGCCTGGCACAAAGCAGGAGCTTTTGGGAAAGAGCAGATCACATGTTAGTCCACTAAACAGCTTGCTCGGACACGCACCGATTGCAGACAGGAGAGCCCAGATCCTGCTCTGGCATGGACATCGGGTTGTAAGGCTCTGAAAAGCACGGGAAAAGCGTGCAGGGAGACAGGAGAGATAGAGAGATCCTCAGGCAGACAGAAAGAAAGAGCCTCCTTGAATCTTGGACAAGGCTGTTTTAAGCAGAAAAAGCCACTTGGTCCCTGGAAGGCGAGGCGGAGGGCGCTGCCGGGGCCGCGCATCCCCGCCCGGAGCAGCGAGCCCGGCCGGGCACGGCGGGTGGGACACCAGCGCCGCCGCCCGCCTCGCCGTCCTGCTCCAGCCGGGAGTTAATGCCCCTTGTCTCCAGGCAGGTCCCGGACGGCTCTGACAGCCCAAGGGTCCCTCCTGGCCGCCCCGCTTCCCTGGGGAACAGCCTGAGCATCCCGGCCTTCCTCCCCTCCGCCTTCCCCAGGCCTCGGTGCCTGAGGGAGGGACGGGCCCAACAGAGGCCTCCCCTTCCTTTGTGGTGTCCTGGAGCTGATGTGGCGCTCCCCTCCCTCACACGGGAGGTACACCACCAATTCCCATTCCCTGACCTCATCTGAAAAGCAGACGGAAAAGCGGCAGCGGGGCTGTGGATGCTGGAAGGACGCACCTGGGCTGCAGCCCGTGCCCGGGAGGTGCGAGGGAAGGAGCCTGCTGGGATGGGACCGAGGGCTGCGCAGTTCTGCGCGGGGTGTGAGCAGCCCCAGAGCCCCAGCGTGAGGCAGCTGCACAGTGCCGGCACAGAGTCAGGCTTGAGTGCACCACAGCACTCCCTCCAGCTCGTTGCTTTGCAGTTGCCAACTTACAGAACAAAAATTATTTTTATTTATGTTCCTCAACAAGGACCGATAAAAAAATTAATCTTCCAGGGCTTCTCTTGGACTTGCATTTCACCGGCAAGTATTTCTCAGGGCAAAAGTTGAGGTTAATTCTCAGCTGCAAGAATTCTTGCCATTTCCCCAACTAATTAAAATAAAACTTCTGCTGGTAGAAAAAAAAATGCTCCAAAAATGCTGAATTAAGATAGGAAAACTTATTATTTTATAAAAAAAGAACTGCAAAAAATATTGCTGTGTAGAAATTCTTTCACACATTCCTTATGCCCTCATTCATCAAATTGTCAGGAAATTGACTGTACATAGGGAAAAAAATCAACCCGAAAATCTTCCCATTTTCAACCTCATCAAAGGACTGCTCCTATACAACTTTGGTGAACACTACATTGACAGAGAACCTACATAAAAACTCTGCTAGAGCATCTCTGATTTGTCCCCCCCACTACTGGGCAATACTTTCTGCCTCCTTGCTTATCTTAGCCCCAGCTGCCCCCAGGTAATGGGTCACCTGCAGTATGTGATACAGTGCAGGAAACGATTCCCCTTTATAAATGCGGTGTATCACTCTTCTTTTATGAATTGCAGTTAACCTCTGAAGTTAGTTTGCTGCCAAATAAAAATAGGAATAGTGGATCAAGCTCAGCCAGTCTGTAAAACAGCTGCAACTGCAGTCTTTTGTTAGAGAAGTGCAGCATCTTATTTCCAAACACTCACATC
This sequence comes from Donacobius atricapilla, assembly GCA_013397315.1. Taxonomy (NCBI): domain Eukaryota; kingdom Metazoa; phylum Chordata; class Aves; order Passeriformes; family Mimidae; genus Donacobius; species Donacobius atricapilla. The sequence continues at coordinate 1,161,273 of WBMY01010945.1, forward strand.
TTTGGCTGTTCCTGCACACTGTTCTATCTGAACAATAAGGTGTTAGTGGTATGAATGGAGGAATCAAACATGTAGTGACATTTTGATTATTCATAGATGTCTTTTCCTATTTGTTTCCCTCCTTTGCCTGTTTTCCTTGTGCAGGAAAGTGCTTGAGCTGCCTAAGAGAAGGTTTGGGGTTCCTCTGGACCGGATTGGAGTGAGCCACCTCGGCAACACCAGGGGTTAGCAGTTCCTGCAGGTACGACAAAGTATTCCAGGTGTGGGCAGGCTTGGAGAACCCACCTGTTCTCTGTTGCTGGAGGTACTCAGTCATATCAGCAGGCTCGGGAGGAGTGACTTTGGGAATGATGGCTTTTTATAACATGGAATGCCCAAATAACCCGCTGAGAACATTTCTACAAGCAAACAAGTATTCCTAACATTTTAATCTCCTCTAGTCTACCTTACAGTGTCTTTGCCCAAGCCTTGCATTTCTGACATTGGAAAATATAATGTTTACTGCTTGTTTTTTTGCCTACAGATGCTTCTACTCTGAATGAGTGATGCTGTATTGGAAACATTACAGAGATATGGAAGATGTCTCACAGCATGTCTTGTCTTTGCCTGATGATACAGCACTCAAGGAATTGACCTCCTGCAAAATCTGTTTCCAGTTGCATTTTACAAATGTTGCATTCAAAAATAATAACATGTTCAGTCCATCAGGTCAGAATGCTCTCACAGCTGTGCACAGTATCACTGGTAGGAGGGAACAGAGAATATGTATATATTTTTATTGCATGGCATTTATCTGTTAAACTTGTAGAATTTTATTATCCTGTCAGGACTGAGATTTTTTTTGATTGAAAATAAAACTTCCAGAGATGCCAACAGCAGTCCAAGAAAAGCAGAGAGTTTGCTTTGCAGATTTCTTTCTGGAGGGGAGCTCTTTGGTAGGTGAAGGGAGGATACAGCAGATATGGGACAGAGCTGGAATGCATTTCAACTGCTGTTTGGGTGGAGATGTTTTCTGCTTTCCCTAGGAGTCAGTCTGAATAACAACAGTGACAAGACCTTAGTATTTGTCCTGATGTTTTGAGTAATCTTTCTCTTATCTCCGCACCATATTTAGGCATGTTTTCATCATATGGCAGATCCTGAAATGTGGTGAGACTTCTGGCTGATGAATACATTTCACTCCTCCCTATGCATAACATAGGATAGTGTCCAAATATGAAGTCATCCACTTCCAAGGTCATCAGCATCACTGCCTTAATTTAGGCTCTTGATGTGTGCACAGGGCATGGTCAGAATTCAACTCTAAAAGTCCAAGTATTTCTCACTCTGGCAAAATGTAAACATGTCCTCTCCATTTCAGAGTAAACAGGTCATCTTAGATCCTCTTTCATCCTTTTCACTTCTTTCCAGATTGTAAAATATAGCAGTGAAGAGCTGTCTGCTGACATCTCAATGCTCACATTCCTAGCTGATGTTTTCTAAACCCCACATTCTCTCTCCTTCTTGGACTTGAGTTCAGCTAAATTCCTCGGATTGCTATTCTTGGGTATAAATCATCCTTAGAATTGCAAGAGAAGATCCATTGAGAAAGGAATTATGCAGGATTAAGAAAAAAAAAAAAGTTATTCTTGCCAAACACCTTGTGTAAGGCAAGAAGTAATGCTGGAGATGGAAATTAAGTGTTAATTTCCTGATCTTGTATGAGGCACAAAGCATCTGGCCATCAGCTAGCAAAATGAGGGAAAATAGAGTCAGCTCAAAATAATTAATTAAATAAATAAAAAAGTACTTGGGAAATCGATGAGACTTAAAAGCTTTTGTGAGGGTTGGGACTTTGGGACAATCACCCTGGTTCAGCTATGATAGGAAATGCGACTCCCACTCAGAAGGGCAGGTAACATCTAGTTCCTGTGCTCAGACAAAACAGGGGTCTTTCCCATATTCCTCTGTGCCTACAGCCCTGCCTAGAGACCAAGACTGGTCCAGATATAGAAAATTTGCAAGGAACTTCACTTTTATTGGTATTTCTAATATAGGCTGATGCTGCTAAGAGCAGCAGCACAAACAAGTGCCTCACATCAAGAGGTGTCCTTATCTTTGCCATTTGCCAGAGCACTGCAGCTGAGTTAGGAAATTATTCCCCCTTTGGTGGGTGAGCTGTCAGTGCTTGTGTGTGAGGTGAAGCACTGCAAATGCTTTCCAGACCAAGATCTCAAAACTCAGAGTAAAAAAGAAGGCCTGTAAGTCCATATGTGATGACTTGGGGTTTTGCTTCCCATTTTTCTCCTCATCCCACTGCTAATTTCCTGCCTTTAAGCTTCCAGGTGAGGGGTCTGAGAGCTGGACTCAGTGGGTACATGTAGACTGACAGACTCAGGAGTTTCAGTCCATGCAAGAAGCAAGCCTGCAAACGCAGCCCCAGGCAGTCCTCTGCAGTGCAATGCCACCACCCATCCTGAGCCTGCCCTGTGGTTTAGGGAACATTTATCTTCTTGCACTGAGCTCATCCAGACAGGCTGTAGATAACCTGCTTGCACGGCAGCCGTAGGTATGGGGCATGGGCAGATTATGGAAGTGGTGACCTGACCACTCAAACAGCTGCCAGTCAAAAGAACCATGGACAGAGTCAGTGCATGACAGATTTTTGGAGACTGAGACCAGAGAAATCTAGTGTGAACTAGATTTGCTAGCTACATTTGCTACCTTTGCAAAGACACTGCTGGATCATAGAAGTATTTAATAATTGGCAGTTATTAGCCAGGGCTTCCAAAAAAAATCAGGGTTTTAAAGGCTGAAAGCTGTGTGCAGAAATGGCCTTCATCTGAAGGGAAATGTGAAAGCAAAGCAGCACAGAGGGGTCTGTGGTGGTGTTGGTAGAACTGGGAGCTGGAAATTTCAGTCCTGCTCCACCTGCACTGTGTGGATTACCTGGGAAAAAGCAACAGTCTTTCTGTTCTTTCGCCTCGTCCATCAGTGAGCACACTGAGACTTCCTGTGGCTCAAGAAGCACCCTTTAAAATCTGTAAATTGGCAAGTGCTGTTTCAAATAGGATGATGTCTGAAAGGCCAAACATCACAATTTGTTTTTGTAGACAATGTTGGATGGCTCCAGCTGTTGTGCTCAGCATGGAGATCAGCAAACAGAAATGAGGATAAACTGCAGCATCCATTGCACACTAGACTTGCCCTGTGCTGCCTGGATGTGCAAATCCATTCAGATGCCTGTGAGAATTTTCTTCTAATAAATCCACATGATCTACTAGAATATCAGAGGGAAATCCCTTTAATTTTTGCATGTGGGTCATAACTTTAGCAAGAGTGACTGCTCAAGCATGGGTAGGGTGTGAGCAGCCACTCAGGAGGAGAAGGGTTTCTGTTCTGTGTGCTTAGGAGAAAGGACAGGACCCCCACAGTGCCATGTAGAGGGTAAGCCTGGGGGGAACAACACCACCTCTGCTTCTAATTAGTTAATAAATTACATTCAATACACTGATCTCTGCAGCACAGGCAGCTAATACAGCAGTGTAGAGTGCCTGTCCAGAAACAGGGGGTAGCTTGGGTACCACAAGCACTTAAATAGCTGCACTGATAGGATGTAGCAGAAAATCACTACTAAGCAGCATGATGCATTGCACTCCAGGGAATTCCTGTCTAGGGTCAGAGCAAGCTGTTAAATATCCACAGACACGGTATTCGTTTTCCTGACTTGCTGATGAGTTGTCACATTGGGTCAGGAAGGCATGGCTACAGCAAACAGGCGACAGATGGAGCCTGCTGCTCTGGCCTTTCCTTGCACTGGGATTTCCTGCTAGCTGAAATCATCTGAGCTCAACACCAGCTTGTGGCACTCAGTGCAACTCTTGGAACACAGCTCCCTTTCTGCTGGAGCACCAAACTTTTAAAGAAAGAGAGAGACTATTCTTGTCCACAGGGTATAATTTTTTCCTGGATTTGGTGCCAATGTGAGGGTATGTGAAAGTGTGCTCCCACATACCTTTTCACTCACACAAAAGCAACATAAAATGGGAAATGTGTTCTGAATCATCACCAAAGAAATAACAAACAGCAAATGGTAACAGGAAACTGTATTTGGCGTGTCATTAGACTTCACTGATACAATCAAGCAAGCTGGCTTTATTCCCTCGATGCTGGCTTGGCCTCCAACAGTATGAATAAGTCTCCTGTTAATGAAGTACATCAAGGTACTGCTGTGGTAAGAGTGTGCTTCTTGCCAGAGCCCAAGGCAATGAGTGTAGGATGGCAATTACAGCTTTGGGAGAGGTAACATTTGGAAGAATCTGTAATATGCAAGCTGCAGGTAAATCACATGGCTCAACAGAACTGGAGAGACAGTTGAATGCTAGTCAAAATCATTCCACACATTCACAGTGGCTACCAGATCCTGCTCTCTTTTATGTTGCTGGAAACCTCAAAGTTAACATCAGGATTTATTCTGAATTTGCATTTTCCAGAATGAGGTCCTTTCCTTTTGCAAGTGAAGGTGGGTAAGGTGACTTGAGATGAATATATGTAGGAGTCACTAATGGATTGTGATCTTTTCCTTTTGGACAGGGACAGATATAATTCTGCAGTAGAAAAGGCCAGCTAGCACCTGCGTTGACCAGCCAGATGAACCAAAAATCTCAGCTCAAGACATTTCTTTGGGGTGAGTAGGTAGAAACCAGTGGTTCTGGTCCAGTCCAAGGAGGACAGTATCGCATAAGTATCTATGAAAAAGACCCAGCTCTCATTGCTGATCCTGGCCAAAAGGAATAGTCTGTTTCTCAGGCACATTAAAACCCTAGGTGTTTAATGGGAGCCTTTCTTCCACTGTGAACTCCACATGAACCGTTAAGGTAACAAGAGCCGACATCAAGGGAAATATGCTGCACTTTGGGTCCCTGCAGGGGCTGAGAAAGCAAATAACACCTGCTTCTGTGCAACAGAAAATCTTTATTGGAATGGTATCCAAAGGATCCAGGGCTCTCTGCCTGCCCTCCCCTGTGCACACTGTGGGACACAGTGAGGAGCAGCTCTGGCTCAGCAATCCAGCCCTGAGCCCTTCACATCACACCCAGCCTGCCTTCTTGTCCCAACAGTGGCCACTAGGGCAGCTCAGACCTGCTCAGGAAGCAACAGGAAACCCAGACACCACCGAGAGACACGTCTGCAGGTGTGGGCTGAGCCCCAAGCCCGGGGAAGCTGCGTTAGTGTTCAGTGCCTCAGGGGATCTGGTGAGAAGGGGGAGAGTGTACAGTGGCAGCAGCCTGAATGGCACACACAGGACAGCACAGAAAGTTGGGAAGCATCTTCTGAGTAGAAGATCACAGTAGGTTAAACCTGGAAGAAAGGAACAGCAGAGGGTGGCAGTGGACTGCCAGCTCCTGTCACGGCCCCTGTTAGACTTGGCTGTGGTGCAGTCATGGAGGATGGCTTCCAAATCAGCAGCATGATGAGGGAAAAGAATATGTTAATACCCAGCAAGGCAGTTTGAGGAAGGGCTCATCTTCATCCTCCAGTCCTGACAAGCCTTCAGATGCAGTATTTCCAAAAGCAGGCTGTGGAGGGATACAAAAGAAAAATGTCAGCATACAAGGGACTTTTTCCAGCTTCCCACCCTAGCCCTGGAGAAGGTTTCAAAAGACTTGTCTTGAGAGAACTGGAGCATGCAGCCAGCAGTGTGTTTGCAGGACACATCTCAATAACCAGCTTTGAGTTCATGTAATACTTTTGGAAGGTGCTTCTTTTAGCTGCTCATAGTGTAAACATGGGGTCTAAAAGTTATCTTCACATTGCTTGATTTTACAGGTTTCCTTTTGTTCTACTTCAGCAATGTCAGGAACCAGCTTTTTCTTTCCTTGTCTACTGGTCAGCAGTTTTGCTGCTTCAGAGGTGTGTGCAGGGGTTTTCACCTCTGGCTGACTGGATGAACAGGATACTGACTTGGAGAGATTGGATCTGGTTCTTAGGTTTTTTTAAACCCAGTCATAACCACTCTGCTACTAACCAACACTGATTTCTGTAGAATCTTCTAAGAAGACTAAATTATGGAGGGATGTTTATTTTGGTGTTGGAAAAAGTAACTAGCACAACCAGCATGAATCCCATGTGAGTTTCCTGTTATCAAGTATGAGATGAGAGTTATACCTGGTTTTGAAAGCAGGATCCTGGGAGAAAACTCCTACTGAATCAGCAGTGCTTATGCTGAGACATGAGCTCCTCCCAGACTGGAAGGACTTTAGATGAAGTCAAAGATTCCCTGCTTTCATTTCTGTCAGAATCTGATTTAAACCTGGCAACGGGAAGTAGTTTTATCTACATTAAACCCTCCAGACTGGTGGGTGCATGAATCACATTAGCCAAATTAATGACAGCCTCCAGGGGCGCTTATAAATTGTATATTGCCTAAGGATCACCTAAGCATCTAAGCAAGCCTTGCACAAAGGATTTTTCTCTTGGCTGGCTGGCAGTTGTAAGCTTCCACGTGCACAGAGTATGTGGATTAAAGGCAGACCCAGCCCTTTTGTTTATAGGTCAGATCTGTCATCAGTGACTTCTGGTTTACAGCTGCTACTGCTTTGTGGAGGAATCCATTGAAAGCCAGTGTGAGCAGCATTGTCCATGTGTTTGTCAGGGGCAGCTTCACAGGAACACTGGTGCAATATTCTCCTGAGCCGCTGCATACAGACCAGACAAAGCTTGGAGACCAACCGAGGGACATACCAGATCTTAGTTCCCTGCATTCTTGGTTGATTTCCACATCCTTTTTAGCTGTTTTCCAGCAGCAGACAAGTGCTTCTTTTTTCTCTGTGGGGAGGCACTGACCTTGGCAGAGGGGAATGCCTGCAGTCCACATGCCTCATTATGCCTGCAGCAGTTGCTTTGAGGCCAGAGCAAAGCAAGGGGTGCACTGTGGGGACGTGTTCATACAGAACCCCCCCCTTCCAGGGCAGGCACTCATGGCTCGTATAACCCCACGTTCCTCTGTGAAAAGCAGGATGTGACACTGCCTGCCTCCCTGAGGTCCTAGGTGTGCAGACCTGGTGTATCTGCCTTGACAGCAGACAGGGTTGGGGGACACAATCCTTCTCACCAGCTGCTAAACCAGCCAGCCATAAGAGAGAGCCAGGACTCCTCAGAAAGCTGCCAACCAGCTGTTTTTCAGCATATTTTGGGCAGATTTACTGCGACTGTCTTTGTTGCACAAAGGAAGCCCTGGAAATGAGAGTGGACAGGATGGCTGCAAGGCTCAAATTCAAAACCTACCGCGTTTTTTGGGCTGGGATGCTGAGAGACTTTCCAAGGCATAGGCCACCTCTGACCTGTCCTCAGTTGAGAGCTGATCCTTCAACTTCTCCAGCTGTTTAAACAAAAAACCCGCAGTAAACAAGGGCCCCATCATGAGGAGCTCCACAGAGTGCTGGGAAATGCAGACCAAAGGAGCTACATGTAGATTGGCTGGCAACATCACTGGGAAGGATGGAGTGCTCCCTGGAGCAGGACCATTCCCAGAGGATCTGCCTTTGGAGCACTCATACCTCCTCATGTCCTCCTCCATTAAGCTGCATGTTTGGTGGCAGTGGTGTGGGCACTCCCTGCTCTTTCCCTCCACCCTAAGTGCAAGATCCTGTGGAGAGGAGGCTGTGTAGAAGGACATTGCAGCACCAGGAGTCAGGACAGTGCTGGGGCAGGAAGTCTCCAGGCATCCAAACACTGCAGCAGAGGGCATCACTTCTCCATTGCCCTGGGCTGTTCCTCCTCTCTCTCCCTCACAGTCTGTGCTACCTTCCCGTGGTTATAATATGGACAGTCCGCTGCATTTCTTCATCTTTAGCTACACTTTCCTTGTGGACTGGGGGCAAACAGCCATCATCCTGACTTCTGCTCTGGCAGAGGTGCTCTCAAAAAGTCAGAGCTCATGTCCCTCAGCACTGGAGTGAGAGGCTAGTGTAGGACCTGGCAGCCTCCTGTCTTGCATGATGCACTGGGATTTTTCAGTCTGAAATAAACAATACAATGTGGAACTTAGCAGGACCTCCAGCACCCATGCAAACAGCTGGAACAGCTGAACCTGGCTTGAGAAGGAGAAAAAAAGCACTTCCACTGCTTGCAGGGTTTGGGCCTCAGTGGGAGCCACAGCAAGGTTGCTGCAGACCTTTCCCTGCTCCTGGGCAGTGGGTGTAGGATGGGGACTCTATTTGTATGTGTGTGCTCTGCTCAGCCCAGCAGGGCTCTGACCTTGAGTAGGGCCACTCTCACGAGCAGAGTCCAGAAAAATTCTGGTTTAGGCAGGCAGTGGCTTTCCCTCCAACTTCAACCTGTTACCTGATGCAGCCAGCTCATACAATGCCTGGGAAGGCAGCATGACCTCCTCTTCCCACTCCCTTTTCTCCTATGGAGATTTCATTTGGTGCTTAATTCTTTCCTGACTTGGCCTTCACTGGTCTTTCACTGGTGACAGAGGCAGGAGCTGCCCAGATTTTATTGCACCAGTCTATAGCCCAGTCCTCTTTTTACCTCTTTTCCAGCTTGTGCAGCTGTTTAGCCCAGGTTCTGCTTTTCCTTTTTCTCGTTCCATGCTTAAATTATAGCAGCAAGGGGAAGGGTAGCAGGATGCAAAGATGGATGGAAGGGGCATAAAGACACCTTACACAATTGTTTAACTATCGGTACAAGAACCATGCATCTATGTGTCTGTACATTTGCTTCTCTCACCTCTTCAAGCTCTTCAAATTTCTTTGCCATCTCCCAGTCTGCAAGAAGGGAGAGAGTAACATCAGTATCTGCATTGCTTCCTGAAGCTCAAATTAAAAAGCATTTCTTCATTTGCCCTCTCCAGAGGTCAACAAGCAAAGACCTAATTATCATTTAACTCCTGATTGTGATCTTCAAATGAAGGACAGCAGTAACAGACAGAAAAGCAGGTTTTGTCTGCTGAATCCTATAGGAGAATTATCCTAATTCTCCATTATAGGGAGGCTTCTTTACTGCTCACCAGGCTGTAGGGGAATTGGCCCAATGAGGTCACTTACTGTGGGATACCAATTCAGGTGAAACTCTTTGCTGCTTTTTAATTTTTATCCTGCTAACTGCAAATCTCTAATGCTGGCTTTTTTGTCACTGGCTTTTATATGAAATCTCACTGTTTCCTTTAAGACTTGTTTATCCTCACATCACCCTTGCAGGCAGAAGTCAGAAGACACAAATTTAACCTAGCATAACTTACTGATTTATAAGTCAGCAAAGATACAGGCTGGCAGAGTGGAGCAACAGGAAAAGTAACACAGTAGTAAGTGCATGGATTCCACACTTCTAAACATTAGGGGAACACGAAGAGCTGGGGCCCAGCCTCACAGATCATGCTTAGAGACCTCAAGGCTAATCATTACTGTACTACTGTCCAAAAACTATGCAGGTGGAGGAGTGAACTGCTCGTGCAAAAAGAGGGGAGAGTTAGATGCCTAAGAACAGGATCTGAAATATCCAGCTGAACTGAGAAGAGCCTGGAATAGCAACAGGGAAAGCTGCAGGGGTGGGGAATTTCAGTCTCACTGGTCTTGAGGATTGAGGTACCTTATTCCAGTCCCAAACTGATGTCATAACCAATTAATTTTTTAATAAGACAGATGAGCTCAGTCAAAGCTGAGTGACTGGCTACAGTAGTTCTCCTGGGAGGGTAGTGCAAAGTGATCAGCTGGTTTGAAGTGCTAGTTTGGGAAAAAATGCACTAAATTAAGCAGAAGAGCCAGGAAAGAGCTAAAGAATGTTTTTGCTGGGCCCCAAAAGCAAACCAAAAACAGCCCTGGAGCTGCTTCTTTTCTCTGTTCCTAATGTGGCAGCAGGCATTGGTCTGGATCATCAGGGGGATTTAAGACATAATTCCTCCTGATTTCAGATTTCAGATAAGACCAGCACACAGCACACATTGCCAGACTTGGTGGTTTTTTGGTTTGTTTTTTTTTTTTTGGTGGGACAAGAGGCAATTCTTCCTGGACTTTGCATACAGATGTTTTTCACTNAGTGTGCCAAGAAACAGCTAACTGCCCTCTTGGTTTCTCCTTCAAGAAAGAAACAGTTTTGTCAAAAAATACTGAATATTTTCTAATATCCATCCAACAGTAAAAGCAGCAGTTCCTAAGCAAATCCATTACATTAGGATTTGATTTGAGAGAGGAGATGGGGTGGGGGTGGGGATGGAATCAGAAGCTGTGGACTCTGTTCCTGGCACTATCAGCAATGACCTCAGGCAGATTCCTCCTAAGTATGTCTTTACATACCCATAAGGTGGAGTCAGACAGACCCTGGCATATCTATAAGTCAAAAGTGTCACTTAAGAATTATTGTAATTTACATTTTTACCTCTTTCAGAGTTTCAAGTGCCTGTTTTGGCTTGATTTTTTGCAAACTGTAAGTTTGACCAATGACTGCTATGAATAGAAAATGAACAGCGGTTGAAATTTGGAACAGATTATCCCAGACAGGGAGAAGGATGTTAATTTATGGATGAAGCCTTGAGAAACTGCCTGCTGTAAATCCTCTGTCTGTGCTCTGCTCAGAGATTCATTATATTCAATTGTCTGGCAAAAAATGCAGCCTTTCCTCTAGGAGTAATAAGTGCAATAATCCATAAACTTATCATAAAAATGTTATTTCTTGAATGCATCCCTTTTGCAAGAAGAATGGCTTTGTTAGTATAAGGACTTGATTTATTTTTGTTTCTTTATTTTTCCCAGGCTTGTTTAACCACTGCCTTGCTGCATTAACAAGGGTCTGAGGAAGAGCACTGAGTGGGTTTGAGAAATGGATTTTGATAACAAGGTTTTTTCTGGGCCTCCTCTCAGCTGTTTTCACAGGGCAGCTTCCTGCTCTGAGACCACCATATCCCGCCCAAACCCTGCCCTGGCTGCAGTGGCCGTGGGAATAGCTGACCTCTGTAATCCATTTGGTGCTTTTGATCGCTGTGCCTCCGGTCAGGGAAAGCCCAAGTTTCTCTTCAGCAGGTCTGAGTTTAGCCACTGGTGGGTGGCTTTTAAATTTGGTGTCTGTTGACAGAGCACAGACAGGAAGAGCCTCTCCCTGGCCCATCTTTGGTGGCTGTGTGGGAAAAGCCCATCGTCTCAATCTCTTCCAGCAGCAGCAGGGGCTTAGGCCCAGGCAGGAGCTTGCCCTGCCCAACTACAAACCTGCCCCAAACTACGCCTAATCCCAAGGGCTCTCATTGGAAATCCTGGTGAAATCCCCCTGCCCCAAATGATAACAAGATGCTGCTATCTCTCAAAAGCACACGGGGCTGTGTGAGGTGTGGGTGGAGAGGTGGTTCCCAAAGCTGCTCCACGTGCCAATTGTGTGCCATTGCAATGCACACAACATCTAAGGCATGGCAGGGCCTCAGGGACTCAGCAGAAAATTTTCTTGTTTTTATTTATGTACCCACACGTGCTCCCAGCAAAATTTTGAGTGACTGAGGATCTAGGGCACATGGTTTTTGGTGGCTTTACTTTGCATTGCAAAAGCAGGTCCCAGAGCCCCATGATGGAGAGCATCTGACATTAATCACATGTAGGCACCATACCAGGTTCTGCTTCCACTTTCTGAGCAGTTGGTATTTCTGAAGAACCTGAGAAGCAGGTTCCTTGCATCCATGCAAACACAGATTCAAGAAGCAGAGATCTCCCCTCCCCTTCACTTACCAATATTTTCTGGCCTCCGCCATGCAAATTTCTTATTAAGAAGCAGCGTCAGCAATGTGTCCTCGTGATTTGTGTCTTCTCTCTCTGGAAGCACTCGGTTCTCTGCAGCACATAAAACCAGGTCTTTCTCAATCTCATCACATTAAGAACCAATTAATCAATTGATGCCATTAATCTCTTAATCAAATTAAGAAGGATAAGAAGTGGAAGGAAAATGTCTCCTGTCAGCACTCATCAGGATGGAAGGAGCTCGGTGGAAAAGGAAGGTGTGTGAGCACAGAATAAAATGTCCAGGCAGTGAGGGCTGCGCAGTGGAAGGGTGTGGGATGGGGAGCCCTCCCTGCCAGCCCTGGGCTGCTGGCCAGTTCCACTGCAGCCTCATCAGCACGACTGGCTGCAGAGAGCTGGAGACATCACCTTGATTTACACAGTCTGAGCTCTTCGGCAAGGCGGGTGGAGTGGGTGCCTCTGCAAAGCCAGAGAGGAGCCCACAGCATCCTGTCTTCTCCAAACCGCAGGAGTTCCCCCACTCACTCCATGCACCTTCCCAGGGCTGACAGAGGTGGGAATTCCCTCCTCATTGGGCTGAGGTGTGGGTACCACAGCTGAGAAGCCCTGCAGCCCCACAGCCCCTTCTTGAGCTCGCTTGGCCTTGGGGCTGCTCTGTCTGGTTGCCAGCGGTACTGAGGGAGTCTTCCTGAACAGAGTTCAAGAGTGGAGGAACTTACAGTGAGACCATGCAGAATTTTTCCAGGAAAAACCTCCCCAAGCTGCTGTCTTCAAGCAATTTGGAGCTCTCTAAGAGGCCCCATTTAGGGCACTTTCTCAGTGGTTTTGCTTTAGTGGTTGTGGCTATGCCCTCAAATGAATGGTTGTGAAGGTCAAGGGTTCAGCAGAAACCCACAGACACAGGGGATGGGGTTGCTCACTGCCCTGAAGGCTCTGAGGCCCTCCCAGCTTTGCTCAACAGATTTCCAGAGTCATCTGAGACTAGAATGTTGCACTATTTTTTGAGAATGACAGAATAGGAGCCAGACTTTAGTGAGAGTGGTCATTCAAAGAAATCTTTGGTCTGAACAGTCCTACCCCACACTCAGACCCTACAAAGTGCTAAGGGATGCCTACAGAATTCCATGGAAAATACTAAGATATTATGCGAAAAGATTTTTTTTTCTCTTCTTCCATGATCTTTAGGACTTCTGCTCAATGCAGTCTCATAGGGCTGTCAGCCCCTCTGAGGGGATGAATACAACTATTTTCGGTACACATGAAAAAAAAACGTTGTACCAGATGAGCCTGAAGGATGCTCAAGAAGAGTATGTGGGAATCAGCCCCACTAGCTAACGTCACATAAATCTGCAGAAGCTGAGGGACGCTGGCCAAAGGGATGCTCCAAGTGTTTGGCCAGACTCAACCCTGCCTCACGCTGCGGCTGAAGCCGCTGGTCCCGATTGCAATCTCTGGAAATAAACCCAGGGGAGCGAGCAGAGCAACCTGCAGTTAGCATGGAGTGCCATAAACCTCATTCCTAACTATGAAGGACAGTTATAATTTTAAAATAGCTACTTTTAGTTTTTCGGGGGATTTGCTACAGGGAAAAAAAACCCCAACGCTATAAACACTCCAGTGAAAGCTAAACAGAAGCAGGATTTAGATAGAGTGGCCTGGGGAATGCTTTGGTTGTAATTACAAAAATAAATAGGTGATACAGGAGGAAAAATCATTTGAAAAACAATGTTATTTTCAAGCCGATATTTAGTGGCTTTTTCTTTTTTTCCATTGCCAAGCCTCTTTAAGAAAGAGCACTAATGATTGACATTTCCCTGCAGTATAAATTCAAGTTAGGATTAATTTAAATTATGGGAGAAGTACATATAAAAAGAAGTTCTTTGAAGGAAAAAAAGGTTCAGCATCACTGTACTACTGACATTTATGAGCTGTCAAATCTCATATGGTACATGCTGGAATTGTTACTCTCTGATATTTTAATTTTTTTAAAAATTTTCTTATGGGAGAGAAAGAGCTACCCTTACCATATTTCACCAGATACTTTCACCAATTAGCAGAAGGTGTTTTACAGCCAGCTGCAGAGCAGAAGGACAGCTTTAGCTCATGATAATATGAACAAGCCTCTTGCTAGCACCCATGTTAACAGATTGTTCAGTATAGCTCAAGGTTCATTTTGTTTCCTTCCCAAGAGAAGCGAGTGTAGCATGGGCCATGGCAAGCAGCAGACAAAAAGATAACCACCTACCTGTGTCATGTAGCCTGTATTCCAGCTTACCTTGGAGTAAAAAAGGGTCTCCGTACGTAGATGGGACACACAGAGCCATGGTCAGGATGGTTAGCACTCCCAGACCCAGCTGGGCAGACCACATCTTCTCCACGTTCCCAGTGCCCAAAAGCATCCTTCCTTCAGACACGGTGGAGGACTTCAATGCAACCAGCGCCAGATGAGCTCACTTTTAAGAGGCAGTGGATGTGCTGTGATTGCAAATGGCCTTTGGAGGAGGGGAGAAAAATATCTCTTGAGATATAATTCAACCTGTCAATATGATTCACTCCGTTGGGAGTGGACAGAACAACCCAGTAACATATGTCAGATGGAACCTGTTCAATATATCTCATATCAGACTGATCTAATGAATTCTGATGTTCCCACAGGCGTGCACTGTTCACGCACGTTGATAGACATTCCATACATACACACATTAAAAATACTTTTTCAGGGCTACTTTAACGGAGTTCAGGCATGAGAACTCCCACGTTAGCATGGAAGATTTGTCTAATGTAAGATTTGTCAATTTGTCTAATGCTGCCATATTTTACCAGTTTGGACAGAATCAGGTTAATGGGGTTTTGTAATTTATCATCTCACTTCCTAGTGCCTGTATTAATTAATGTGAGATATAATGAGTGCTGAAGTGGTGGGAAACAGAGGGGGAGAGCACTTTTCATTTAACTGATTGGAGAATGTTGAGTGTGTCTTGCTCACTGTGACTTATGGCTTTGTCAACGGGAAAGGCATCACACCCTATTTTGGGATTATGTCTGAGTGGGGGAGTGCAGATTTGGCAGTAGGTATGGAGTACGTCAAGGATGGGCAAGAGTCTTCAATTTTTTTCTTGGGGAAAAAAAAGAAGGGGAAGGTCAGTGCTGGTTCTGGCTACACAGTCTTGTTTTATAATTTTAGAGCAAAGTACTGAGACACATTAAATATATTCCACGTCTTCTCAGGCCATGACTACATTTGGGTTTAATTCCATTTGTTTCCTATCTATCACCATTGATCAGGGACCAGTTACTACTTTTCCACAACAACCTCAGCAAGAAAAATATAGTAATAGTAACAGTGCTAGGCTTTGTTCTTTGCTTCTCCTCTTCCTGCAGAACTGAATCATCTGTACTTGTTGTGGTTTAAGCCCAGCCAGGAACTAAGCACCACGGAGCTGCTAGCTCACTCCCCCCGTGGTGGGACAGGGGAGAGGATCAGGGCAAGCTCTGATTTGTACATACACTCCTAGTGACTCACTGTGTGTGCTTTTTGACACTACGTCATGCCAGATTACCCAAGATAGCTTCATCTGATGGTACCTGCACTTCATCTCAACTAAAAGACAGTATCATTTCCATGTTTGGGCTTTTGGCTTCAGGTCCCCAGCTCTCCCTACAACTTGTTCTGTGCCTTGGCTAAGATTGAATGACAAGCCTTTTAATAACCCTTGTAATATTTTATTATTTGATATATTATTAACAAAAAAGGAGGGCGAGAGGCTCAGATTTTTTGCTGGATATGCCTACAAAATGAACGTGATGCTTCCATTAATGAAGAGTTCTCTACTGAGAAAATATTCCAAAATTTTCCCTGGAGATATAATATGTACAAATTAACCAAATTTCCCTCAGACTTGTGAACTAGTAAACAGCTATCTGAAGCACTCACCTTTTTCACAAAGTTCTGTTTGGACTGAGGGACATCTATGTCCTACTGGAACACTTTCCCAGCCACCTCCATCTCCCCAAGGTGCCAGTTTCAAACTGGTCAGAGGTGAGCAGCCTCCATGAAGTAGAGGCCATAACTTGATGAGCACCACTTTACACAGGAGTCCAGTCTGGGAAACAGCAGCTCTGACTCAAAACTATACCCCTAAGGGAAGGTCAAGTCTGTTTTAATTTAGTGCTAAATGGCTAAATCTCAGTCCATCTTGAGATCTGCTGTGAAATCGACTTTGCCTGGATACTGAATGTGAGTTTCTCCATCTCATCTAAGTTTATGCAAAATCCACAGATCTCTGACTGGTTTTCCTTACCTTTGGATACAAGATCTCATGAGCTATTGGCAACCTCTTTCAGGAAGTTGAGCTATTCCTGGGATTTCCTCTCTCACTGCAGAGAAACTTCAGTTCTGGATCATTGCAACTGTTCAGCCCCCAAAGCAACTCACGTAGAGAGTGTGCCAGACCTTCTAAGTGATGGCTCTGGTGAAGGTGGGGAAATGCCATGCTACATTTACATTTGAGAAGGAAGATGACTGGATGCTGTGAGGAGTGGATGCTTTCAGGGGATGGGTTGGTGGAGAGAAGCTTGGCAGTTGCTGCCAGGAACTAGTGGATTTCTTTATTTTTTGAATTTAGGAGATAATTGATTTGCACTGTTAGGCTTCTCGAAGCTCCCACCTGGAAAATTCCTGTGCTTTTACCCCATTAGTCCAGGTGCTGGAAATAATATTACATTTTATTCTCATGTATTTTACTGTCCATAGGAAAACAGTGCAGTCTCCACATTCTTTGTATTACTTCACTCATTGATAATGTCTGATAATTGATAATGTCATTGATAATCATCCATTTGCATCTGGAGGTCAAGGATAATGAGAACATGAAGATGTGAGCTCCATCTCTACCTCCCACGGTCCCAGTCTGTCCTTTTGTGTAGAAGCTACTCTTTTCACACAGTTATGCAGACTTCAGGTAACCCAACACAACCAAACTAGAAAATTGACAAGGGCCAACAGCCCAGAGGGCAGGAATAGAGAAGACTTGGTTCAAGCAGGGCCACCAAATCCAACTGCACCACCTCTCAGTGTGAGAGATGAATAGGAGTGTCAGTGCCTGGAGGGTATAAATGGTCCTGAGCATCCTCAGGTGGGGCCTCACCACCCTCTCTGCCCATCAGCTCAGGAGACCCATGTAATCTCTGCCTGGTCTCCTGTTTATCCCAGAGCCATGCTGGAGGAATTCTGGTCAGATCACCTATACCTTTGCCTGCCCATGGTTCCTACTGATCTGGACCCAGACCTGCGAGTGGACTTCCCTGCTTGACTGTGGCTGTGTCCCCTCTCTGTGGACCTGTCTGGTGCTCAGTGAGCTATGTTTATCTCTGATTGCTCTCATCAGGCCTGATGCTGACCAGTGTATTGACTTTCATCTTGACCTGGGATCTGCCTCATCATCCTGGGCTTGCCTGAACACTGGGGCTCTTGACAGAACCTGGCTGCAGTCTCTGATCCTGCCCTGCTTTCCCCTCTCAGGATGGGTCCCTGTCCTGCTGTCAGCATCATTGCACTTGGCTCCCCGTTCCTTAGGGAACAGCTGCCCCTTGCTGCTCTCTGACATCATCTTCCTCAAAATGTTCAGCTTCTCTCTGTGCATAGATTCCTCTTCCCTGCCAGGTGAATTGGTAGATCTTGCAGTAATTAAGATTTTCAGGTATGCTATATAAAATCCCAGTTTCTCTGAAGTTGCTTTGGACTTTGCAGGTGGCTCTAATGAAGGTAGGGCTGCAGCCTCCAAATAACCTAACCTGAGTATAATGCTAAAGCAAGTTACCCCTGCTGTTCCACAGCAAGCCTCAGACAGGTGGAATTCACTGGGGGGGCTGAGTTGATGCAGGAGGCAGTGTTGAGCTGCTGAAAACAGAACATAAAAGGGCTGCTTTCCAGAGCCAGCTTGGAGTGGCAGGTTTCCAGACCACTTTGTATGCTGTACATTTGGGGTTTGGAGAAAAAAAAATCCCACAATATTCTCTCTTTATCAGAGCTTCCTGAGAACACAAGAAACATCACATGCACCATTTATTTCAGCTGAACCTCATCAGCATCCACAGACTTTGCCATGGTCTTATGGACTCCACTTAACCATAGCTTGTTTCATCCCAGAGCAAACAACCTGCTGAGGGAGGACCTATCAGGGAAGTGCCTTTACTTCTGGTGCTTAAGAAAGCACATATGAATGGTGCCATGACCTCTGCACTGAGTGTGGGACCTGTCTGCATGTAGGTAGCCTCAGCTGGTAGAGACAGGACTTCAGTCTGCATGGCACACATGGAGAAATTCATGTATCACTGTTTTCTTGCCTAGAATGATCCCAAGAATAAGATGAGGGTGAGGAACAACAAAGAAATTCGGAAATGGGGAATAGACATGCCTTGTAGAGGGGAAGACAGAATGGGGGATTGACAACAAATCAGGGAGAAGTTGGTAAGCATTTAGCAGGCAAGAAAAGAGAGCTGCCCTTATGGCAGGGATGAAGTGAGCTTTGCACACAATGTCAGAAAGATAGGAGTCATCCTGCTCTCCATCCGGGGTAGTGGCTTAGTGTTCCCACCTGTCCCACCACATGCCTCTATCCTCTCTGTTTATTCACATGCACAACAAACTGTTTCCTTCTTCTGTAGCCAAGTCCTTCCTTTCTCCCATGGTGTCTGCCTTTCTTGCCTGTATCACCACTGTGAACTTATTACTATTTATCTCTTCAGTCTACATTCCTATTACGTCTGCTCCTCTGGGTCTCCAACTGTGCTTTATCTGGTTGGAATTAGAGGAGAGGGTACTGAAATGCACCCTGTGCTCTTCAGCCTTCATCTCTTACACATTTAATGTCTGATTTCTCCTCTAACCAAGTCACTTCTATGCTGGAGCCAACCTGAGAGAACAAAGCCCACTCCAGAATGTTATTTAAAGCACCACTGGAAGGTGCTCAGATACCCTGCTGATGTGTGGTGAGAAGTCCCAGCCAGAGCAACCTGACTGCAGAGAAGACTTAAAATATTATGCTTGTAAGCCAGGAGACTAACTCTAACTCCCCTTGCAGCTTCCTGAGAGGAGGGAGTGCATTATGGGGAGGGAGATGTAGTTATTAAATGACATTCTCTGTTCCTTAGGGGACTGTTAAAACCAGACAATATTTATGAAGCTTTTAGTCTGACTCACACAATTTGTTCCCCCTTCTATGTGCTTGTATTTGGGGCTCAGCTGTTGCTTGGCCTGTTACTGGTATAAAATTAGATGCTGTGGTTCAGTTGTATCCATGCTCAGAGAAAGAAAAGGGAAAGGTCCAAGGCAGTGTGTCGAGTAGCTCAGCTGCCACCTCACTGCAGGCAGCCAAGGATCACACACAGAGGGAAGCATCACCAGCTCACATCCTATGGGCATCATACTAAAGAGAACCAGTTCCTTGAGGTTACAGCTGTGCAGGGTAAAAAGTGAAGCTGGGCTGCATGTCTGGCTTTCACTTCCAGTCCAGGGTTTGCCAGGAAACCATTCAACTTTTTAGAGAGCAAGCCAGCTCCAAAGTGTTGCCCTGGAGAGAGGGGCTAAAAGAGTAAATCTGGAATCTAAAGGTGTTGGATGTAGGAGGAGGCAGCTTGTGGAAAAAACGGGGAGCAGAAACAGTCATGCCCCAGTTCTCACTTCTGCCTCTTAATCCTGAGCTGAAGCACCTCCTCCTGACTCAGCCTCCCTACTGACTGGTGTGACTTGGCTGAGGTTCCTGGTGAGGAGAGGGAGGCAGTATGGAAACCTCTTCTGCTTTGAAATGTGCCATGACCTGCTGGTCTCAAAGACATTTCCAGTGATGATCCTGAATGGTAAATATTGGTGTGCCTGTGTAGGACTAATCTGACAGTGTCCTGAAGAGGCATGATCTGGAATGACCTGGTTAAACCACGAGATTTACCCTGAGCTTGACCCCTCTCTCTTATGACTTGCCTTCTCCAAGCCCCAAGTTCATCCTGGATGATGAATGTAGCTTGTGCATGTATTATTCGAGTAAAGACACGTCTGGGTAATTTCCTGCTAAAAATAACAGTAAAGACACTTCTAAGGTGGTGGAGGTCAACTCTATCTGTTAGCAGTGCCAACTTTGACTGTCATTCTCCTTTCCCTCTCTTCCTGCTCTCAGTTACCATCTGGTGTTTTGGTTTATTGAGAAATGTTGCCCAATTTTTTGGAAAACTGTCACTACAAGTCACCCAAGGGAGGGCTTGGAGCATACAGGGAGCTGTAGTGTTTTGGTGAAACTTGTGCAGGTAACCATAAACTTTGCATTTTGGAGAGCCTGTCTCCTTACTTAGCTTTTCATTTGCACCCTGATCAACTGAGACTCTGTGAGAGTTCTGCACATGCAAAAGGGTGTTTTGTTGAATTAACACCAATATTTTATGGCTGTAGACTTGTACATACAAAGTGACTTGAAATGAGGGCTCCAAGTGAGGCTGTAGGACATATTCATGCCTTATCACCCTGCAGCTTGGGAAGCAAGCTGGCACAAGTGATAACACAGAAATTTTATAATTTTTATTTTTTTATATATTTTTTAATCCAGAAGAATTCAGGCAGGTACAATCATATTAGGTCATTTTTTTTAGGTAGACCTAGAAATTTTTCTGAGCAGAATATAGCAAAGTCACTGCTAGGCAAGACACACATTTACTTCAGCCCCCACCAAATTCCCTCTTACAAAATCAGTGTGTTGAGGTGGCAGAGGCTGTTAATATCTGAGAATGACCAAGATGCTTCATCACTAGCTGCCACATTTGTTATGCTTCTTATGTCTCCATTGCCTGGCCCTGCAGGCAGCTCTCTGCAGTGCACTAAGTGAAAAACTTCTTTTTCTGGTGTGTTCTGTTCTGACATAAGAGTAAGGAATGACAGATTTAGCTACTTTTTTCTTCTCTCATCTACTATGTAACACTTTCGATAATACTTTCCTCTAAGATTTTTGGAAAGCATACCTCGCTTCAGATTGCACGTTTACTCTCAAACATGACAGTCAAAAAACCCCCTAGTTCTGTTGTGGTATGGCTCATGATTTTCCGAGTGCTCCTCCTTATGTTACATGTAAGCACGTTTCCTCTGCTCATTCTTAGCAATCACCCCATTCATTACCCCTGGTGAGCTTTATAATACTTTAATCCTTGCAGGCTCCTGCTCTCCTTGTTCTCCAGGGAGCCCAAATTCCCACAGGCACCATTCAGCTACCTACGGAAATTACACACCTGCTTCTTGGCGCTCTCTGCCAATGCTGTAATGTTTGCTTCCTCTCATCCACCCCTCCTGGCACAGGACTTCAAACCTCTCTTGAAGTGTCTTTGCTGAGAAATGCAGGGAGGTTGATGCCTGAAGTGTTGTTTTTTTTCTGTCTGTTTTTCCCCTGCATCACTACATCACCTGCCTCCCTCCTGGGGAGTTCCTGCAGCATCCTTGCCCCAGGTGGGGGGCAAGTCCTGTTTGAGCCCCCAAACCTTGATTTTTATTTACGACATGGGGAAAACAATGCACTCACATCCTTCAGGCTTCCTGCAGATTGAATAGAGTCCTGCACTGTGTTTTATAGTTTAATACAGGAATTTGACTTTGAAGAGAAAACCACAGCCCAGGTCCCCAGAAGGGTCAGTTCCCTGGCATCAGTCATCACCAACATACTAGTTTTGGACACGGCCTTGTGCAGCAGCTGACAGCATGAGAGATCTAGAACCATTTTCCCTATCCCATTGCATTAACTGTCAATGGATGCACAAGTTCGTTCCTGCCCGATGGATTATTATCCTCTGTGTCTATTCAGACAGCAGCCTCATCAGCTGGAAGTGAGCTTTGTCGTCATTAAAAAGACTTTAACAAAGACTGTTCTGTCGAAAGTGAACATCTTGATGAGACTTAATTTATTTCACAGTTGTTGTTATCCTGTTGACCTAAAATGACAGCAGAAGACTTGGAGAGGTGCCCAGTTTATTTAAGAAGCATGCACAAAACAGTCTCTCCCTGCTTGGAGAAAGATCTTAGGAGCATAAAGCAATCCTAGCTCCTAGTCCCAATGGAGTCTGGCAGCTCCTGCTCATCAAAGCTCACTGTGGCTTTTCTGAGGGTCAGTCCAGATTGTGTTGCTTTTTTTTTCTGTTTTTAAGTAAGCCTCTCCTTTGCACATCCTCTCAGGAGTGTTTTCAGTGCTGTGAAAGCTGAGAAAGTGTTGTGTGGTGTATCAGCATAACAGTCTGGGTTTATACCAGTGTTTAGGGGCACATCAGATGCCTGGATGCAGGCAGGCAAGGTGCCCAGTGCTGGAGCTCCCTGGTGTTTAATACTTGTGTGGTGGCACAGTCCAGCTGCAGTGCCACAGCTGAGCCTCTGCCCCAGCTGTCTGATGGAGCACACCCCTCACAGATGTGCCTGTGTCTTGGTTTGAAAAACAGCTATCTGCTAGGGAGGGCAAGACCTCCCTTTGGAATGGAGAATTCAAACCCCCTCCCTCCAAATTATTAAAACTTTGATATGAAGTCGGCTCTCAGGCAAGGATATGGGGATAGAAATAACAGCTCTTTACTAGTATGTATAACAAAGTAAACAAACAACAACTACTACAGCATTAATAATAAACAAAAACCCGGAACCTCGAGGGGCTTTTGTTTCACAAAGCCCGGGGCAGTCTGGTCTCGGTGCAGGGCTCCGAGAGCACCAAGCTGGAACAGTGGAAAATCCCGGGCTGGTGGATGGGATGTACCAGAAGCTCCGCGGTGGTAGCTGGAAGGGCAGGGATGTCCTGGCAGGGCCGGGCAGTGCGGGGATACAGCGCATCCAAAGCGGTGCCGAAGAAAAGCAGCGGCAGTGGGACAGGGCCGGCCCAGCCCAGCAGGGCAGGAGGAGACGAGCTCAGAGTTCCTGGGCACACGAGGAGATGATGGGAGATTTCCTCAGGACCGGATCCGGTGATGGCAGTGAGAAACTCTTCCTGCAGCAGGAGCGGCCTGTCCCTTCTCTCTCCAATGCCGAGAGCAAGAGAATGAAGCTGCCCCCACCCCTGCCCTCTACCTCCCGAAACCTCACCGTATTTTTTCCCCTCAGAGAGAAAAAACTCTCAGAGACCAACAACGAAAGGGTGTAGCCTGGTCCCAGCCACTTGTATTGTGTTGATCAAGCACCCATAAGTACTCAGCAATTAGTCTCCTAGCGACTTTGTGGGGAAAAATTCTATAGGGGAAAAAAAAGCAAGCTAACCCAACAGCCTGGTAAATGTGGTCTGCCATGGAGAGGGGCAGCTGGAAAGCAGAGCCAAACTGGGCACACAGTGCAAGGACAAGGGTCCAGATTTGCAGGCTGCAGCCAGGAGAAGTCCACAAAGACATAAGGAGAAAAATCACAGTGGGAGGTGATGTGATCTTCAGCCTTGGAGATTTTCAAACCTCACCTGGGGAAGGCACTGAGTAACCTCATCAGATTTTGAAGCCAGTCCTGCTTTGAGCAGGGGTTTGGACTAGTGCCCTGCAAAATCTCTTCTGAATGAATTTACTCCATGAGAGAAGAGTTAAAGTCAGATTGAATTATGCTTTTTTCATGGGAAACAATATGGACTTTTCTTCCAACAGAAGGTCCTGTGAGAATAAGTACCTGCTTTTATAAAAGATTGAAGTGTCATTGTCTTGTTATCTTCAATAAAAGGAAGTGGCTACTTTTCCCAGCTTTATTGGGATTCACCTACACATTGCAACACGTACTACTTGTCAAGCTAGGTGCTGTAAAATTTGCACAGGAAAAGCTGATGACAGTTTCTCAGAACAAACACCTTTCATGCTTTTTGCTTAGAAGCTGCAGCTTGTAGACACAAGTGACAGTTTGGAGGGTGATTTGAGATCACCACACTGAGGATCCCTTTGGGGGAGCCTCAGATGTGATGCTGCTGCAGTGCTAGCATTACATCAGTAACTCATTCCCTGGTTCCTGTTTAATTCCTTCTCATCCTCAGTCCTGCTCTGGTCATTTTTGGACCTTCTATAATCAAATGATTCATGCCATCTTCCAATTTCAGAGACTTCATCTGAATAATCTCTCAAAACTCAAGCTAAAATGAGAGAGAAATCTGATGTCAAGAAGGCAAAGAAAATACTTTGGTGTGTAATACTCTGCCTTAGGGAATAGGCTGACAGTGTTGACAGGGTTTTGCCTGCATTACCCTTCCAAGGAGCCTGCTCCAGCCTTTCTGTGCTCTGACAACTAGAGATGTTCCCTGCATTTCCAGCGGCAAGAACTAAGTGTCACTTACTTTGCTTTCCTGTAGTTTCCTTAGGTCCTAGCGGAGCTCACGATCCACTGGCTACCACTGAGCTTCAGCAGACCTTGCAAGATAAATAAATACAGCTAGAGCAATGCATGAGGAGCCCATAATTTGTGTATGAGAAACCTGAAATCAGGAACTGCTCTGCTGTGACTTCGAGCACTGGGTACCAGATCTCACTTTAGTGAAGTTAAACACATCCAGGAAGACAGTTCACTCATAACAGCAGTCAAAGCCACATCAGCCCAACATGGAACCTCTTGAACGCAGTGCAGATTTAGGCATAATTTATGTTGCTGGTTTTGGCCCTAGACAGACAACTTGATGTGATATAAACTCCTTACTGAAGACTAGAGCAAAGAGCATGACCATTGGGATGGACGGTTTTAAAGCTTTGTTCATAAATGTAAGATCATAAAGTGAGTCTGTTGCATTAAACCTGATGTGTAAATGTGAATGCTCTAGGATTTCAGCTTCTGCTGCTCTGACTTGAATACTTTATAATGAGAGGAAGGAGAGGAGAAAACCATACTCTGGGTTTGGAAAGCTGTGACCTGTGTCAGATCAGTACATTCATTGCCACTTCTCCTGTATGGTCCTGGTTGCTTGGCCTCTTCTTTTGTCCTCACTTTTGTTCAATAAAAATCTTATTAAGTGATCAAAAAGCTTGATTATGAAAAAAGTGAAGGATGTTCAGAGGAATATACTGAGTTCAGAAAAACTCTAATTTAGGAGAAACTAGAAATGGAATTTTAGACATGTCATTAGCTTGGAGCTGGCTGAAACCATGGGGATTATTTGCAAGAAGTCCAGTTGTACTGCTTGTGTGGATGGCAGAGGGATTAGACAGAGGAGATGGGACTGTGACAGGAGATAATCTGTGTGAGCTGCCCCTTGGAGGGGCAAAACCCTGTGACTAATCCCCATCTGTGAGATCATATGGAGAACCTGTGGAGCGGGGCTCAGCTGTGCACCACTTACCTCTTTTGTAGATGGGTACTACATCCCTCTAGGCAGAAGGCCCATCAGCTCTCAGAGTGTGGCAGCACACAGGAGAGGTGTACTAGGCGTGTGAAAAGTGAGAAGGGATCACAAATACACATAATTCCCTGGCTTTTTCTGTGCAGGAGGCTAAGAAGTTTAAGGGAAGGTGAAGGCAGTCATACTGAAGACAGTCTGTGCATACCCACATTGGGGTTGATGAAGTATCATTCGAAAGGGGCAGAATTCAGGACAGAAAGTTCCTGGTTTCAGGAAACAGGACTAGAAAATTTAGGAATAGCACAAGGCTAACCTTCTGGAAATATGTATTTTCTTTTCATGATCTTTAATGGTTTTGCTTTTTAATGAAATTGAAATATTATTCCCTTTGATGTTTTTGCTGACAACTGACATACTACTCCATCTCCCTCTCAGTTCCCATGCCAGTCACCCACAGTGTAGAGCTCCCCAGAGCCTGCTGGAGAGGCGGAGCAGGAAAGGGGCTCAGCCTCTGTATCTGCCTGCTCACCAGTGGCAGGAAGGCCATGGGCCATTGGAATAGACGCTGGGAGCAACTCATTTCCAATGTCGCAATATTAACTTCTGCTCACATAGTTCTCAGCGTCATGCATTTATGATCAAACATAACAGCTGACATGAGTGACTGGTTGTGCTGAGCACAGCCCAGAGAAGCTCAGACGTCCCTAGCCCCCAAATCCTCTTTCTCTTATCTTCTCCCCCCTGTCCACGGGCGATCATCTCGTTCTGTTTCTCTGCTGCCAGCAAACCAAGGTGGGCTGCACCTGTGAGTCCTCCCATCGCCGTCGAGAGCTGGCACCACCCCGGGCGTGGCAGAGCACGGCCGGGGTTCAAAGGCCGCTCACGGGGCCCCGTGACCGGGAACCTCCCGCCCGCGCTGCCCTCCTCGGGAGGGGCCCGTCCCAGCGCTGTCAGCGCCCCCGCCCTGAGGGACGAGGCCGGGGGCCATGACCCCGCCGGGCAGTGGCTCTGAGGCTCCGCCGGGACACGAGTGCTTTTCCAGGCCGGCGGAACCCTGCGAGCTCGGCGGTGGGATGCTTTGGGGATGAAGGGGCAGAGGCAGCCGCACCCGGTACGGGAGAGCGCCGGGGGACCGGAGCTGTCCGAGCGGTCTGACAGCCGCCCCGGCGGTGGGAGAGAATCTCCGGCCGTGGCCTCAAAGCAGCCAAAACAACCACCCCCCCCCGCCGGACAATAAAACAGTAATTAAAAAAAAAAAATAATCCCAAACCCCCAAATGTATAAATAGCTGCCCTCGGAAGCCGGCCGTCCCGCTGCGCTGCTCCCGGGCCCCGCCGGGGAAGGGGAGGGGGCAGCAGCCCGGGACGCCCCCGTCCGCCTCCCCGGAAGGGGGGCGAGGGGCGGCGAGGCGCCCCGCTCCGCCCCGCCCGGCGC
>WBMY01010947.1:4798-24030 GCA_013397315.1 Donacobius atricapilla
GCAGCCCCCGGGGGCAGCCCCGTGCCCGGTGTAACGCGGGCCTGCAGCGCCCGCCCGGGGCTCTGCTGGGCCCGGGCACCGCAGCAGCGGCTCCTGCCCCGGGCACGGGCACCTCATCCCGGGGCTCGGCACATGCGGGACGCCCGAGGGCTGGTGGTGGCACAGGGCAGCGCCCGGCCCTGGCACGCCGCAGCTGCCGCTGCTGGCTTCGTTCCGGCACGGCTCAGTCAGCTTTAGATGAACGTGTCACCCCATCAAATTGCGTTTTTATGGTTTCACGCCGCAACTTTCCAAGAGGGTGGCAGAACACTGATAGAGGCTGCCCGGGGAGGGCGTGGAGACATCTCCAGACTCCTCTGGAGACATTCCAAACCCACCTGGACGCGTTCGTGGCACCTGCTCTGGGTGAGCCTGCCTTGGCAGGGCCTTGGACTGGATGATTGCCAGAGGTCCCTTCCAACCTTAATAGCTCCGTGATTTATTTCAGGGGTGAAAACTCAACCTGATGGTCAAGGTCGGGTTAACCCGTGTTTAGTGGTGTCCCACCTTGTCAGTGCTCTTCTCTATCTGTACTGCTCTGCACTGGCAGTTTTGTGCCTGAGGTGCTTAACTGGCAGGGAAAAACTGCTCCCATTGAAAATGTGCACAGGAACAACGCTTGGTAGCAGCAGTGTGACAAATGGAATAGATCACAGAAATTTGGAGAAAATCAGTCTGTCCCTTCAAAAGCAATAGCTGAAATAATACTTGAGAAACAGGACATCTTCCAACATCCCCAGCTGCCAGGACCCTCACTAAACAGGTTTTTGCTGCTGTGGCATCTGTTGTCAAATTTGACCAGTTCTGTTCACAGCAACACTCAGGTGTTAAATAGTCTGAACTCCCAAGGAGCATTTTGCAGTGGTGGTTCAAACTTGCTGCATTCAACATGGGCTACTGAGGGTTTTTATTTTTTGCCCTATGATAGTTAGCTTCATGAAGAGGGACTTTGTAAATAGCTGTATTGTGATATTTTTAATAGAAAATTGCTGGCTTTTTTTTTTTTACTGAGTTTTTCCAAGGTTGAACTCTTGTCTATCTTTTGTGCAACCTCAATTCACATAGGTCATGCTAAGAAGTGGTTTTGCGTACCAATACTGGAGATTTAGTACTTCCTTAGTCGAAAGGAAGTTTAGATAAAACGAGTTCAGTTGCTTTCACTTTCGCTTGCATTCCTACTGCAGTGAGCTGTATCCTTTCTTCACTTTCCTTTTGATAAATGTCTTCTGTATTTTCCTCTGTTTTTCATGGCTGAAAACATCAGTTCATTTGCAAGTAGTGAGAGGCTCCCAGGACTTAGAGAAGGTGATAGATATTTGATTATGTTGCCAGTTAATAACGTAACGCAGCAATCTTGAAATATTTTTGTGCACTAACTGTCTTGCTGAATTTGTGTAATTGTTATCATGGGTAAACTTTTTGCAGAAAAAGCCTTCTTGCTCCCAGCATGTCCTAAGAGGCACAAATGTAGTGAATAAATACAGTTGTGTATTCCATATATGTATACACACACATTTATGTTTGAAGCAGGACCAGATAACCGAACTGTTGCTTTGCTTGGAGAAGGGCACTGAGGCCTTTGTAACATTTGGAGCTGAAGTGCACATTTATTTATTTATTCATTCATTTATAAATACCTGCCTTTATTCTGCGTGCTGAGAGAGGAGAACTGGAGGAGGAGCAGAACATCTGAGCATTTGGGTGCTGTCCCTGGGCACTGTGCAGTGCTGTGGCACATGCACCACTTGGCCGCAGAGGGTTTAGTACCATTGCTGTAAAATCGAGTGTGTGCAGGGAGAGATGCCAGGATTTGTGTTCCTCTGGCGCTCTGTTCACAGCAGAAATCATTAATTGTGCTCTCAGACTTGACTTTTCCACAGGAGATGGGCTTCACTCTGTGCTTGAGTGGGCAGTGGTGACTTGGATATTTATATTCCATCTGTAACTACATGGTTAGAAAAATAAATTGAAACCAAACACACTAATTGAAAATGTAGCACAACAGTAATATCTTGTGATAATTACTTAAAGCCAGAATGCTCTGTGTTAATTAAATGCAAATGAGGTAGAGATTTTGGGAAAGAAAAACCCCTGCATTTCCAATCGAGGCAGTAGATAAAGGCATTACTGGTAGCAGTCAGTGCTGTTAAGATTAATGTTGTGTAAAAAATTCCAAAAAATCGCATTGTGGGCTTGTACCCCTGTCTGGGTGTGTGGTGGGGCGGCCCAAGAGCACATCTGTGCATTTGTATTTGCTGGAAGTGCTTGTTCTCCTTTTCTCCCCGGTACAGTTTCCCAGTTCTGAGCAGCTTTCTGCTGTGATTTACTCTTGCTCCAGCGGATTGCTGCTCAGTGGGCTGACAGGTCCAGAAAGAGGCATTAAACCTTTCAGTTTTGGGTCTAAGCAGGGCAAAAAGAGGTGCCTGGGTTTGAGCTGGGACGTGTTACCTTCAGGTTAGCATATTATTAAGAGAAAGGAAGGTGAAATCCAAAACTGAATAAAGAGGAAACACTTTCAGTTTACACTGAAACTTTTGTGCCGGTCACCATCTGATTTTCCCGGGCCGGTTTTGGGAAGCGGGGCTGAGATGTGCCTGTAGCATGTGAGGACAGGCAGTGCAGGGCTGGGCCAGTGCAGTGAGGGGAAGCACTACCGGGAATAATTAAGTTTGTATTAATTGTGCTGCTCCCTTTCTTCCTGCTGTGCACTCCAGTCCCACAGAAACCCCCTGGAATGAGCCCCTCTGAGGCAGGAGCCTGCATCAGTCCCTTGGGGCGCTCGGCACGGCTGGAGAAGGGATGTTCACTCAGCAGAAGCTCCTGGGGTTCAGGAGGCGTGCCTTCAGTGCAGGCAGTGCTGCTGGAACCCCGGGGTAAAACCGGGAGGAGCTGCTGCTGGGGCTGCTCTGTCAGTCCCGGAGCTCCATCGTGTGGTGGGAGCCGTGCAGGCCACAGCTGCAGCCTCGGGAGCTTGCTGCTCACATTGTCCAGCTGCACAGCCGGAGTCGGGCCGTCCCTTTCCCCTGCTCTGGGGCGTTTAAACACGTCCTGGCAGGAAGAGCAGCCCTTGGGAGCCTGGGGTTGGTTTTTTACACAGGGAAGGCAGATGACCCAGGCATTGTTTTAAGGCTTGTCCTTCACAGCGCGTTGTGCTGAAGGAGTGAACGTGCAGGTGCGTGACCCTGAGCGCCTGTGCTGCACTGGCTGTGTCATCAGCAGCTCTGGGTTCTCTGGGGTAAGGACAGCGGCTCAGGAGAGGCTGTGCCAGCGGGATCATTTGTCAGGCTTCCCTGTTGCTGTGAGTCTGGGAGTGCCAGAGCCCCGATGCCTGGCGTGGGAGCAGCAGGCCCCCAGGGGCACCTGGCGCACCTCACCTGTCCAAGAGCATGGCAGCACAGGTGATGCAGCTTGGAGAGACTGTTGGAAATAATCCAGGAGTTAAAAATGCCCCCAAATGCAGGACTAATGTAAAGCAGAATACTAAAAATAAAAGTTGTTTGATACAGGTTGGTTAGGTTTGCAATTTAGCTTTGTCTAAAGGTGGGGAAATGACACAGATACATTTCTAGGTTTATTGTAATCCTTGTGTCTTTCAGGCTTAATTTTAGAAAGAACTGCAGAAGCATTGCCTTACATTTTGTAAAATGTAAACAGGTGTGTAACACCTGTCCAGGTTTTCAAAGTGCTTTGAACGTTTTCGGTACATCACAGAACCACCAGCTTTAGCCACTGGCCCTGGGACTTCATCACCTTCCTGGGGTCACTGTCCAACTGAAGATGCGGCTTGGTGCTGTGCAGCTCAGCCCCCTGGCCAGGCTGTCTCTCCCCCCGAGGAGTGGGAATTCACGGGGGCTCTGCTCAGCTGCTGGAGGCTGCGATGCAGGAGCAGGGAACTGAAGGCATTCAGCTTCCCCGCTGAATGTCAGCTCTGCTGGAGCTGGTTTAAAAGGACGTGATGGGGGCTAATGCTGTGTAAAGATCTGACTCTGGCCCCGAGCTGCTGTTCTGATCTATTCCTGCTTTGGGCATCGGGACCAAGCCCTTGCGTCCATGCCGAAGTTTATTTTCTAGACGTGTAAGTTAGCAAAAGCAAATAATGGGATTTTTACCAGTTACGAGCGAGATTTTCGGGTCGATTCGCCCAAATTTGTCGTCGGTGTTTGTATGAAGGATTGTGTAGTAAGGCACTGAGGGGGCTGGAAAGCAGTTTGATTTTGTGTCTGTCCAAGGAATAACGTCATCCCTTTGTGTGAGCGCACGGGATCACGCGCTGTGCGCTTGGCAAGGACACCAGCGGGCAGGAGGGTGCTCTTGCTGTGCAGGCTTTGTTTGGAGAGTGGGCTGGGAACAGCAGGGATCCAGAGCTGCTTCAGTCTAGTTCATGTTGGGAAAACTGCTCCTCTCTAAACATTTTCAGCTATTTGCATAAACTACCTGGACAAACAGGCGTTTTCCTTTGCAGCCCTGTTCTGGAGCTGTCCTTGCTACGGAGGGGATTCTGAGTCACACATCTGTCTGGCAAGTGTTTTCATTTCAGTATTCGAGATGATGTTGAGCTGTGTTAATGTGGAAATTGGCTTTAAAGTTACATCACCAGCAGTTAGACAAACTCAGATGGGAGAACATGTCTTTTCAGTGGCCTTTCGGTAAGGCACTTGAACAACTAAATGTCAGGGTAGAGGCCATAATCGTTCTGAGTTTTGTTTCTAATAAAGGAATTCCTGTGCACAAGGCTTGATGTAATTTAAGACTAGCAGAAAAAGCTTCAAGCAGTACTTTAGACAGTGTATGATTTTTTTTTTAGCTATTGTTACCATAGGTGAAAAGGTCTCTCTCTGTCATAATATTTATTTAACCAGAATTACAAATATTAGGGCCTCATCCTGATCCACATAAATCATTCACATACCTGTGGTCCTAGATTGCATAATTTTTAAGTTCTAGAGGAAGAAACATGTCAATGTGTCAATACAATGTCACTGATAGCCTTTTCTTCTGATTTCAGGTGAGAAGTGACCCCTGTGGAACACGACTGGTAATTCAACAGAAGTTTAATGACTGTAGTTGCTATGGCTGCTGCAATTTGCTTACTTAAGGCCCAAGCAGTTGGTAAAATTTTGAAATTAAGAAACCTTATTTTTAAAAGAAATTCCTCCTGTGACTAGGGGGAGGCTTTTTCTGTGGTGACTGTTGTAAATGCTGTCTGCAGCTAGCCTGACTTGTCTTGACTGAAGCAGCAATCCTGCCCCAGCTCTGAAGATGCCTGCACTGTGGGATGAGGTAGTAGGTTGTATAGTTTTAGGGTCATACCCACCACTGGGAGATAACTATACAATCTACTGTCTTTCCTAAAGCAGCAGATGAGCAGCAATGGAAACTTCTCAGTTTAAGCTCAATGACAGATTTTGCTGAACTTCTGTACTTACAATGCTTATGACAGGACAGAATACTCGTGTAGTAGCTGTGGGAATTGTGCTGAGATTTTTCTAGTTCTTGGAAGAGCTAGGTTTCATCCTGCATTAATTTTTCTGCTCTAATGAATAAAAATTAAGAATAGATTATTCCTGTATGTGTATGGTGGGGTACTCAAATACAGACTGCTGGTGCTGCAGCTGTTGGGGTGTTGTATCAGACATCCTTCAGAGTGAAATGAGGTTGGCTGCTGAGCTCTTGCTGGAGTCTGTGCTTCTCTGTCAGAGTGAGGTAGTAGATTGTATAGTTGTAGGGTAGTTATTTTACCCTGTTCAGGAGATAACTATACAATCTATTGCCTTCCCTGAGGAGTAAAACAAACTGCGCTCCCTTGCAGCCACTCCTGGGCTAAAAATCCCCCTGGAGTGAAACCGGGTGAATTCAGGGCTGAGAAGCAGCAGTGGCAGGATGTACAGCCCTGGCAGGCAGTGTGGGTGCTGCAGCCCCACAGGAGAGCTCTGATTTAACATGCTTTTCTCCCAAGGTGAGTGGCACCGTGCTGGCTGGGGATGGAAAATGCCCCTGCTTTAGGTAGGGGAAGGAACACTCCACGGAGGGAAGTTACTCCGAGCCCGTTAGGAGAATGTAAAATGCTGGGAGCTCGAGCTTGTACAACTGGGACTTAAGCTCTTCTGACACCCCAGTTTCCATAATGCAGTAAAACTCCCTGACTCCCAGGTGCTTGGTAGAAGTTGGAGGCAAAGCTTAAAATTATCGTTTATTAATAAGTCAGCACGTTTTAATGCAGCTTTTCCAGATCTAATGCAAAATTGAAGTGTTGGCCAGTTTTGGCCAAAAGTGACCTCTCACCTTCTGGGGGGTATGTGGAGCTGTGGCGTTTGAGCATCCAAGAGCCAGCACTTTTCTCTGGGGTGGTATTGTTTCTGTAAAAAGGCTTTCAAAGTTGATTGCGTTCTCTTTCCTGCTGAGCCTGGTGCACCCAGCCTGCCACTGGTTCTGCGGCGGCGTGCCCAGCACGCAGCTTGCTGTGGTAACAAACCCCACGGAAATGGCTGCTTTTGGGGGTGGGGAGCTGAGCTCAGGCGGAGTGGAGCCGCTGGGAGTGTTGCAGGCAGGGAGGCACTGCCGGTGCTCCCGGTGTCACCTCGGAGTGTGTGCCCGGCCAGGGCAGAAGAGAGAGCAGCTGGGGAGCTAAAGGCCTGCCGAGAGTGAAGAACTGCCCAGAGGAAGCGTGGGGCTCCTAGGAAGAGGTAGTAGGTTGCATAGTTTTAGGGCAGGGATTTTGCTCACAAGGAGGTAACTATACAACCTGCTGCCTTTCTTAGGGCTTTATTACAACACCAGGACCATTTGGGCTCCAGCCTGCAAACCTCTGCAGCTTTGGGACGTGGAGAGAAAGGGCGAGGTGTTTCTAAGCGTGCTGAGGCTTCCTGCAAGCTGTGTCTGGGCAGATCTGGTCCCAAATGGAAGTGTAGGAATGCAGCGTGCTGACACTGGGGCTGCCCGTGCCCCTGTGGGGACCCTGGGCTGCGGTGAGAGGCTGTGCTGGAAGGCAGCAGCTCCTTCCAGGGTCAGCTGCAGGCCCCAGAGGTTAGAGGGGAGATGGTGAGAACTTCTGAGCATCAGGGTACCAGTACTGTGTGCTCACAGGGAGCTGAAGCACACCTTCAGTGGAAAAACTGCCGTTTTCCTTGCCCAGAAGCAGCAGAGTGCAGCTCCCCTGGGAGCTGGTGCGTTAATCCAGGCCTGCAGGGGGAGTTCCCAGCTCGGAAGGGTGGCGTGGTTTCCCATGGAGTTGTTAGAGATGAGCCCATGGGTTCTGATGCATTTGCTCTGCACCACAGCGATAGTTCTGCAGGGCTCTGGCTGGACAGTTCTGTGGGACACACAGATTCCAGTTCTGAGCACCTTGCAGCATTAAATGCGCTGTGCTCCCACCAGCCACTGTTTAAATTGGAAATCAGACGCAGTCCTAGCTAATAAACGTGTTAAGTATTGCTTATATTGAACATTTTGTGTGAATTTACCTGTGCTTCTTAAAATTTAATTAATAAAATACAGCATTTTATGCAACTGATGGTGAATTGCCTTTACTTTCTCCTAAATGGTTATGTGACCTTTAAAGGAAAACACTGCCGACTTTGAAATAAACTCAAGGCCATGTTTGGTCTTCACTATAATTCCCACACTAATTGTAGTGTTAATGATTCTGGTATTTATTTAAGGGCTTTGGTGCAAGACTTCACAGCGGGTGGGGAACACCTGTTTACTGCCGAGTGTGCAGGAGCTCTGCTGATTCCAGACCTGGTTTCTGACTGAGTTTAAATTGCACAAACATCCAGACTTTAATCTTACCACAACTGCAGCTGGTAAGGTATCTACAGGTAAGGCTCCGGCAGAGAAACACCAGTGAGTTTGATTTTGGCAGTACCAAATGCCTTCAAAGCTTCAATATACCAAACATTTTATAAGTGGTATTCTTACAAAAGGTTTAAATAAATAACCTGTGCTAGCCAGTGCAGCTGCTGGTTCAGCAGTCTTGTCTCACCAGGTGGTTTCTCACCTGGGTCTGTCTGTGGGTTGCCCCCCGTGGATGGGATCTGCTCACTGAGGCTCAGGGTTTGCCTTTTCCGTGGGTGTATTCCCTGAGGGCTGCGGGGATGGGGTGGCAGCCTGGCAAGAACCCTTGTAAACAAGGCAGTGGTTAAAGAAGGCACAGGCAGCAGTGCAGGAAGGGTTGCAGCAGCAGTAGAGACTTGTTTACCACCCGTAGTGCAGTGCTTGTGTCATGGTGGTCTTGGAAGCATTCCAGCGTTGCTCCAAAAATAGAACACGCAGCCCCAGCCCAGATGCGCATCCCAGGAGAGCGATCTGTGTGCTGTGCCCTTCCGTGCAGAAAGGTGTGCTCCGAAATCTCCCCGGAGTGTGAAACCTGAGACCTGCTGGGCTTTTTCTGGGAGAGAAACCGCTGCACGTGAACATCCCTGTGCTTGCAGAGGGGCTCGGGGTGCTCGGGAGGGGAACCTGATGCATCACAAATCCTCTCCCTTGTGTTGACACCTTGGGGCATGGCAGCTGACAGTTCCCCTCTACCGTGTCCAGTTCTGGGGTTTCCAGTGTAGGAGGGATGTGGAGCTGCTGGAGAGAGTCCAGAGGAGTCCCTGGAGCTGTGCCCAGGGCTGGAGCCGGGCTGGGAGAGCTGGGGGGACTCACCTGGAGAGGAGAAGCTCCAGGGAGAGCTCAGAGCCCCTGGCAGGGCCCAAAGGGGCTCCAGGAGAGCTGCAGAGGGACCGGAGACAAGGGATGAGGGACAGGACACAGGGAATGGCTCCCACTGCCAGGGAACAGGGCTGGGTGGGATGTTAGATCCTGGCAGTGCCGGTTTAATGGTTGGATTCTGTCTGCGGGGCCTTTTCCACTCCCAAGGATTCTGTGGCATCTTTATGCCAAAAAGCCCTTCTTGCTCTGTCCCTGGGTAAGCAGCAAGCTGGACTCCAATGGGTGCAGACAGGTTTTTGCGTCACAAGAGCAAGGATAAAATTCCTGATATATGCGCAAGGGGAAAACAAAAACCCTTGAAAGAGAGGAAGGCAAGGCTCAGATACACTGGTCAAGAGACCAGTGAGACAGGCTGAGCTGAGCTTACTGCTTTCAGCTGAGCCTCCCCAGAGAGCAGGCACCCCTCCATTCTAGAGCCATCAGAGCATGGTGCGGCCTTCGGCCCTCACGCTGAAGCTGTGTATTTAATGTCATATTTCTCTAAAGATGAGTCCTGGCAGGAGCTACTGCAGGCATCAGATGTCAGGGTGTGTTGTTGCAACACGAGAAATCAGATTTGTTCTTATTTGTTCCATTGGTTCTAGTGGAATTGGATTTTGAGGCTGGTTTGTTTCAGACACTTAAAACCACTCCAGTGAAGAGGCATTGGAAAATCAGACACTGTTCTCTTCCAGCCTGTTGTATTAAAGCAATCTTCAAAATAAAGCTATTACGAGCCACATAATGCTACAAAGGGCTGTATTTTTGGCAACTGAAAAGGTCCCTTCTGAAACAGGAGAATGTTTCTGAAAAAATACTCCTTTGACATTAAAACTCGCTATACAGATGATGTCAAGCTGGTTAGTTAAACCCAGCACAGCATAAAAGCAGGGAAAGGGATGAAGTCCCAGTTCTGTGAGGGAGTTTGCTGCTGCCTGTGTACCTTACACGCTTTAGTGCACTCCCGCCAAGTGTGTGTAAATGAGGGGAAAGGAGCAAGCAGTGGTCAGTCAATCCCAAAACGCTGCCACGCCTTAACCCCGATTCTGTGCTGGAAGTGGCTTCTGCAGCAGCTCCCTAAAATGAGGAGGGAGGAGGAGGAAAAGGAGAGGTGTAATTTGAACTTCCCAACTCTTGCAACGATTTGTCCCCAACTCCCTCTGTGCCTGGTGGAGCTGTTGGGTGCAGGTACAAACACTGAAGGGTCTTACGGCAGAAGAGCAGCCAGAGCCTTTCCTGGGAGTTTATTTTACAGACAGCAAGGCTGAGGCTGTTTTTAGAGCCTGATGTAATTCCTGATGGGTTCTTCGTCAGCTGCCCAGCACTGCCCCAATTGCCTTGTCCTCCGTGCTGCAAGGAAAGAAAGGGCTGCACGGAGCCCAGGGGATGCACAGACAGCACTGCAGAACTTCTCAGCTCAGAGCAAACCTCATCAGAGCAACGGGAAAACCTTCAGGCAAGTGAAACAGGTGGAACATTAGGCCTGAGAGCAGCTAAGGAGTGTGAAATGAGCAGAGTACCTGAAGGACGCAAAGGCAGGAAATAGGATTCTTGTTAAAGGCTGGTAAGAAGTTTCAGCTGGCTGTCACACAAATGTGCAGTGGAAGAAGTGAGGCTCCTGGGCAGAGCTGGAGTGGGTGCAGCGCCAGCGAGCAGCTCTGCCCCGCTGCCCCCTGACAGGAGCAGACGTGTTTGAACCTGGCTTCAGCTGAGTCGAGGCAAATCCTTCCCTTAATCCCAGGACGGGATTTCTTTTTGAACTCAGAATAATTCGCAGAATCTTGAATATCTCAAGCTGGAAAGGATCCCCGTGGATCACTGGGTCCTGCTCCGGGGCCTGCACAGGAGACCCCAAGAATCCCACCCTGTGCCTGAGGGTGTTGTCCAAACACCTGATTGAAATAAAGCATACAATTAACTCATTACATCAATTAACATATTAAGAGAAGACCTAGCTAAGAAACTTAATAATTAAGTATTCTTAATTAATTACATTAACATACTATCAATTAAAATATTTTAAAATAAAACTATAGCTTTTAACAGATTGTCACTTTTTTTTTTTTTTTAAATCTACTCAGAGCTGGGAAAGGCTTGTTGTTGGCTGAGTGGGCAGCAGGAAGGTGGGGATGTGGGAAATGCACGGGGCACTTTTCCAGGGGCCCTGTGCCAGCCTGGACTGCTCGGGGCAGGGGCTGCTGGCCCTTGCTGGTGGCTTTCAGAAGTGTTTGCTTTCAGGAGCCTGGCCATGTCTGCTTCGCCCAGCCGTGAACAGAAGGATGCTATTAACACACTGGGGGATACAGGAGTTAATTATTACAATGCCACAGAATCCCAGAAATGTTTGGGTTGGAAGGGACACCTGCCATAGACCAGGCTGTTTGTTTATTCATTGTGAAGCGAACTAGACCGGATGAAATTCTCCAAAGCATTTAAGTATATTTCTGAGGTGTGTGATAACATTTTTACTCTTAATCAAATACCTGTTTTCTGTTTCAGATTTCAACCCTGGCAAAACCTGTGTTCCCACTGGATTGCCATGACTCAGTGAACTCCATTGTGTTGCAGAAATTCTGAAATAGGGCCAAGAAATTCCAAGATTACCTTCTTAAAGAAAAAATACCCATTGCACTGGTTGTCCTTCAAATCCCATTCAGCGACCACAGGGTTGTATTTCAAGCAGGGCCAACACAGGAGCTTTCCTTTCAGCTGCTCTTAGAACGCAGGAACTCAAACTCAGCGAATATCCCGAGCTGGAAGGACCCAGAAGGATCACTGAGTTTCCCATGGAGCTGTTAGAGATGAGCCCATGGGTTCTGATGCATTTGCTCTGCACCACAGCGATAGTTCTGCAGGGCTCTGGCTGGGCAGTCCTGTGGGACACACAGATTCCAGTTCTGAGCACCTTGCAGCATTAATGCGCTGTGCTCCCACCAGCCACTGTTTAAATTGGAAATCAGACGCAGTCCTAGCTAATAAACGTGTTAAGTATTGCTTATATTGAACATTTTGTGTGAATTTACCTGTGCTTCTTAAAATTTAATTAATAAAATGCAGCATTTTATGCAACTGATGGTTGCATGTCCTGGCCCTGCCCAGGAGAGCCCAGCAAGCCCACCCTCCCCAGATCCCCTCTCTCCTCTCCTTTGGGCTGGGAGCAGCACGGTGCCGCTGTGGAGCTCTGAGCTGTGTCTGGATGCAGCTGCAGCACAGCTGGGTGTGCAGGAGCTTCCCGCCTGCTCCGCCCCTGTGGGCTCCCCGAGGGATAGCCCGGGTGTCCTCAGACCACTGGGAGCAGCCAAGGCTAAGCTGCTCTGGAGCTGCGGTTAGTGGATTTAGGGTGACTGGTGGGAGTGCAAGTGCTCAGGAATTAATCTCCAGGGCTGCGAGTCAGCAGTGCTGCGGAGCGAGCTGGGTGCTGAGCTGGGTGCGTGTCCTAGAGTGACTTTATGGTGTCTGTGGAGAGAGCGGCACCCAGCTGATCACTGCCACCCCTCCAGCCCAAACACAGCCCTCCCCATCCAAACGGGCACAGAAAACAGCCCAATGCTGCTTTTAGATCTCGAGCAAACTCTGTTCATTCTGGATGACAACAGAACATCTCCTGGGAGAGCTGGGGGGGCTCACCTGGAGAGGAGAAGCTCCAGGGAGAGCTCAGAGGCCTTTCCAGGACCTAAAGGGGCTCCAGGAGAGCTGCAGAGGGACTGGGGACAGGCAATGGAGGGACAGGACACAGGGAATGGCTCCCACTGCCAGAGGGCAGGGCTGGATGGGATATGGGGAAGGAATTCCTCCCTGGGAGGGTGGTGAGGCCCTGGCACGGGTTTGGATGCTCATTTTCCAGCACCAAACACGTTCATTGCCGGACAGATAAGCCCTGACCAGTGTTTTTCCTGCAATAAAATAAAAGAACACCTCATGAAGTGGGGCTGGAAGGCCTGGGTGTCCCTGGCTGCGCTCAGCAGGGTTTGAGGCTGTGGAGCTCTCCCGGGAGAACGCCCCGGCTGCCCTTTGGCCGGCGCAGTGCTGAGCTCTGGCAGTGGCTGCGCTGGGAGGGTTCTGTGGCCCTGCTGCCTTCCCGCTGACAAACAGCTCAGCCCTCCCGGCAGCTCCCACGGACACACTTGCTCTAACAAGGTAACAGGTTGCTGTGCAGACAGTGCTCCCCGATATTTTCTCGAGTTGGTTCGGGTCAGGGGAGATGCAAAGACACTTTAGAAGTGAGGTAATTTCTTGCCCACCGTCGATGACCTCATGAGACACAGTCATGAGATAAGGGTTTGCGTCACCATCTTTTATGTAAATTCTTTTTTAGGGCTGGTAAGGGAGTGTTACAGTTGGCCACTTCATAAAGGAAAACAAACAGATGGAGCTCTATTTTTAGTCTTCTGAGAATATAACTCACAAATGCCATTTTTCCAGAGGTGATCCGTTGAGTTTCCACATTTCTGCTTATGGTCAGCAAAGCTTTTAACACAGATTTGCACACTAAATTCATGTGACAGCTCCATACAAAGCTTTGGAAGTGCTGGTTTGGAACCTAACAGAAAATACACAGATAACTTCTTCTAATGTGCATCTTTGGGAGCTTCATCAAAACTCGATAATCCCAACCTAGCATTTTGAAAACTGTTACCCACAAACAAGGCGGGTAACCAAACCAAACTCTATATTCTCTTCTGCCCAAACCGTGGTGAGCATAACCCTCCTTCATATTTTTAGATTCTTTACTGGCCACATTTCGTGGATCTGTTATTGCTTGGGTAATTTGCGTGGGTATTTTCCTTGTACAGTAATAAAATCCCCAGCAAATCTTTACAAGGTGTACCTGTACGACATTGGTGTTTCAGCACTGTTTACCCAAATAAAAGTGGTTTTGATACTTCAGGCATTGGAGGCAGCTTTCCCTGCCCAGGTAGCCGCTCTCTGAACTGTTGCTCCAGAACTCTTGTGCCAGGAAAAAAAAAAAAAATTAAAAAAAATCGGATTTTAGACATGGTGAAACCAATTCAAAGCATTCAGGACTCAAGGGAGCAGTAGCAGATTGAATCTGTTCTGTCACTACAGCCCCAGTTCTCTGAGCTGTTGGTGTTACACATCCAAAGGAACTCTAAACGTAAGTTCAGGCTGCTGGGAGAGTTCTCAAAACAAATCAGTGCGCTCACGGTTCACATTAACTTCTTTGAAGTAAAAGCCACTAGAATATTCCATTTTGTGTTTGCTCTCATGAAACAGCTCCTAGCTATGCACCGTGCAGGGAGGGGCTGCCAGACTGCCATCGTGTGTGAAAGTTGGGTGTTCAGGACAGCTCCCCGTGGCTCTGGGCCACGAAGGGATCCTGCTGAAGCCTGCCCAGGTTATGTTTTTCACGCTCAGTAAAACTGGAGTGCCAGAAACCTTCAGGGTTCTCCCTCCCCTGCCCTCCGTGACTTACGCTTCCTTGAAAAACCACAACCCTCTCTAAGTACCTTAGAAATGCACCATAAGCACTAAGCCAACACTCGAGGATAATAAATGAGGCCAAATTACATGCCAGGATGTGCTGGCGATAATGTTTTCCACTGAAGACGGGAGCGGTGAAATTTTCCAGCACAACAAGAGCGGCGCTGTCCCCCCACGCCACAGGGTGACCTTTACCTGACCACGCCGTGGCCGTGCGGCCCCAAACCCGCCCCGCGTGACGATGTCCCCACAGGTGACACCCAGGGGCAGTGCCCGGCGCGGCCAGCCCGGCTCTGCCTGACCTTTCAATCCATCTTCTCTTGTTTGCCTGCCCAAGAGGAAATCACGTGTGTGGCACGAGCCTGACCCAGGAATATTGCAGGGAGCAGGATATTTTGTGCGAATAAGGAAGGGCAGGGTCTGCAAGATGAATCACCAAAACAATAATTATCCTGAGGAAAAACCTTGGAGGGTGGATTAGCCGTGATAACTGCCCTTTCAAGGTAACAACAATGCGAGCCGTCAGCTCTTCTTGGTGGTGAGGGACACAAAATGCTATAGCACCAAGCTTAAAAATAAAAATGATGGAAGTTCATGAGCAGAGATTGCCCAAGGAGGCATCCTTCACTTCCCAGCTGCTCCGACTTCAGCCCGTGATTGTTAAATGATCTGCCACAAGAATTGCTCCAAAAATTATTTTTAGCACACCAGCAGCTTTCAGTGAAAATAAATAAAGGGCCAGACAGTTGCTATAAAGACAGGAAATAAACTTTAGAAACTCTTTAACTTTTGGCTGAGTGGGGCAGCTGAATTACACAGTTCCTGAGCGCGCATGATTGTCCCAGATAAGATGAGCTCTGATAGTTTTCTCTTCTCTTTCCCATCAGCGCAGTTATAACACCACGGTCAGTGCTCTGTGTCGGGGCACACCTGGAGCCAGCCCCGGGGCCGGGGATTTCGGGGTGCTGCAGCCTCTGCCTGCCCCTCTGGTGTGCATTTCCCAGGCTGTGCCCCGGGCAGGCACAGGGCTGGCAGCCAGCGCTGTGCCCCCGGGAGCCCCCGCAGGGCTTTGGCCGCGGCGCCTTCCCAGAGCTGCGTCCTCTCCTCCCCAGCCCGGCAGGAGGGGCTCCCGAGGAGGCAGCAGAGCTCCCAGGAGCTTCAGGGGTCCCGAAGATGGGCAGAGCCACGGTGGCAGCGAGGGGGACGGGACCTGAGCCCCACCAGAGCTGGGCAGGGCCAGCAGCACCTCCAGCCCCTGCAGAGCCCGCTGTGGGCAGGGCACTGCCCAGGCTGCCCACTGAGCACAGTGTGCCCGCCAGACATCTCTGCTGGGACAGCAGTGCCAGTCAGACATCTCTACTGGGACAGCAGTGAGCGAAGGCCCAGCTCTGGCTCCCGTGTGGAACAATCTCATTCTCATGAGCCTGTGCTCGGCCGGGCTTGCCTGTGCTGCCTGCTCCGCGCTGTCAGTGGCACAGAGGCTGGGAGGGGACAGTATTTTGCTGCCTGTCAGTTTTACAGCCAGTGATCTGCCCCAGGTGTGCTTCGAGCAGCAGAGGTGCCACAGCCTTGTCTGTGCCTGACCCCATCTGCCCCCGAGGCGGGAGGGAGAGCTGGCATCCCTCTGGGAATGGGCACAGGCGCTTCCCAGGGCACAGCTGGGTGACAAGGCCCTCAGGCTGTGCCCTGCAGCCCAGCAGGAAGGTTCTCGGCAGTGGCAGCCCCTGGGGCAAGCGAGGCAGGAGCTGTCAGAGGAGGCACAGCCCAGCTGCTCCTGCAGAGGCTGCTGCAGCATCGCCTGCCCCTGCAGGGCTGCAGCCCCAGCGCCGGGCAGGGCACTGCTGCCAGCGAGCTCCGAGGAAAGGCTGCTCCTGCTCCTCTGCCCGCAGCCAGCAAAGTGAAACCACAGCAGGGCTGGAGGAGGCTCTTCCCAGGGGCTGCTCCTTCCCCCGGGCTCAGTTACCACAACGTTCCTGTGCCCTCTGCCATCTGTGCAGGAACTTCGATAATAACAACAAGAAAATGAATAAAATCATTTCCCTGCCCCAGTGGGACGTGGATACCTTTCCATCTCCCGGCTCCTGAGTTTTGAGAAGGAGGCAGTAGATGGTTGCAATTCCCCATTACCGGGCCTGTTCACAGCTCTGTGTGCCTCTGCCAGCTGCAATTCATCCTGCACCGGGCTGGTTTCTGCCCACCAGCCTCCCTGCATGTCTGGGTTTGGGTCCATCAGCCCTCGAAGGGCGGCCTGGGGGCAGGATGAGGTCAAACCTTGAAACATCCCCCTGCTTTATCTGCTCACTTAGCTGCGCACCGAGTCCCCTTCTGGCTGCAGTAACATCCCTCCCTCCTATTTTTAATTTAAGGTTTAAAAAAATTATTTTTGTATTTTTATGTCCCCAGAACATTAAAAAACCCCACCTTCAGCCACAGCCCTCCAGCTTGGACTCAGTCATGCCTCCCTCAGTGACAGGACCAGAGTAAAACACCTTATCAATTTGGACAGATCAGTTTCCTTTATGGTGGGGTTGTTTTCAGCGTGCTGTGATGTGTATTACAAAAGCCAAAGATATAAATGATCAACTGGAAGCTTGAATTAATTTTTCCTCGTGTCTAAATTAGGAGAGTGAGTAATTGCTGCAGTAATCGCGGGCAGAGCCTGTTTATCAATGCCAGTGAATAATTGGCTATCAAACAATAGTGCACTTTGCCTTTGAACATTCCCCACACTCCAGCAGGAAGCACACGGCCCGTTCTGGGCTGCCTGCTGATGGATGAGAGGAGTGGCAGCGTTGCGAACGCAGCCCAGGGAAAAGCTTTCTGACGTGTCTCCCCCAAAAGCATCCCTATGCCTCAAGAGTTATCCTTGCTGCAAGGATAAGCTCGCAGCAGCCTCAGATTACAGCATCTGAAGTCACAGGGCCGAAATAGCAGCAGCCTAATTCTGTAATCAATCACTGCTGCCCACAGCAGCCAAGAGCTGTACCTGGAAGCCACAGGGAGGAGCTGCCTCTTGTTTGGTGATTTTATCCCCGTCTGCCACGGCTCTGAGCTCACCCTCTGTCCGTGCAGCACGGCTCTTATCTCCTTGGGCCCTCCCGTTTGCTGTGCCAAGCCTGTCCTGTCCCCTCCGTGCTGTTCAACCCTTCCCTGGGCTGTGCCAAGCCTGTCCTGTCCCCTCCGTGCTGCTCATCCCTCCCCTGGGCCGTGTCCCTGTCC
The DNA here is from genome assembly GCA_013397315.1 of Donacobius atricapilla. Classification (NCBI taxonomy): domain Eukaryota; kingdom Metazoa; phylum Chordata; class Aves; order Passeriformes; family Mimidae; genus Donacobius; species Donacobius atricapilla. The sequence continues at coordinate 22,190 of WBMY01010947.1, forward strand.
TGTGTCCCTGTCCCTGTCCTGTCCCCTCCGTGCTGCTCATCCCTTCCCTGGGCTCTGTCCCTGGGCCGTGTCCCTCTCCTGTGCCCTCTGTGCTGCTCATCCCTTCCCTGGGCTCTGTCCCTGGGCCGTGTCCCGGTCCTGTGTCCCTGTCCTGTGTCCCTCTCCTGTACCCTCCGTGCTGCTCCCCTCTGTCCCTGGGCTCTGTCCCTGGGCCGTGTCCCTGTCCTGTGCCCTCTGTGCTGCTCCCCTCTGTCCCTGGGCCATGTCCCTGTCCTGTGTCCCTGTCCTGTGTCCCTGTCCTGTACCCTCCGTGCTGCTCATCCCTTCCCTGGGCTCTGTCCCTGTCCTGTGTCCCTCTCCTGTGCCCTCCGTGCTGCTCCCCTCTGTCCCTGCGCTCTGTCCCTGGGCCGTGTCCCGGTCCTGTCCCCACTGTGCTGCTCCCCTCTGTCCCTGTGCTGTGTCCCTGTCCCTGTCCTGTGTCCCTCTCCTGTACCCTCCGTGCTGCTCCCCTCTGTCCCTGGGCTCTGTCCCTGGGCCGTGTCCCGGTCCTGTCCCCACTGTGCTGCTCCCCTCTGTCCCTGGGCTCTGTCCCTGGGCCGTGTCCCTGTCCTGTGTCCCTGTCCTGTGTCCCTGTCCTGTCCCCACTGTGCTGCTCCCCTCTGTCCCTGGGCTCTGTCCCTGGGCCGTGTCCCGGTCCTGCCCGGCTGCCCCAGCCCCCAGCACCTCCCCTGTGCTCGCCTCCTCCTTCCCCTGAGCTGTCTGCACCAGGAGCAGACACGGTGCCCATGTCTGGGATCCCTCCTGCCCCTGCTGATGCCCAGCCCCTGCTCTTGCCCAGCCTCTCCCCTCCTCCTCCTCCTCGCCCAGGCTTGATCCAAGGCTCTTCCTGCTCCCCGCAGATGCCCACACACATCCTGGGGCTCTCAGGTGCTGGAGTGACAATGCAGACAGTCCCACATTGGCATCTCCTCGCTCCCTCAGCTGAGCTCAGCTCCTGTTGGAGCCTCCCGGGCGCTCTGAAACGTTCATCTGCCACATTCTGCTCTTAGCACTGCTCTTCTTCACCTCTCTGCTGTGCAAATTGTCATGTGCAGTGTGTTCTGCTCACTGCTCATCCAGATAATTCAATTAGTTTTCCTCTCCTCCTCTGTTTGCAGACCTCTCCTCCCTTTCCTCTTCTCAATTTGAAAACTGCTCATTTGCTTTCAAGCTTCATTTCAGTCCTCTACCCTGTTCTCCCAGAGTCCAGCCTACTGACTGAATTTCACCGCTTTTTATCCCCATGGAGCTTTTTTAGCACAGCAGAAAATTCATTCTCTCTACCCCTGTACCGTTCCCTTTCCAGCTCTGCAGCTGTAGGATCCAGCTGAATCTGAAGAAGTGTATCTGCAGCTCTGGCTGACGCAATTTCTCCCTCGTGGCTCTCCTGGCTCCCCTGTTCTCCCAGGAAACACGAGCTGACTGGTTTTCCTCCTGTCTCCAGCAGGACACTGGTCTGTTCTCCCTTCCAGCAGCATCCCCCTGACATCTCCCTGTCTTCACCCTTCCTTCATCCCTTTTAATTCTGATCACATTTAGCTCCTCTCGTTTAACCTTGAATTCTGCAGTTTCCCCTTCACTAGCATACCCGAGCATCTCCTTTCTTTGGGATGTGTCAAATGTATTACCAGGCCCTCGATCTCCCTCTCGTCCTTGCGCAGGCTGCTCCAGCCCAAGCTGGCTGTTGTCACAAGCCTCTGGAGTATTCACTGCAGAGCTGCTCTTGGGAAATGCGTCCCTGCACGGCTGCAGGCACCAGGCCTGTGCTGCCGGGTGTGCTGGAAGGGGCTGTACAGGCAACC
>WBMY01010949.1:8373-70910 GCA_013397315.1 Donacobius atricapilla
CCAATCCCTCTCCCAGGGTAAGCTCCAACAGGTAGTGTCAAGGAGCTCCAGGATGCTCACCTGAGACAGGCAGTGTCTGAGTCCTCTTACACAACCCCTCAGACCTACACATTCACTGGTAAATGCCAGAATTTCCTCATAAAACACTCTAGGTACAAACCAGCCTCAAGAACTGCACACAGTACAATTCATGTCACCAGAAATGCATGTATTTTCCCCGTTCAGGAAGTTTTTGCTGTCCACTACCAGACACACCTGTTATCTACAAATTACATTTTGAGAAACATCAAGGAAAGAGACCACTAAGAAAAAATAGAAAAAAAAAAAGAAAGAGAAGAAGAAGTGAAGAAATGTAGTTGCAAACTCTAACACCTGGCAACTTTCAAAATTTGATAGGTTTTTTTTGTTTTCTCAGTCAGGTGCTGCCCTCCTTCTATGCTGATCCTTCTGCATCAGGGAGAAGGTTGCATGGGAAAAAGAAGAAAACCGTGCAACAGATCTGACCAGGTAACTAAATACTATCATAAATACATAATCTATTTTAAGGTGGAAATGTCAGTTCTAGATTTTCCAAATTGGCAAGTTCTAACCTTCTTCCTCTAAATATGAGGGTTTAGTGTACATTCCTGTCTACTTAGTGTGTGACAACCCTTTCTTAGAATTATAGAATTATTTAAGTGGGAAAAGGTCTTTAAGACCAACCCTTAACCCAGCACTGCTGAATCCATCACTAAATCAAGTCCCTAAGTGCCACATCTATATGTCTTTTAAATACCTCCGGGGATGGTGACTCAACTACTTCCCTGGGCAGCTTGTTCCAATGCTTGACAACCTGTTCCTTGAAAGAATTTTCCTTCACATCTAATCTAACCTCCCCCTGGCCCAGCTAGAGGCCATTTCCTCTTATTCTGACACTTTTATCTGAAAAAGGAGACCAACCCTCCACAACCTCCTTTCATGTCGTTGTACAGACTGATCAGGTCCCCCCTGAGAAAAATTTTCTCCAGGCAAAACACTCCCAGCTCCCTCAGCTGTTCCCCACAGGACTTGTGTTCCAGGCCCTTCCTCAGCTCCACTGCCATTCTCTGGACGTGCTCCAGTGCCTCAATGTGCTTGAATTGAGGGGCCCAGATCTGAATCCAGGATTCAAGGTGTGGCATCACCAGTGCCTAGTACAGGGGGACAATCACTGACCTGGTCCTGCTGGCCACACTATTGTGGACACAGGCCAGGATGCCCTTGGTCTTCTTGTCCACCTGGGCACAGGTGGCTCATGTTCAACCACTGTCAACCAGCACCCCCAGGTCCTTTTCTGCTGGGCAGCGTTCCAGACACTCTGCCCCAGTCTACAGCACCGCAGGGGGCTATTACAAGCCAAGGGCAGGACAGAGGTCTTTGCCTTATTGAATCTTATCCAGTTGGCTTCAGCCCATCAATCCAGCCCATGCAGATCCCTCTGCAGAGCCTTCCAAGATTCCTTAGATCACCACCCCCATCTGCCTTAGTGTCATCTGCAAACTGACAGAGGGTGCACTCGATCCCCACATCCAGATCATGGGTAAAGATTTTCAACAGAGCTGCCCCCAACACTGAGCCCTGGGGAACAGCACTTGTGACTGGCCACAAACTGGATGTAATTCCATTCACCTCCACTCTCTGGACAAAGTCCAGCAAAGACTTGGTCTGTCCAAGACATGAGCAGCCATTGTGAAGCCATCAGCATTCATCATTGTCAGATTTAAACTCAAAATACTCAGCATACACTTCCATTTTCCCTTTTTGGATCCTCATCAAAGCATTTCTGTAGTTGAGGTCATAAAACACACAGAAAAGTATTTGCTTATTACAGTAATAAGTCAGCAGGAGCACAGTATTCCCCCAAAGAAAACTCATCTGATTTTCTGGATTAACGATGGTGTATAAAATATTGCTTATAGCTGCTGTAGAACCAGAGAACTAAAAAATTACAGTAATGATGATGAAAATGATGAATATTATTATTATTACCACTACAATAATAGTAGTAGTAATAATAATAATAGTTATAATAATAATAACAGTGACAATAGAATACCATGAGAGAACTAGGTATTAATAAGGTGATATGCCTGTACCAGGAAGTTAATAACTACAATAAGGAGTAGAATTATTGGGAACAAAGATAAACATATCTGAATGGAAACATATCACAGAACTTCTGTGACTGAAACAAGAGAGACTTTGGTTGATGGTTACTGACTGGATAATACAGCAGGGGAAAGAGACTCTGTTTCAATATTTACTGTGAACCCTGAAAGGATAGAGCCTACTTTCATTTCCAAAAAGCTTTTGACAAAGCCCCCAGTGACAAGCTTTAAGGCAAACTCAGCAAAGATAAGTAAGTTGTTACAAGATCCTTGCACAGATAAATAAGTTGTTACAAGATAGGTTAGGAGAAGCATCTCTGAGTAATGTATACTGGAGAAAATGTAACAAAACAATGACAGACCTTAGAATGACCATTAGTGACTAAAGGAGTAAGTTGCTGATGGCCATAATAGCATTTTCACTTCTTTTTAGCTTTATAAGGAATCTCCCAGAGCTCTAACTCATTTTGCTGGCTTTGCTGAGAACATGGGAAGAGCCTTTCTGAAAGATGAAAAAAGATGTTTGATAAGGTCTGAGGAACTTATCTATGAAAATAAGTCTTGCTTTCCACAAGAATGACAATTTAATGCAAATCTCATATCAAAAATTTAAAAGTCATCAAAGCATGATTTCCTTATCTGCATTGTTTCTACAAGATACTGTAGCAAAAATGCTGTTCAACTCTACAATAACTTCTTATTTTGTCTGTATGACATTTTCTTGTCAGATGTTTTGGGTCAGAGTAAACTCTTGAGAAATGATTCTACATTCCCTTTGAAACTAATTAGACTAAGCAGCAGGTACCCACTCTGAAGTCTAAACAAGAGAATGTAGAAAGCCCAGGGAATTCACTGCACCTGGGGTTAATGAACTCAATTGTGTCATTTTTGCAGAGGTAAAGCAGGGGTAACATAGCTGATGAAATATATTTAGATTTATATGGTGATGGGTTTTAGGTTTTGTTTGTTAGTTTTGAGAGCTGGAAGCCCTTTCAGCACAAAATACAGTATTTAATAAGTACTCTAGGCTGTTGTGTAGGGTTGGAAGTATAGCTACAAGGAAATAGTAAAAAAAAAAGCTTTATTTAAAAAACTCTGAAGATAACTTGAATTTTAACCAACTTAACAAGAAAATATATGTTGTATGCAAGACAGTTATTTACCTTTATCAGCAAAAGAAAGGTAAAAGTCTGCGTATGGGACTGTGTCGGTTTTTTTTTTTGTGGGTTTTTTTGTTTTGTTTTGTTTTGTTTTTTTCCCTGAATAGCTAATATACTAACAATTTACTTTGATATCTTGATTCTGTACTTGAGGAAGTGGTTGTTAATACAATGGCAAAGAAGCAAGCACAAAGTATATTTTGACCACTGACAAACTCAGAAATGGAGAAAACAAAGAAAACTGGAGTCAGTCCTAACTGTACAGATAGACACCACAGGTATAGAACAAGAATATGAATGTATTTGTTTAAATTTGTGAAAGCAAAGGGCTTTCTCATAGCAAGAGAAAATGCTGTTTTAAAACACACACACATATCCATGTTCTTGATACCAACTTCTGTTTGTAAACATTCTTGTTTCAAACATTTCCTTAGCCCCACAAGACAGCAAATCAAATCAATCAAGACCGATGCAATAAATGACAGCATTGGTCATTGATTAAAAACTATCTGTTTTCTGAAAAAATCACAAAGATTTTCCTTGAAAAACACTCATAAGAAATGTCTACTGTGTATAGGAACTAACAGGTTAAAGTCAAAGCTTCAGACAATGTCTTCTTGCCCGCTTATGCTATAGAAGCACCATAACAAATGGTCAAAATGTAATGATACTAACAATATGGATATTAAAAAAGCATAGACAGCATTTCATAAATTACACAAGCAAACTGAAATCAACGTCAGAGAAGAGAAATCTGAATAGATGAAGTAGGAAAATTTTTAACAGCTACTGATATGCATGTTTAAAATCATTTCTTGATAATAACTAGCTATTAAATATAATGTGACAATGCTTTGCCAGGGGTCATAACTCAGTCATTGTTTTCATTTAAAAGAAACAGAATATAGAAGAAATCAAGGACAGTAGAGCAGTCATAATGGAGTAAATGATTTAATTTTATTTTCCTAATAAGATAAGAGCAGGAATATGCTCAAGACTGTCCAAAAGTAACAGCAAGCACTTCCAGCACTAAGTCACTGCAGAACCGTCAGGTGGGCAAGGAAGGCTTAATATGTCTTGTCAAAATGCTTAACTAGTCCAGTTTTGATACCAAGAGTCTGAATTTAACTCTCATACTACAACCCTTGTGGATCTTGACAGTTAGGTTATTACTATGTGAAAACAGATCGATCGAGGACTGTACCCTGCTCCTCAGTACCACCCACTAAACTACTCTTTCAGGATTAAGCCTACTAATTAACTAAAATGTTTTGTCTTAGAACAAACATGCCTATACTATATTTGCTGACACCCTCTTCTATCACATATCTGCATTTTGTTAAAATCTACCAAAGAATTAGAGATCTTGTTCATGCCAAAATTCTGCATTAAATATCCTTCCACATAAATTTTCAGAGAAAGCTGACTTTGTGATGTCTGCATGTCCTCCATTACAGGAGAGATCCAGCAGCAAATTATTAAATTCTGTATCCTTCAGTGAAATTTGCTGTTGGGCAGAATCAAGCCCAACATACTGCAGTATGAGTTTATTTTGCTAATGAATCAGCAGTCTTTACACAAGTAGGACAAAACATGTATAAATAAAAAAAACCATAGCAGTTAACACTTGTGATGTGGAGCTTGTGATGCAAAATTCTGGCTATTTTTAAAATCCTAAGTACTTGCTCGCTCATGGATTCAATCTGCATCAGGAATTAATGTCATTAGAAGTGCCAGAACTGCACAAAGTAATTCCCTTCCTCTGCAAACACAGAAATCTTACTTTTTGTTCACACAGGGCTTCACTGTTTTTCTTGTAAAAAACCCACACCCCAAAAACAATCCTCAGAACCCCCCATCCTTCTTTTTTTCACTCCTGCCACCCTGGCAAAAAACCTCACCTCTCTTTCAGAGAAATAAGCATGCCTTGTTACACGCTGCTCTGTAACTATAGGAGCAAATCAATAGCAGCTGAATGCCATCTGCTTCGGGCAGCAGAACAGCACCAAAAGTGTGAGCAATGCATCTTCCCATATTGAAAGGTTATTTTATGCAAGTAAACAATTCATCGTCTTCTTGCACGCTTGATGCTCATTTACCACTTTTAATCAATAAAATATGCAAAACAACAAAAAAATTGAATCCTAAGAGTAGTTCTGATGCCAGTGTGATAGGTAATCAATACCAGGTCTCTGTTCAGTAAGGCAGCCAGTAGGGTAACTCCTTTATTGTATGAACCCAGGAGAAAGCGTGGAAATGTGTCTCGTTACCTATAAAATGCAATAAGAGAGTGGGAAACACAACTTCTATCCTGGAAATTAAAGAAAAAAAAAAAGAAAGAGAGCCACTATTTTAATTGTGTTTCCCCCCCAACTGCAAAGGTTACTCATGTTAACTTGCTTGATAATTTCTTGCAAAGAATCTGCAGTTATGGTGTTCATAGAGCTTCATTATCATTAATATAGATATTTGGTTAAATTGTAGTCATTACAAGATGTACTTTGGACAACAATCCCTCTTCCTTCTGAAGCTGCTCTATTTTATTAAGCCTCAGTTTTCAATGTATTTATGGTTCAGGTGAACTCAGTTTTTCTGTTAAAAACAAACTGCTATGGGAATTTCCTCTGCACAGTGTTTCTTTTAGTCAGACCACAAACTGCCTTATTACATTAAGCCTCCTGACAATTGATTCAAGTAGAATACTTCTCTCTCAACAAAGAAAACAACATCATTTTTAGAGATACTGCAGAACAAACCCTCCAATGCAAACAGTTTCCTAAAATANTATACTGCAGTAACTCGTAGTGAAGCAGCAGAGCTTCTACATAGAAAAGGCAAAAAAAATTCTCTTCTTAGCAGTTTAGTTCTCATTACTATTGCAAAAAGAAGACAACTGGAAGAACATATCTGTAAATCAACATATATAGAACTTTAAAGATAATCACTGGTAATTAAAGAAGAACATATTTGCACATGTGGAAAAAGTCCTTCTGAATAATCAATGAAACTTACTGAATATAAGATAGATTTGGGTTTCAGATTTATTTAAATCTGTGAATTAGAGGCGGGTTTGTAAGCAACAGTTCAAAATTTTTGCTTTATAACCTTATAAGACCCCCAACATTTGCAGCGATAACAAGCAACTGCCCCTTCTGTATAATGTAGCTTGGATCATGTTCCTCCTGCATCCTGTCTTGAAAAATGCTTATGAGTTTATATGAACTTCAACATATGGCTTGCACACATTTATAGAAGCCAAAACAACTTTGATCAAATTAATAATACAGAACATAGTAGTGAAAGTGCAGTAGCTTGGAGTCAATGACCCAACTAGCAGCAAGGGTATAATTTAAAGTCAGAAATTTCCAGTGCATGCACCGTTAGCCACAGTGAACCTGTTACTGCTCTAAAGGGAATTGTTTGCCTCTTATTAGATTTTCTACAGCACAGCCATAAGTGATAAATGTACTGCTGTACTCACTGTCAAGTTAATCAATGCTGCCAAAGTTTTGTTGACCTAACAGTAATCCATAAAGTGAGAGGCATTTTCTCTATCCCTATGACATCTAGGTCCTCAGTGGGGATACAAATCTTACAACAGCTACTCAAAAAAAAAAAAAAAAACCCAAACCAAACCCCAAAAAAAACAACAAAAAAAAAAACCAAACAAAAAACAAAACAAACAAGGAGAAAACACATAGNATTGTGTTTCCCCCCCAACTGCAAAGGTTACTCATGTTAACTTGCTTGATAATTTCTTGCAAAGAATCTGCAGTTATGGTGTTCATAGAGCTTCATTATCATTAATATAGATATTTGGTTAAATTGTAGTCATTACAAGATGTACTTTGGACAACAATCCCTCTTCCTTCTGAAGCTGCTCTATTTTATTAAGCCTCAGTTTTCAATGTATTTATGGTTCAGGTGAACTCAGTTTTTCTGTTAAAAACAAACTGCTATGGGAATTTCCTCTGCACAGTGTTTCTTTTAGTCAGACCACAAACTGCCTTATTACATTAAGCCTCCTGACAATTGATTCAAGTAGAATACTTCTCTCTCAACAAAGAAAACAACATCATTTTTAGAGATACTGCAGAACAAACCCTCCAATGCAAACAGTTTCCTAAAATAACATAAAACACTTGAAATAACAGTTGCTACCCACAAATGCTCTCTTGTCTAGTGTACCAGATATCCTAATATTTAAAAAAATATTAAATTTACTACTCTCTCGTTTGAACAGCAATTTTGCAGATTGTATCACAAAGCCACAAGTTAAGCTGCACACTATATTCTGATCTGCACTTGACACCAAAATTTTCTTCAGACTTCTTTCCTGCATGTTTCTAGAAACACAGTTATTTGGGTATGTGAGCTTTACAATACATTTGGTTAATTGAACTGCAAAAAAAAGGTTGATATTCAGTAGAAGAGTATCTTATGTAGGGCTTCCATTTAAGAGAACTAATCAGTACAATTTTTTTTTTTAATCTTGATTTTCTTCAAATATTTGCAATACAAAGACATTTTCCAATGCACAGGTTGTAGGCTTTGAGAAAAGTTCTGTTAAAGTAAAACCAAGAAATACTGAATAAAATCCAATTTGACTATTATATTATATTATATTAATAATGTATTATATTACTATATACTGCAGTAACTCGTAGTGAAGCAGCAGAGCTTCTACATAGAAAAGGCAAAAAAAATTCTNCACAGCCATAAGTGATAAATGTACTGCTGTACTCACTGTCAAGTTAATCAATGCTGCCAAAGTTTTGTTGACCTAACAGTAATCCATAAAGTGAGAGGCATTTTCTCTATCCCTATGACATCTAGGTCCTCAGTGGGGATACAAATCTTACAACAGCTACTCAAAAAAAAAAAAAAAAAACCCAAACCAAACCCCAAACAAAACAACAAATAAAAAAACCAAACCAAAAACAAAACAAAGCAGGGTGAAAAAGATAGCTTCAAAATTCTGTCTTTAAATTAGCAGACTGTAAGGATGCCTTGCTTCTCTGATAAATTGCTTAAAAATGATGGCCATACAATCAGTTTGATGGCTAAAATACTAGCAAATGGATGACTTCATGGAGGATAGAGCCTTGCCTACTAAAAAGAAGGTTAAAAACAGCTTCATGAGTCTTTCAAGGAATCAGCTGTGAATACGATTTACATGTAACTATAGATTAGTGAGCTAGTTGGCACAGAACACATTGCGGCAATTCTGGAGACAGTAATGTGAAAACAATAATAAAAAATCACCACCAATAAAACTTGTCTATTGCTGTGTCTAGCTGTAATTCACAGTCCATGAGAGGCATCACCACTAGAAAGAAGAAAAAGTCAGGAAACAATCCCTGGTAGAACAAGCTGGTCTATAAACAAACTGCTGCCATGCTCTCACAAGCAATTATAGACATATGAAATATGAATTGCCATTGATTTTTCTTCTAGAGGTCACTCTGCTCCATGTTTTACGCAGTCTAGGCATTTATTTGGGTGGCAAACTGACAAGTTTTTACAGAATTAACAGAGCAATGTAATCCGTGCTCAATCACAGGTACTTCATTATGGCTCTGTTCCTTGACACTTGTCCCTCCCAAAACTCACCAGCAAGGGAGTCCTTGATAAAGGTGAGGAACGATGCAATTACTTGTGAAAAGAGACCATCCTAACTTGGTCAGTGAATGCTTATTTACTTTTTCTGTGCTGATGGCACACAAGCAGCATCAGCTGGAAGGCTGCATATCGCACCATAGCAATTCTGTGGATAATGTTCTGATTTGGCTAAAAACTGTCCACATTTTTGTTACTGAAAGAGGGATGACTTCTCCAAAACAGAGAAAAAATATTGCAATTTAGCCTGAATTTAGCCTAACAGAAGCAGTTATTCTTTCTCTGAGGGCTCTGGTTTACCTTAAAAGAAAGCTTTAGCATCTGAAGCTAGGTAAAATTGTTATTTAAGTCACATTTGGTGCTTCAATGAAAAGGCAGAACAGTACTATATACAGTGCATCAGAGAGCTTAATCTAGACTCCATGATGAGCAAATAAAAGTGAGTATGCCACCAGATGTGGATGTAGTGTAAGCGTTCAGAAAGGATTCACAGTACAACAGAAATTTATAAAAAACCTAGCATTGTCTGTAGACTGGCCACAGAGATGACCTTCAATACATTATCATCAGAAGACAATACAATAACTGATACGTAGATTGAATAGGATTGAATAAGATTGAAAAAGTCAAAGGGATAAAATCAAATTTCAGGGGAAAAAACCAAAACAAGAATAGGTTGAAAGATGGAGAGCTGAAAGACTCTGAAGTTGAAAGAATCTGCTATAGATACAAAAAAGATAATACAGTGGCTTTAACCGGTAAATATGCTACAGGGAAAATAATTTACAGTCTCCATAAACACTGTAACAAACCCATCAGTCTTGTCTGGTGATAGACTTCTTTCTGGCTTCCTTAGTGAACATCACTGCTTTGTAAAATTGGGAAAAATAATTGACAAACTAGAGAAATTTGGATTCTTTTGGGGATTTTTTTGCACTTAAAATTTGGTTTGAGATGTCGAGCCTGGCTGCTGCACCTCTTCATTGAAATGTTGTCTGTACTTTTACATTAATAATACAGCTCCTGAGTATTTGCGTTGAACCACAGATATCAAGAGCATCTGACAACATTAGAAGGCAAATTTGTCATAAAATCCACTAATCTTTATTTCCAGTACTACAAAAAGACCCCAACATTTTGTGGTAGCTTACTCTTGCAGTACATGTTCTTGTGATTCCAGCACTTAAAGCTGGATAACTAATTTAGGTCACATAATTAAACTTGCCTGAACTTGATCAATTATAAAAAAATCTCCCCTGCAAAGTAGGTAAGCATTATTGCATGGCATTTAAATACAGTATCATTACAGAAACACAAATTGTTTCTTAATTGTGAAGTTATACAACTGCTGCTGTTCAAAACTATTAGCACATATCACTGCTTGACCTTGACTGAGGCCAAATACACAGAGGAACGTCTGACGGGATAATGTGGAGATGGCTGCTTAAATGCTGCTGGCTTCAGAACTGTAGACTCTGAATTCTGTGCATGGTCTTTGTTCCTTCATGTAGCTTTGTGAGTGCTTTTTAAAATGAGTGTTACATCAGGAACCTTTCTCACTGAACTGGGTGTGAGAGCTGGATCCGACACTGGAAGCACACCTGAAGATCTGGATGCCTTGACATCTAAAGAAACCAGGAGAGGTTTCACTTGTCCAACTTCCTCCTGATTTTTTGGAGCTAATCTAAGTATTTTTCAGAAGTCCACATTAAGGGGAAGCTGCTCAGAACACCATGGTTACAGAGAATACAACTGTGATCTTACTCAGTTGCCAGCAACGATACAAAGAAAAATACTATAAACTACGTATATTCAAAGTCCTATGTCTGTTATCATCAAGAGCTGATATGACACCATACTACCATGGGTATGAATGGTGAATTCCTCTAATGATGATGCTATTCCAGAAATAATAAAAAATATGAAGCTCAAAAAAATATAAAGCTCAAAAAATGGAGGATGAACTCCCCCAGTCAGATACACATAACTGGAATGACATTTTCTCAGAAGGTTTTATTGGGAAAGTTATCACTGACCTTTTCATTTTCCTAGAATAGAGGTACCCAGTGGGTTGCAACGGCATAAGAAATAAGAATTTTATCCAAGCATTTTAAAACTGTAATTCTGCAAAAGCAGACGCCAGCCACATTGCTGCTGTAAAGGCCAGAGATGCACCACACAAACTGATGCTCTAAGAGAGCAGTTTTAAAAGTTGTGGCAGCTGGTATATTTGTGCTGTCAATTTAAGGGAATGATGCCAAAACACAGAGCAGGAATATAACTTACCTAGCCAAGGTAGTTCAGTAAAAACTGCCAGAAATTAGGCTATTTCATGTGATTTCTTCTTGAGGGAGTACATTACTCCAAAGCAAAATATACACAACAATTATCAACAAGGAAACAAACTTGTAAACCCTTTTTTTAACATACTAATACTGACAGCCTGTAAGTTCATTTCAATATCTAAGGTGACAAAGAGGCTTTCTCCTCATGATGATGTGTGCACTGTCAAAATGCTGACATGTAAGGAGACCATCCAGTTGCTTTTTCTACGTTTTGTCGCTAAGAGAAATATCCAGAGAACCCACATGCTGAATGATGTTTACACAATGTGGACCAATGTAATTTGGCATGCACAGGCAGCTGGAAGAAAGAAACACCCATCCGAAAGGTCTAGATATACAGAAACATAAACCTGTACTAAAGGGGAGTCAAAATACGGTGCATAGGCTGTCTCTACCAAACACAGGTGTTACTGATTATTAACATAAGCAAAGCAAACTTGGAGATTACTGTGTCTACAAACACAAGTCTTGAAGTAGATGCAGGGCTTTCTTATGCTTTAGATGCAATTGGAATAAATCTTGTGATGGCCTGAATTGTATGATCTGTGATTTTCACATGTCTTTTATTTCTATATTACATATAAAATTTTCCTTTGTGCGTAGTGGCTACTCTCAGATCTCTTTTGTTGCATCAGTGCTTCTAATACTGCTTTACGTAAAATTTGCATTCATTGATAATGTTGGTTTAGTCTAACTGTTATACTGAGCTTTGAACTAATTGCTTTCAATTAATCTGTTCCACTCTTTGATAGCTTATTTATCAAATTGGGAAAGATAGATTTAATGGTGCTTGCTGAAAACAAGTTCTTTAATTGGAAATACCTGAGTGCTTAGCTCACTTCGTGCTCTAGCAATTAAGGACAATTTGGAAAAGCGTTTTTCCCCCTACTTGATTAGATATCCAAAGAAGCAGACAAAACAAATGACAACACCACCTAGCAATATTGGTTCAAATAAAAGCCCAGCAGCCAAATTACTTACTATGAGAAATGTGAACCATCCCCATCAATTCCAATGCTTTGTTACATTCATTCTGCTGTATCTTTGCCTCCCAAGTAGGTAAATGGCAAAATTTATTTCAAAATGCATAGCTCTATGCCTGCCTCTATACAATTATCCCTTTCCACAAATAAGCCAAATCAACAGAAGAAATTATTTTTCTTGATTAAGCTCCCACATTTCTCTTGGGATGAAACAAAACAAACAATTAATCTTTCCTTATTTGTTCTCAGAAGAACCTGCATTCCTTAAATGTACAATAACCAGGGTACCTGTGGCAGGCAGTCGGCAACAATTAGGCTTGTGCTGAAAACGAATGGACTAGAGTCAGAATGCCTAATCTGCTGAGAGTTTCTACAGGAGGGCAAGGTTAGACCAGGAAAATTCCCTTGCTGTGGAAACACTGTTAAAAATCACCACCTGACTTCAGCATAATTAACAAGGTTTGGGAATTTATATGAACTGAGTAATTGAAAAGAATTAGCAAGAGATATATACATTAATCTTCACCAGTTACAACATGCCTAATGAAATTAAAGGTCGTACTTCTGCTTCATGCTTTGTTTCTGCAAACTTTTTTCATCTACAGAAGAAAAAGTATATTAGATAAAGACAATTATAATTATGAGAAATTAAAAACAAGAAACCACACAACAATTATTACACCAATACTTCTTGAATATTTTCTTATATATAATTCCCACGATTTATCATAAGTAACTCTGGAAGTTTCTTATTTTAATGCCCATATTTTCAAAGTATACAGGAAAAATCCACATCAGAGTTATAAATCTAGGCATCACTCAATAATGTGTATTTGTTTGCAAATGTACCTCCACAGAAATCCAAGCCTGTCTCAGTCAAAAAATTCTGCAGTGAATGGGTTTAGTGTAAAATGAGCTTTTTTACATGTAAATCGATATTATATTCAGACAACAGAGACAATAAGCAGGTGGCAAAATAAAAAAAGACAATCAAAAGTGATGTGGGTCAAGATAGACAATGTTAGAGAAAATAACAAGCATTTGTTAATCTCCTAAACTACCCATGACCACAGGACCTTCCCCCTTAGTTCACTCTGAAATCCTTCAACATCTTTCAGAAAGGAGTCATGTAAGACTGCATTAATGCCAAGAAAAGGCAGCACACACAGACACATGGGAATTAGATCTAATGCAGGAGCATTCAATTTACTGCAGAACCAAAGGAGAAGGCTCACTAACCACCCTGCCATAACCTATCTGAGGAAGACTATTCACCCCTTCCTCTGCTCACCTCTCTTATGTACTGATAGACCAGCTCTCATATTTTGCTTAGCAGTCCTTCTTGCAAAAATTTCTTCTGTTACTACGCTTCTTCCTTTCAACATCTAAAGAAAAAAGTCAAGAATTTCTGCTTATTTATTTCAGTAGCTTCGTGGTAATCCCCTGTGATTAGTTCCACAGCTTGTTGGGTTTTGTTTGCTTGGGTTATTTTTTTCAGAATGGTCTGTGTTAAATGATACAAACAATGTTAGACAATAAAGTTATTATGGCACACCAGAATCAAACTTTAATTCAGCTTCCTTATGTATAAGGATTTATTATTACACATGTAGCATGATCCTAGATTACTCTTTCCCCCAGAATAAGTTCCTCATCTAAAGCACATAATGAATGGTTCAGTTATTCAGCATATATTCCATATTTTGTTTTCTTTCTCTGGCTTCCAAACACAGCCTGTGCCTTATGTTTAGATTCAAATCCTGCTGTAAAAAAAATTATTTGCTTCTTCACGAACATTTTTGCTATGCCCTCACATAGGATTTATAAATATGTAAAGAATATTCATGGTGCATCCTCACTCACACACAAGGAGTGTATGCAGAAGAATGCTACTAGATTGCATAAAGTCAATGTAATCTAGGTGTAAACTACATACTAATTTAATTCTGTATACTACTGAACAACCTTAACAAAACACAGTGTGTTACACTACACATGCAGTAACAAAATACTCCTTCTGTAGAAAATAAGTTTATCCCTTTATTAGCATTTCATTAACTTTACAGAGTAATTTTGAAGAAAAAACCCTTAGGATTTAACTTGCTTTGAAAGTCCAATTTAAAAAAGCAATAGTCATTTGTATAAATAAATATAACAATTACCTTATGTAAAACAGCACAAAATAGGAACCAAAAATGTGTTTAAAATGCTATGGATTGATTAAAATATGGAGGAAACCTATGTCTTTCTACCAAACTTCAGGTGGTGAGAGTAAGACAGCAGGAATTACTGTCCCCTCCTTCCTTCTTTACTATAATGGACAAAAAATTTTTGACTTCCCTCCACCTTCCCCAAAGAGCTCAAGCAAATCAACTAAATATCCATTTAAGGAAAAAGAAAATTTATTGCCTACACGTCAAACATGGAGCAAAATTCAGGATAAGGAAGGTGAGCAAATTTTCTTTCAACACAGCTAAATCATACTTTGTACGGATTTAGAAGAAATTACGGCTGTTAGAACAGTCATCAGCAGACTACAGGAGTATGCCAGCCTTTAAATTTTAAAATCCCTAGCTCTGCCTGGACTGTGACTTAGACAGAGAACTTAATTTCTTTCTCTCCTCTTAAATATTTTCCAGTTATTCTGAGCATATGCAGTCATGACAGAGAACTTTTCTCACTATATCGAAATGTATAATTAGTACACTTTGATATTCATCTTACCTTGGGCAAAAATAAGTAATACAATATCATTACGATACACAGTCTAATAAAATGAGAACAAGCATTTGGACATGGTTTCTATATGTGTCACAATTACTAATGTAAATTCTGTGCTTAACTGAGTAAAATTTATTCTGATCACCTCTAACACATGAAATGAGAGAGTTCATGCAGCACAATTCTATACAGCAAAACCAAACAGATTATTAAAGATGAAGGAAAAAAGTATTAATCATAAATCACAGCAAAGCAAAAGTTGAAAACCAAAAATTTAACTCCTAAAACATAAACCAGGTAATTTTCTGAGAATGCTTGAAAAATGCTTCAAATAATTCTTCATAAATCTCTGCAGGCAGGCACTTTTAATAAATGGGTCTCCTTTAAATTATCTACAGAATTATTTTGCTTCTCCGTTTTCTTTGGCTTTCTGCTTCCTCTTAACAAATATGCAATCCTGCATGTGTCAGGCACACTTCTTTAAAATCCACAGCCATCTAAACCCAGTTTATATCTTTACCACCAAAGAAACTCGTATGCACAACAGAATCTTAAAAAAGCTGGTCACAGCAATGATGGATTTAAGTTATTAACCGATCAAAAAAAGATGGATGGTGGTCTGCTTTTCTTAATCTACATCATCATCTAGATCTATTTAAGGATATGTGGTACACTAACAAACTTAGTTAAGGTTTCGATAAAATCAGTAGAATAATCTGCCCTGTTACATTGAGACTGTATCGATCAATAAAATCACTTGTACTAGGAAAGTACTGTTAAGTACTGACAATCCCCGCCATTAATATTATTTAACACTCTGCTCACAATCTTTAATGAGGACAAAGAACATTTTGTCTTTTTATACTTATCATACCACTGCTGTTAGAACTCCTTATAGATGTTCAGCCTTGATTGCTGCACACTAAATGGAGCTAGAGATGGAAGACACTGAATAATTTTGGATAATGGAGAGAATTTTCAATGTGATTAATAGATTCAATCATGTGGGTGATTCAACAGCTTTTCCAGCAAAACATCAGTTAAATCTTATTTCACTGAATCCAACTTTTTTTTTGTAACTTTCCATGCTAGACTCTTTCTTCTCAGCATATTCACCTGCATTTAAAATAAAACTGGTTTCCAGAAACAGCAATCAGGAGATAAGCATCTGTTCTGGACTTGATGGAAATTATTTTTTCTGCAAATAAACCTATTTGATCTTAAATTACTTAGAAATAGATCCTAACAGTGAATGTGTATATAGGATAAAGTGAGGGACTGCCTCTGAAGAAACCTTTGTGGTGCCTAATGAATGATACAAGGAAGTCAAAGTAAAATCTATCCAGCTCCTGCTCTCAGACATGGGAAATGGTTAAACAGAAGCCTAGTG
Organism: Donacobius atricapilla; assembly: GCA_013397315.1. NCBI lineage: Eukaryota > Metazoa > Chordata > Aves > Passeriformes > Mimidae > Donacobius > Donacobius atricapilla. Next base: position 24,718 of record WBMY01010949.1, read on the forward strand.
GGAAAAAAACCCCACAGGTCAGGCACAAACAGAATAAGGTGGAAAATAAGAAAAAAAATAAGCCCACATTTTGCACAAAACTTTTATAGCTTAGAATTTCTACCTCTGAATTCAGCTTTTAAGTATATAACCAATTACTTCCCATGCATAAAGCATTTGGTCTGAAAAAGCATTAGCCTTTACAAGCGGCTTCGCACAGTCACATCACCCGCATACCTCTTCATTATCTATACATCCATCTATCTATCCATCTCAATAGATATATCTCTACAGATACATCTCAATTATTCAAATATGTCTTCTCAACCACAAAATTTTTCTCATTTTTAGATAGTGAGTTATTTTTTCAACTAATTTTTCTTTTTAGATAGTGTTCATGATACATACAGGGCTCAGTTCTTGAAAACATGGTAATGTTTAAACAAATTTAGTAAGAAGCTGAAACATGAACATATCTCTAATTACTTTAAGGATTAGATAAGAAAGGTCATTGCTTCAGACCAAAGATCCATTTAGCACTGTATCCTATATCCCAAAATGGCTACAAATAGATACCAAGGAAGAGTATAAATGTGCAAGACTACCATATAAGACATTTTTCTTCAAAACCAAATCAGCTTCAAAATTATTTTCAACTACAGGACCTTCTATGCTTGATATGGGCTGTCCTTTCATACACGTTTCCAGTCTTCCAATTGAACTAACTCAAAATTTTGTGTTCATAACACCCTTTGGTGAAGGTACCCAAGCGTAAAGGAACAATTAAATGCTTGATACAGAACGGATTTTTAAGAATATAAAGGAAGAAAAATTGTCATGAATGGATACATGTGATGAATGGACATGGACAGAATGGATAAATATGATGAATGTGAAGTGCACAGAAATAAAATTTAAATAGTTGAATGATCATTGACTAGTTCTAAAATAATTTTGCCATTGCATTTCCATAATTAAATAGTGCTCAATTCATTGTTATTGGGTAAAGGTAATAAAATGTCTCATAAAAGTGCATGTATCACACACAGAGATCTCAATAATTCTGAACATCTCCAACAGCACCAGTTCACCTCTACAGACATTACATATGTAACATCAAAAACTGTTACACTTAGAAAGCACTTACAGATTGCACCTGATCCTAGAGATCCATATCAGCTTAAGCCACAATCAAGATCTTCCTCTCTTTATATGAAGGCTTAGTTTTTGTTCTGCTTAGGAGAGCTCAGATAATTTTATGTACTACCATGCAACCATTTTTACCTCTACTTCACAAAGAGAAAACAATGAAAAACCACGTACATCACCAAGGATTTCTTTCCCCCAAATAAATTTCTTTTTTTTTTCTGATTCTACTCCAGGCAAGATAGTTCTGAAGCAGGATTTCAGCTGCAGTTCCAGAATAGGCATACTTGGCTATTGAAAGGCAAAGCTCTAGCAAACACACTACGTGGAGTACTTGCACACTGGCATCACGAGCCTAAATGCCTCATCTTACAGCAGAGATCTCTCCAGTCTTCTTGACAATGGACAAGGTTATAAATGGCTGAGTTTGCATTCCTTCTTGTTAGAATAGCAGGAGGTCAACAGATATTGAATCAGTTAAGCAGTGAAGAACTAATGAAACACCCAATGAGGTGATGGAAAACTCTTTTTCTTCACAATTTGATAAAAACCCTGAGAAATCACATTAACACAGCCCTCAGTGAAAAGGGGCTCTGACTGAAGCTCAAGGAAAGAACAATTCTTATTCCCAGTTGAATATGAAATGCTGTATTAAGTCTGAAATGCTCTGCAACAGAGTTTTCAAATTAGCAAAATGCATCTTTCAGTATTTTTAGCTGAATCTAAAACTTTTATGAAGTAACATCACAAAATTAGATGAACATAAAAGAAAATAGGACAAAAATTTTGTTCATACTCACTGTCCAGTCAGAAAAGGTTATTTACTTATTTAAACTTTACCACCACGAATTTTATATCAATGTTTATTGAAGAAATTAAAGAAAATCATAGTGCCCCAGGACGAAATTGCACCTTGATCCAAGTTTTCTACATTGACAGTTTGTCCTCTTGAGTCTAACTACTACAGGAATAGTTTATTTGTCCCCATTTTTTGCAGTTGTGGTTGAACTGTTCCCCCAGAAAGAGTAAAAAAAAAAAATAATATAATAATGTGGACTTCTCCTCTTTATATTTCTGTTGCACATACTCATAAAGCAACTACACATTATTCATTACATTATCACATCTACTGTTTTCCTAACTCCATCCTGCTGGAAACTAAGACAGCTAAGGAGTACAGGATTGGATTTTAATTTCTTAAGAGTAAAATCACAACAGATATGATTTTACTTATGTTTTTCAGGAAGGATTGGTAGTTAAAATATTTTTAAAGAGAATTGCATTCTGAAAAATACTGAAATATAGGTCAAAGTACTTCTCAGATCTCCAGATTATTTCCTTAAATGGAAAATAAATCTCTAGTCCAATTTCATAAATGCCATAATTCATTTTTAAGATCTGGATTCCCGAAACTGCTGGAATGTTGAAGTTCATCAAGTCTTCATGTCTCACAGCCAAAGAGCACTTTAACCAATCTTATCTCCAGGAATCAGGACTGTTCTCTTTGTAAAAAGTTCAAGAATAAAAAAAAGGCAAGTATGTTTTCTTGACCTCAGCCAAGAGAGAAATATTAGCTCTACATATTAGCTCTGGTTAGAGACGTATGTGCATAGAGACCCTACATAGATACAGAGCATTTCAGAAGGTCTACAGCACTCTGTTTTACATTAGAGTCTTGCTAGTCACAAGAAGAATTTTTTGAGGTCACCCAGACCACATGAAATGAGTTAGTACCCTGAAACTAATAAAAAATATGGGCCTCCTTCAAAATCTCTCCCTATATAAGCAAATTATTTCAGTGAAGACTAGCAGCAGCTACCAAGTCTCATGCTGAGGTGTGGGTGCCACTTCAGAGTGAATTCTGTTAACGATGCTTGTTATCTTGTTGGACTGATGATATCAGTAAACAATGAGATTTCTTCAGCCCAAGGGGGTTAGAAAATATCTATTCCATTGAACTTTAAAAGGCAGGCCTGTCAAAGGGCAAGTCCCTGGGGCAGACTGACTGGATGGCAATAACATCCAGTGTCAGCTTACTGGGACAAGGATATGACCTAACTCCAAATGAGCAGGTGGCTAGATCAAATTCTTCCCCATTACCAATTCATAGAAAATAAGCTTGGCAAAAACTGCTCCTCCAATAGTATATCATAGCAAATGTATTTATAACAAATACTAATCTGATCCAAAGCAGCTGCAGGTGCTCTGATAGCCAGTCAGATAAGGTCTCTCCAGTGCCACCCTTGAATGTTCAAAACAAGACCCCAGCTATCTGTTCACTTGGTCAATCTACAGAATTACTTACTGAAGTCAGACACAGTAAAACCATGGAAGAGGGACTTTTCAAGTGATTTATATCTTATTTAAATACACATGCAAACCATGTTATAATTCTGTATTGTTTGTGATAACAGTCAGTCCAAGAATGGATAGTGGATGAAAGAAAACCCAAACCAAACAAACACCATCCAGAAACTACAATACTGGTTATCAGCCTGCTCCATCATCTTCCACATTTATCTTCTGGTACTTCCAAGCAAATACATTTATCTACACTCACTACTATGAGGAGTCATAGACTTTCAGGGCAGATCCTTTTGGGAGGCCTTTTCAAATTATAGGTGCCTTACACAACCAGCTGCCTAAAATCCTTATCTTCTACCTTTCTTCAACAAGAAGCTCCTCATGAAGCTCATCAAGAGAAGAAATTTCTAACCATAAATAAATACTAAGTTAAAATCTTATTGCAGAGTAAAACTACTATCAAGTGAGATTTTTGCCAGCAATAGTGTAACCCAGTAATTTATTTTATAAATTTAAAATCAAAACCACCAATCGAAACCAGCTCTACTGCAAGCTACAAGCTCAGATACACAAGTAAGTAACTATAAAGTTACCTACAAAGTAACTTTACCAAGTTATCACAAGGTAATAAAAGCTGGTTTAATGCTCTTCTACTGGCATCAACAGGTATTTTGGGATTTAAAGGTGACCAAGGGGAGACCTCATTTTCAACACACTCAAGAGGGGAAGAGGAGGGGCAGGCACTGATCTCTTCTCTATGGTGACCAGTGACAGGACCGGGGATTGGCCTGCAGTTGTGTCAGGGGAGATTTAGTCTGGATATCAGGAAAAGTTCTTCACCCAGAAGTTGGGTGGGCATAGGAACAGGCTCCCCAGGTCACAGCACCAGCCTGACAGAGCTCAAGAAGTGTTTGCACAATGCTCTCAAGCACATGGTGTGACTCTTGGGGTGTGTCCTGTGCAGGGCCAGGAGTTGGACTTCATGATCCTTGTGGGTCCCTTCCAATTCAGTTTATTCTGTGATTTTCTTATTTAGCAAAGACTAAATCAGCTCAGCTTAAGTCCTTTGTGCTGCATGCACAGACACATTTACCATGATAAGCAGAGTAGCAATAGCTTATTTCTTCATACTAATTTGCTTGAATGTTTGGGGCCACAGTCTGTCATTCACTTATCTTTCCATCTGTTTCCTTATTAATAAATTAAACATAATCCCTCTTTCCTCTTGTCAGTCAGTTAATTGTTCTCAGTATTCACAAGGACTCTGTAAATATTATTATACATGCAGTTGAATTACTACACATATTAGTGCTTCTAGTCAATTGTTTCACCAAATAAAAAACAAAAGTTCACATTCCAGCCAATTTGTAAAATATGAAAGTCTCACTTAAAAACAGTGTAAGATAAAACATTCTTTCAAAATTCCAAGAAAATTGGTCTATTACAACTAGAAAAAGTCCTGACCCAACCTTTCAAAAACAGAAGTAGAATAAGCAGTCTTATGACAATTAGCAGTGGCTACTGATACATTAAAAAAATTACTCCTTGTAGTTCACAATTTAATAATACTTCATTTATTTGTAATTTTGCTACTCTTCAGAAAGATATAATGAAATGTTTCTGAGCTCCTGTTTATCCACTCCAAGAAACAATCTGTGCTGAAAGGATTTAAAAGGGCGGTTTCACCATGAAAAGGTCACAAAGTAACAAGGTCTGGCAACTGCAGCACCTTCTGTCTTAGACAGGGGAGTGTCTTGCTTTCTTTACTACTTAGTAAAGAGTGATTCTACAACTGTCATTTCATGTCAATATTTTTATCTGCATTTAATTATAGACAACTACTGAACTAAAAATGTGTTAAGGACCCAACATGGTTAGACCATGTCATGTACAGGTCTGTATTTGACAGGCATCTGCATGGCATGTTAAAACAAATCCAGTGAACATTATATCTGTGTAATGGTTCAGTATTTGCATATGGTTTTGGCTAGTTTTATACAAAACAATTAATGACTGGCATGACTTCATAAAATTTATTTGCTGCACAAATGTCTAGCTACATGTACAACCACTGACTAGTGACAGCAGTAGTCAAACAGTTCCTACAGATTAACTGTCAGTAGTACCACCTGAAAACATGTTTGCAATATTTTGCATACACGGTGTTAAATGAAAAACTTATCATGTCTTCTGAAATTGTATTACATTTTGGTAATATAATTGCAATACTGCGCTTTGGTAAATGCTTGTAACTATTAAAAAACGTCTCATAACTGAAGTGCCTTACTATGAACTTTTCATTGTCTAAAACCAGGCTCTAATTAACTTAAAAGGTAAAATTTCACTGATGATTAATTCTGCTATTAGCTGAAACAGAAATTAATTACTTTGACAAAAATATTAACAACTTTCCTGCTTGTTTAAATTAGCATGCAGATTAGTATGGATATAATTTAGTGGCTTGTCATGTTTTAAACAGATGATGCCCAGCAGTTGCTTCTAACCTAAACCACTGCATGTTCCTATGACAGCCAACAGCAATAGAACAGAGGAAGATTTAATTGAATGTGCAAGACTGCAAAAGAACAAGAGCTGACTAACTCTTCCAGTAGAGGGAGATGTTCTTTTACAGTTTATCAGCAATTAAAAAGTAATAACCAAAACACCTCTCTATCTTTTTAATGAAATCAACTGCTTAAGACAAATTGGTATATGTGCCTTGGTAGCAATTATGCCCAAAAGAAAGTTGTATGGAAATCAGAAAAAACAAAAATTCACTGCAAGTGGCTGATGTGAGTAAAAATAGAAGACTGTTATTCTTGCCTTCCTCCCAACACAATCATGGTTTGACACATTATTTTTGGGATCCCCTTCAGTAAAAGAACACTTGCATTAGTGCAGCTGAAAGTGCAGTGAACTGGGAACATGTTTAGAGTAACACCTTCATCTGGCTTTCACCACCAGGGAAACAGCTGTGAACCTACACCACAGGGCATTTTTTAAAGCAATCATGGTGACAGTAGAAATTCTATTTGTTAAAAATGAATGGGATTTATTCCTGATATATTTAGATTTCTATACAACTGTATCATTCCTGAAGACTCCTTTTATTGTTTTCATCAAAATCATGACCCATTTAGGTAGAACCTAAGACTTAAAATGGAAATGTCCAAACCAACTGAGATGACAGATGCCTATTTCAGCTAGAGGAACAATTCAAATACAGGCATTTATAGCAGAGTGATACAAATTTGATGAGCTGATGCTTCCCTAGTCTGTCTAAATAGAGGTACGCTAAATAAAGCCTCCTTACATTTTTTCTGCAACACTTTTGATTGGTATAGTCACAACAATCTTGAAAAGAATAACATTATTTTCCCCATTTTAGGCAGAGGAAAATGAAGGTTCACTAAAGTCAGTGAGCAGCCTTTGGAAAAAACAGGAAAAAAATACAAAACAGTCTGGTTTTCTAGCTGGTAGTGAACAGAAATCACTGCTGCTGGTAAGGATCCAGATCACTTCTCACCTCTAAAATTGCCTATCAATAAAATGCCACACTTCATACTTTCTAATGCTCTGGAAACAGATGCTGCTTTTACTTCCAGCAGGCTGCAAGGAGACACACCTGCAAGTACAACTCCAAGCCTTGTCGTCGCTGCTCCAGGACCTTGGGGACCCAGTTTCTCACGTGCTTTGAAGGAATCTCTGGTGTTCTTATGAACTTCTTGAGCTGCAAGAAAATTAAAAAAAAAAGAAAAAAATGGATAGAAGCGAAGTATAATAATGTCTCTTTGAAATAAACAAGTTTATGTTAACGATGTAAAAACCCTATCCATTAAAGACAATAGCATGGAAATGAAGTTACTTACAATCATCTCCCTGAAATAACAAGAGATGGCATACCTACAGAGTGCAGTTAAAAATCTTCACATCCAGTTGCCCTGGACAGTAAAGAGGAATCCTATTAACAATTTTTTGTGATTAATAGCCTGAAAACAAAATGGCAACCACCATATGAGAATACTTGAAATTGGAGTTTCCCATTCGTCTAGATGGGACAATACTTCACAACATCACCATGACATATAACCAGAAATAACTTGGCTAAGTGCAGTGAACACACTAGGATGGCTCCCAACTCCAGATTTAGGCAATTATGAACAGGTGTGAAAAGTACAGGGAGGAGTGCTAACCATCTCTCTAGAGAGTTGGCAATCAAAAGAGCAAAATGTCCATGCTCTCGAAGTGTACCAAAACCAGTCTGTGTTTAGTATCTTACACAGAGAAACAGCAAGATTCTCACTGATTATATTTAAAATCTCAAGATACTCAAAGGAAAGCTTATACAGGTATCTACATAGATCTACATATAACATGTACCTACATAGATCTACACACACACACATATTTATATATATATATATATACACCTAGGATTGTATATAGATAGATACAAACATGCAATCTGACAACACTAAAAATCCTCTTGCTGGAGCAACATATTTTTTCAAAACCAAAAAATATTAATGTTTTCTTCAAAACTACAGAGCAAAAATAGTAACTGAAACAGACGCCATTGCATTTTAATAGAAGGTGGCATTCTTTCTGTTGGATATTGTCTCTGAATAAATCTGACGCAAAGAATGCAAGGAAAGAAACTCAAAATTGACTTTGACATGCATACCCAAGGGAGACTGAGAATTTACATTTCATCTTTGAGCTTGCTGAGATGTCACTATAGGAAAAAGCAGTGGCAACATATCAACGTCTCCGCAATCACAAGTATGGAAGCTGCAGCTGGGAGACCTCAATTGTTCTGGAAACATTTTGCAACTTCCTTATTTCTTAACACTGTTAAATTACAATTAAACGTGAAGTGAGAAAAACAACACTCCAAAATAAAACCCCAAACCCAGCTAGGTTTACTGACTAATCTTAGAAACAGAATACAATCCCCTGTTTTTCCCTCTAAATTGATTGGAGATGTTGAAGAAACTATGGTCACTGCTGTGGCGAACTATGACAGCACCTGCAGGTGAGCAACAAATGAGAAGAACGCCCCAGATGAGTGCAGACAAATCTGAAACTATACAAGCGCCCACCAAGACCTAGCTGCTTACAAGATAAATACTCTGTGGCTGGTAACTCAGCTGATGATTAACGATCCTTTTGTGCTCTGTGGCCCTGTTACATATAAAACATCCAAAATCCAACTACTTAATGTGCTGGCATAGATACCGGTGTAAGTATAAAGCCAATATTATACAGATATACAAAAGATATATTAAAAGCCCACTTTCTTATGCTTACAATAATCCAGTCATATATATTGCTACAAATAATTATAAAAATGTTAAGCAAATATGGAATTAATATTAAGGAATATTAAGCAAAACCAGATATGCCTTAGCTGTATTGCTTCAGACTTGTCCCTGCACAAAACAAAACATAATTATCTAAGGACTATTACTGCTCACAGTACCTTCCTGTCTGTAACACTGACTTAACGCCTATTAACATCTCTATTTCCAGAAAGACTTAAAGATGACTCACATTATCAAGTAAAGAGTTTTTTGTCCAATTGTGAAAAGACACTAGTTATTCTAAAACTATAGACAACTTGCAAAACAAAATGTTCTAAACTTCAACAAAATTTGCAAAAATTTCACTGCAATAGTTTTAACACTGTGACCTTCTAGCATTGTTGTACTTAAAAAATATTTAATAATGTATAGGAAAAGAAGTGTAAAAAGATATCAGGTAATAAATTTGAACAAATGGTTGTATTTTCAACTATGTTATACACCTAGAAATAATTTATTTCTTGTTAAAAAACTTTTCACATGAGTATAGTAACACTTTTGTTCAGACTTGTACATAATACTCTAATGTGAATGGTGCATAGCCTGACAGGCAAGGTTTGTTGTTCATAATTAGGACAAAGCATAATGGCCTATGCTAACTATTTCACAGAAGCCAACATCTGTGGGTGGCTTCTGTAAAAGAATAATTTGTACTCCTGGCATAACATGGCAGTCTTGAAAATATTTTAAACCTTTTCCACTGCAGCCAGATTGCACAGGAAGCGGGGTTTTACTCTTTTATACAAATGGAATCTATGAAAGATTGAACCCAAGACAGAGGGAAATCCAGATATGTTCTTGGAAACATCTTTGTTTAAAAAATAGAATTAATCAAACATTGATTGGCATTCTGATGAATAAATAATGTCTTCTACGAGCAACAGAATCCTCCTTCCTTCACACAATGCCAGCGAGGCATGCTGTTCTCCCCTGAAAGGCACAATTCCCCCATCAGCCTCTACACCCGTTTTCCACCACAGGTGTTCTCTCAGCAACTTTGTTTCTCCTATGATCTACAGACATCTCCAGCACTAAGGGCACCTTGAATACACGGCAAGTCTAAAGAGACCTTTCCAACTGCCATGTACTCACGGCAATTTAGAATGAAACGTACATTTTAAATTAAAGGGGAAGAGAGGAACAAAAGATAAATACCGTATTGGCATGCTGATAGCAAACTGATGCAAATGCTTTCTCTAGGATTTCTGTAACACTGAAAGCACTAAGACAGGTTCAGAGCATGAGCTGTTCAATAATACTAACCAAAATTTTACAACTTTAAAAAGTAAGACTTATTAAAAAGGCACATTGTTGCCAAATATGCTATATGTTTGTCATCTGTGCAGGGAACAAATAAGAAAAAGTCTCTATCCATTTTCGGAGTAATACAAACAGTCAGCAAGTGAATGAGAAAATGAAACAAATTGAAAAAAGGTACCAAGTGCCTGGTTAGAATATCTGTTTTTCAGGTTAGTTCATTTTGTTGCTATTTCTGCAGAGAGAAAGGGGGCATCACCTGTGGTTTTTCTGGTCTTCTAAGAAATTTCTTCAAAAGGTGTTATTGTAGTGAAAGTGGTGTAAAGAAGACAAATCTGAGAGTGAGACTGCAGTTATCAAGTGGAGTAATTGTGCAGCTCCAGAAGTTACAGTGAAGTTAGACCTGCTGTCCCTCTGTCTGGACAACTGCGAGAAGGCCAGTTGTGTGATGTGGATCCTGCACCAGTTCTGCTACCTGTCCATTCTGCAATGGGGAACAAGCTAAGTACCCCCTCTGCAAGAGGCGGATACTGTCAGTCTTGCAATCGTTGCAGCTGGATGATGACTACCCGGAGCATGTCACCACACCCCTAGGACATAAGTCATCCACCAGGTGGGAGTGGCTCTGGGACATCCACCTGCCCAAGCCCACCATCCCGGAGTGCCACAAAGGTGGGCTTCCAGAAAGAGTGCTCAGGTGTCCTGTGGGTGGCATCCAGGCTCTGTGCTCGTTGAACTGCTTTCAGAACCATGCAGTGCTCCTTGAGACACTGCAACCCTGGATCCATCAAGAGATGGAGATGTTTGGCAATAGTGTTGGATGAGCCATGGTGGAAAACACCATGACAACTATTCCAACCAAACACAGGATGGATGTAGAGCTGCTGTGCTGGATGTTGAGGGTGTCTCTCCAAAACTGCACAGTGATATTCAGCAGTGTGCACATGTTGCTGTGCAATGGAGCAGCAGAAAGGCCACCTCCTCCACTGTTGCTGGTGGGGAATGCTGGCAGTGTCCCCTCAGCTCCCATTGCCATTCTACAGAGCAAGAAGAGCCCCAGGCTGAGTCAGGTAAGGCTATGCCCAGGTTTGCCACTTCCAGAGGGTGCAATAAATCCTCCCTTGAAGAGTCACAGCAACTCCTGAAGAGAAGGACTCTCCAGGAACAAGAGCCTAGCACATCAGTGATACTGGAAGGTGCCTTGAAACATGGCTAAAGCAGGACTCAGCCACCAGCTGTGGCATGTGCCAGCCCTCAAAAGCTCTCAGCCCCAACTATCAAAATAAAATAAATGCACAAATCTACAGGAAAAGTCTCAGTGTTATTAACAGTGTAGATTCTATCCTCACCATTTTTCACTTTTTTGCTAGTTAGGATAGAACGTTAATGCTGATGGGTCCTTCTACTTGTGCCAGATACTGTCTCATTGTTCCTTTAAAGGCAAGTACTGGCCCAGCTCCATGCCTGCATCTTTGTAGCTGGTGCTGGGACAGGTGTTTCCAGACAGGGGTCTCCAGAGTCAGCCCCTGACCCACTGCTCATCAGCTCAGGCCTGGCCTCCTCTTCTCTGTACCTTCTGTACCATGTCCCTGGGCTCTGGTCTCCTACCAGCCTGCACTTCCTGGTGCAGCCTTGCTATGGTGGTCCCCAAGCTCTCCTCTTGCCTGGAGTTACAGTTTGGTGCTGCTCTCTGCATGACACCAGAGTCATACCCTGCCACAGCAGGAGCTCCAGAAAGGGAAGTACAGAGTCCTGCCCCTGTGAAGGGACAGTCACACATGGGGCAGCTGCCCAGATGGTGAGCAGCCTGGGAAAGGTTTCTGCCCACAACCACGGGCTTTCTTCTCCCTCTTCCAGATCCGGCCTTGGTGTTGGCTTCTTTTCTCTTCTGCTTACAAAGGGTGCACCTGCAGGTGCTCAGCAGATAGATGCCAAGTGGCTGAGGACACTGAGTTTTCTTAGTTTGGAGAAAGTATGATGAGGGGTGATCTCATTGCTTTCTGAGGAGAGGAGTGGGAGGTGCTGAGCATTTCTCCCTGGGATCCAGTGACAAGACATGTGGGAATGGCTCATAGCTGTGCCAGGTGAGGTTCAGAGTGAGTATCAGGAAACATTTCTTTACCCAAGAGGGTGATCAAACACTGAAACAGGCTTCTTCAAGAGGTAGTGGATGTCCCAAGCCTGTCAGGGACATTTGAACAATATCCTTAATATAATGCTGTAATTTCTGGTCATCCCTGCACTGCTTAGGCAGTTGGACTATATAACCGTTTAATGTCTTTTTAGAAACTGACAATATTCAATTATATCTCTAATTCTAATTCTCTACTACATTGCATTATACAATACTATACTATTGTAACAATAGGAGACTGCCTACTTGGCTAGGGCACATTTTCAGGATGCAAATCCTGATTTTTCCCCCTTAATGTTTCCTACTCTATTTCATTGTATAAACTCTATTCATCTGCTTTACCTTCAACTGTAGAATTTTTCTCATTTATAAAACAACACTACATATACTGCAAGGCTTAATGGTGGGTGAGTGAGTTATTTTACTGTTTCTGACACTGTTGCTTATTTAATTTCATATTTAATATGAACACAAGGGTGACAATATCTGAGACATATCTGTATTAAAGCAACAAAGAAGGAAATGAGTACTAACAAGTGGCAGATGATACCACTACTGAGACAAGAAGTAAACAGGCAAGAAGCACTAGCACATCCTTATAACGGTGCAGTAAAGCAAATGATTCTTGTCTTTGGACTTTTGATGGGTCAAGAGTAGCCTTTTGCTCAGACAAATTTGCTTTAACCTATACACCTTACAAGCCTGGCAACACCATCCTCTGTAGCACCAGGTTAGCCTGAGCTAATTCAGGACCCCCAGCAAATATACTGGTGGAAATAAACTCCTCCAGTGTTGCACTGACAGGGGCAATAAATACCCATGCTGGTCTCTGTTGTTTGCAGAGGAAGCTTTTCCATAATGAAGGCAAGCAGCATCAGTCAAAGTAGCTGATTGTGCCCACACTCCACTGCCACTCAGACCTAAAAACCAAGAAACATTTAGCTGGACCCAGATCCTAGGACTGAAGATCTTTATTACAGTTCCACTGCTGTTAAGGGGCTGCAGTGTTCTTCCAGAATTCTCCGTCACAATACTTGGCCTCCATAAAGCAGAAAAAAAAATAAATTAAAGCTTGCCTTTCAGCAGCACAACTGCATAGCGGCATTTAATTCAGCTTGGTGAGAAAAAATCTTATTTTTCCTTTAATACTGGTCAAAGCAACGTAAAGAAGTATTATTAGATAACCAGCCTTGAAAGTACCAAGCTCCCTCTATATGTTACTAAGATGATTCAGTAGACAAGCTTGGCAGATATTTTATATTAGATTAATTGACATGGTTAACTCAGTCATTTTCATGTCTGGTTTCTTCATGTACAGAAGTTGTTTCATCATCTTTACACATGGCAGGTTAACAATAACGTTTATATAACTAACAAATTATTTGCCTAACTGGGAAAGAAATCCACTCTCTTTATTTGTTGTTGGAATGTGACTTATTTTGTGACTTCGCAAGAAGAGAAAAACATACCACAGACCAGCATTTTAGCCATACAGCATGTAAAAATAATCAAAAAAAAGAAAACATGAGAAATCATGACTCCCTTCTACAAAAGAGAGAAGAAATTGAGTTAGTTAGGAATTAATTTCCAGAGGCATGAATCACAGGCTGTATTTAAGATAAACCATGTATAAACAATTACAAGAGAGAGAAAAACATCACTGAGGCAAAACAAAGCTACATATTGTAAAGAAGAAAATCAGTACCTTTTTATGAAGTGCATGGAATTCACTATACCTCTTCTCCACAAAATGTTTCCTTCCACTCATCAGCACTTCTATTTTAAAGACCTGAAAATTATAAATAATAAAAAAGAGGGTAATGTTACTTGCACAAAACAGTTCAGTGATGTGTGACTCCACATTTTACCACAGTCATTCTTCTAAATAATCTCAAAAAACCCAGTTTGCCTCATGAGTTGCAGAAGTACAACAGTGATTAATGGTAAATAGGGCTGAATCCTCTGTTAAAATGTTTGTTCAACAAATGTATAAAAAAGAGCTCAAGCATGGATTATATGCTTTACATGAAAAACTAAGCATTAAAATATCTCCTTTCAGAAAGTTGCAACATTGAACTCATACAATTAAAATCTAAAAAAAAAAAAAAAAAGGTAGGAACAGAAAAGTGAAATACCAGGGAGAAAGGAAACAGTTTAATTCTTTTCCCCTTCTTACAATATAGTGTACTAATACATTCACACATGTTCTGTAAGAGCTGGATAATATATGCATTATGTTATGCATGGAAATAGAGAAATAAATACAAGCACTATATTCAAGGCTAATTTCCTCCTAACTGCAAACCCATATCTAGTCTCAATTGAACTTGTGCTATGTATGCTCTAGGAAAAAACAAAACAAAATGCACACATGGCAAATGCTTGTTTTCTTTGTATGATACATGTGACAGGTTTTGTTGCTGCCTCTGGAAGGTTGAAAGGCCAGGAGAAGCAACTCTCTGGATCCACTAATTAGTAGTCACTAACATGACATTTTCTTGAGTCTCAGGTTAGCAGGTCAGTTTTGAGGGCAAGTGACAAGAAATATTTTGAGGTACTCAAGAAAATATGGTCTATTAAATGAAGAACAAAATCAGCAGAGAATACAGAAAAGGTGCCTGTTCTATCCAGGAGTTCTTTGTTTTCTGTTTTGCCCAGAAAATCTTGGAAATAATTATTTTCAGGACAATGAGAAACAATGTTAAGCAGAGATGATCATACCAAGACCGAAAACATAGCCAAATAAAATGTTCTTTGAAATACATTTGCAAACAACGTTTATGCTTGAATGCAGAAAAAAGGGTTTTCTGTCACACCATGCCCAGCAGGCACTGATCAGAGCAAACACTGACATACCATACTGGTATTCTATTGTCCGGTAGAACCTGCCATTCAAACACGTCAAAACGCTATCGTTTTCACTGGCTAGCCAAACAACATTAAAAACAGTATTTTATTTAATCCAGACTGAAATGCTTTAACCTTTGTTTGAATGCAGTACAGATAGGTCCATAGTCATTTCACACCAATATTTACATTACTGAAATTCGTTTGGGTTGCTGTAATAACCTGTGCTACATTCTACATGTTTGAATAGGACTGTCTGTGTCCTAACAGTGTGAACAGATGACCTTACTTGGGTGCATTGATTTTTTTCCCCCCTCCTATTTATTTGGACTATACTTTTGGAAGAAGAGCAAGTGGCTATTAAACAATTTTCCTCTACATATGAAAAAATTCCAAAGCACCCCTACAACTTATAAAATAAGTTCTGAGTTGTAAAGAGAATCATATGCAAAGGAAAATCAGTGCAGACATTTTTCTTTAGTTAAGACTTAACCTACTCATTAAATGAGAGAAAAATATTATTTAGATTTCATGTTCTACACACCGTATGAAAGAAACAGTTCTGCAAGGAACAATTTGGTTTGGAGTGCACAGGAACAGAGGAATTTTAAGGATAACTTGTTAGAAAGAATGGATAACAAAATATGAAAGTAGTTAAGTGAAAAGTGATCATGAACCCCTAGCTAAGGTGTTGCAACAGTTTTTCATTTACTCAACATTAAATCTCCAGGAATTACAAGGAACTCATAACGCCCACTTACACCTCAGTCAGTTAAGAGCCACTCACCACTTTAAGTTTAGCACTTCTTTTGGCTACAGAGTTTGCCAAGCAATTTGGAGAAGTCTAAGGGCCTCCTGCCTCAGTTATAAGCACTCCTTTAGCAGGTAACTTTCTTGTGAATCATAGGTTGGCACGTGCAGTTCCGTTCTGTTTTTATTAATATGTGAAACTTCAGAGAAATATCTGTCCCTCTGAAATCTAAAAACCCATCTTTTCATAAAGGAGAATAGCTGGATTATGTGAAAGGAAATACAAATCCCTGCGTAGACCTGTTCTTCAAAGTATGTATCTGTTTTGTTCTGTGTTTCATCATGGGCTAAAGAACCACATAAATGGTTTCAGAACACAAAAAACTACGCTACATTTATACTTTCTCCCGTTTTAATGACAGTTTCATAATTTTTGCTAACGTCATGACACTGAACAATATATTTGACAGTTACTTTCAGAGAAGGTGCAAGAGAGAAGCACAGCTTCACATGCAAAGTCATGTTATTTCAAAATACAGACACTGCCACTCTTATACGCTCAACTCCTTGCACTAGAAGATTTGACTAGCCCCTCACTACCCAGAGGCCTCAGATCCAGCCTTAGGAGACACCTAAAACTTACAAAACCAACAATTCTGCTAGGCTTGAGGTTGAATATCACTGTTTGAAAACAAAACTGTGCAAATGATGTTTCTAATCTACTCACTGTACAAAGCAATTTGTGATAAGTAAGCAGACAACCCAGAAATATTTTTTGCTTCATTTAAATCTAAATATTAAGCTGATTTACAAAGTAACTTGTAAAGCAGAAATGCAAGAAATAACACAAGTGTGTTTACAAACTTGTATTATTACCTGACTTTATTTAGACTGTATAAATTCCAGGTTTGTCTCATCACTGTTTACCAGATCACAATTCACAAGAGCAAATAAAAAACATATAAATTAGTTTCTATGCCACTGTTTCATAAAATGACATGACTTTGTGCAAAAGACAAAAAGACACATTAAGTTGGGAGACATAGGAACTCCTCATGGATACAAAATAGCTATAAGCAAATCTCACACAAATTTAACTGAGTAATTGCAGGCCCTGGTAGAAAAACAATGTAAGGAAACTGGTGATCATAGATGAAAGTGCCAAAATAAAGATGGAAGAATTATGCGGGAAAAAATGCAACAGTGCTAGGAAATTATTTTCTAGTAAAAATGTTCATGTTCTCTGAACAGATACTCTGAAAAGATAGATGACTTTTTTTTAGCAACAGATAGTTAAATGAAAAATGCAAGAATTAATCACTGAATTAGACAAGCAAAATACTTTTCCCATAGTCATTGAAATACCAGAAATTGCACTGCACTGAACAATCTGCAATTCACCCTGACTAGGTAGGATGTAAGGGACCACAGATTTGAAGACACCAATTAAAAAACTCAAAGAGTACTTTGAGACTAGAAACATCTCACTGTTCTTTATTGCTGCCACAATAGTTATCAGCAATGTCTGCACATAGCTAGATCATTATCCATTAAAAGCATTCTTCCAACAGACTTTAACCCACATTAATAATGTATGGGACAAAAATCTACAAATTGGTATCAGTATAAATAATGCCAATCTTTTTAACTAGCAGAATTACAGATCTGCCAATGTAATTCATAACCATTGTGATGAAAATTTTAAAAAAAAAGAATTTTGAGATCTTTGTTCATAAAATAGTAAAAACCTTCAGGTCTGAGTATAAAACAGATTTACACATAATTTTTTTTTCCTCTTCACTTTGTTTCAATTATATAGATTATACTCAGATCATGGAAACCATTTTCTTCTTTCTTATTGTTAGCAACTATGCCTAATTTTGCCATTTTCCGGAATTTATTACCAAATCTCTAAATGAATGGTCCTTTTTTAATATTTTCAAGGACACACACATTTCTCTTTTTGTTGCAGAAACTGGACAGTACTACATAGCAACTGAACTGGATTATATATGGGCAAAAAATTGGTACTGTACCACTGTGAATTTCAAAGACAGAAAGCACAAATGGAAGAAAGCAGGAACCATTAAGATGTACAAAAACTGCCCATGGTGCCCACAAGTGCATGTCATGAATTGTGGGTAACATTGACACTGCCTCCCTTCAGTTCTTACCTGTGTCACATGTGTACATTGGATACAAAAGGACATCTTTTATCCAACAATCTGATGCCAAAATATGCAGCTCCAGTAACTTAGTCTCAAAAAAATCCTACAGTGATCAATTTAGCCAAAAATGCAGACAAGAATGACAAACATGACCATTAGTAGGGACAAAAACTAACAAGTATAGTAACATCTCAGCGTGGTTTCCTGTTACATAAGAAATACACAGATGACTGTCACATTCACTCATGGAAATTATGCTAGCTACATAGTCTACTTTTATGGTAAATTAATCCCAACATATTGGACATATGTACATATGTGCAATCTTAACATACTGTACATGGAAAAGTGAATTGCAATACTTCTGAAAAAATACAGTTGAAAAATTGATTTGGGGCAGCATCATTTACAATAAGGAGATACAAGAAACAGAAGCAAAAAAAAAAAAAAAAGATAAATTTACAAAAACCAGATACATTTGTCTAACATTCACCAGGAAAGAAAACTCCACAAAATTCTAGTGTCATGTTTTTATCTCTCAAGACCAAGCTTACTGACCCTAATTCCATTTAATATATTACTTACAGAAATAAATACATCCCTTCAGATGTTTCAGTATACTTGACAGACTTTTGTCTGAGGAACAGCTAATGCATTCAAAGTGTCAAGAAAACTCAACCTTAAACCTTTGCCATGGCCATATGGAAGGAATTCCAGAGCAAATGAAATGACAGCTATGGTCCATGAAACAGGATTTCCACATGTTTAGTGTTTCATTATTGCTCAGGCAATGGCACATTTTCTGTCTCGGTTGGGCTACGACTACGACGAGAAGACTCCAGGAAGTATTAGAGATCAAAAGATAACTTTAAGCCTATTTTCATCAGGGGAAAACAATATGACCAGTAAGAGCACCTGGGTAGTGGTGGTAACCAGAGCTGCATGTAGCCGCAGCAGCAGTTCAGCATCCTAGGAGTGTCAGAGCCTCATGGCAATGCTCCATACTTCTGAATGCCCTCCACAGCAGAGGTGGAGATGAGGACAGTATTCAGAGCCAACTCAAACTTTAGAGTGGCCTTGATAAAACTGAATCCCACTATCCCTCAAATGAAAACACATTAACTTATTCTGACTTCACCTTTTGGAAAGCAGGGCTGCAAAACCCAGTTCTACAGCAGGCACAGGGCAGCTCAAGGGCATAGAGGTTGACATGGGTCACAGAGGCATGAGGCAAGGGAAATCTCCCTTTTACTCTCCAACCATATTCCCCCGAGTTCTAGTTCTCCTTTGTCTAGGAACAAGCATTTACTTTGGTTTTTGCCACCATTTCAAGTTACTGAGACTTAAGACTTCCTGTTCCTGGGGTGGGTTGCTTATAGTCATATCTGTTGACTCCTCTTTAGAAATTGCTCTTCTACGCAAGTAGCCCTTACATGAGCTCCTGCAGTCTACCCACAAGAACTGAGCCCCCCATTTTGCTGCAAAACTGGGAAATGAGTTGGGGCACAGTAAAGAAAGAAGCAGTATAGCCCCAAAAAGACCATTTTGCTCCATGTGGTTTTGCTTTGGGCCCCAAAGAAGAGATGAGTGTATCTGCCAGAGGCAGTAAAGAGAAGTAAATGCCTGAGGAATCAAAAGTGTTCGTAGGGAGTATGAACAGGCACAGAGCTAAGAGTCAGCCACCCTTCCTGGTATCATCCTCAACACGCTGAACATTCTCCTGATGGCTATGAGAGCAGGTAGAAAGCCAGAGCTGCAGCAGGGCAAGTCAGCTGGCACAGATGTTTGGACACTGGTCCTTGCAGCTTCTTCAACCTCTGTGCTTACCTGGGGCAGGTGCTCCTTGAGCCCATGCTTCACCCTCCAGCAGTGCTCCGCTGGAGCTCTGCTCAACACACATTTCACTTATATTGAGGGGTCCCAAAGAGACTCAGATCCACTGCATTATCAATTACAAGATCTGTTTATCTCAGCTGAAGTCAGCTCAAAATTTGGGTTAAACTCACAAAGAGTCCCTTCCCTCGCCCCAAACACTGTCATGTCTGTTACATGAAATCAGACTGTTTCACTTAGTCCCAAGTACAATGTACAATATTAAGTTACAGCAACAAGGAAAAAAGTATGGTTTTATTGAATATGGAAATGAAAGCTCCATATTATGCAATTAGGACACTTCTTTGTCCAGAGTTCTGAGGGAGAAAAACCATGACAGAGAAGTGAAATGTTCATTGTAGGAATTCCAGAGAGTATTCCCAACAGCTCTAGCCTGTGTGAAGCAGTTACCTGACCCGTTCTGGCCTGGGAAAACAGCATTACTGTTTTTAACATACAAAAATAGATTTTCTACTGTGACATAAGAGAACATGTCTGTTGCTCAACTGACTCCTCTTAAATCTCATGTTACTGCAATCTAACTAGGGCTTTCATTGCTAAAAAGAATAACTAAATAAAAAGATGTGTATGTAAGAACAATCATTTGCTCTTATAAATGTGACTCCTAATTCAAATGCCTTACTAATTTGTTTACTTAAGAAGTTTTGTCTTCTTTAACAGTTACCAGTTTTACTGGTACCAGTATTTACCTAAATCAGATTACAATCTCTTCAAGAACCTTCCAGTGTGCAGTTCATATTTTCCACCAACAATACAAAATAGTGAAGGATTATTTCCTTATGCTTCCCCTACACTCTTGCAGTATGAGGCTCCTCTCATTTTAAAATGGCAGTGTTAGTAGAAATAATGTACAAAAGGCATGCACAGGATTCAGGGATATTCTTCCTGAAGATGGCCTTTTAGAAGTGTCTGTCATATTTATTATGGTTTGAAGGAAGAGATAATAAAATAATTTATACTGCAACCCAGTCAGGCAGTTTTGTAATTCTTATAACATGGGAAGCTCAAGGGAGGCTTCTACGGAGCTGTCACTGTTGAATGAAAGAGTAGCTGACATGTAAGAGTAAGTAGTTTTCTGATTTTTTCAACTCTCTTTAAAACAATCTCTTCCAAACACATGGTTCATAAAATCCCATAGGAACCTCTCTGTCATTTCCTGAAAAATAACTTACTTGGCTTTCTAAACTAAAAAACTTCTCCCTTGCCAATGATACACTGGCTGTGGAAATCTAATTTGTAACCAAACCAAGATGCTGCAAGAGCTGACTTTTTGCTATTTTTTTTCATTGGCCTTGTAGAAGACAACTGTTACATAAATGACAGATACCCCTTCAAAATCTCATTATCACTGCAGTTACCTATTCGGCTAACATACAGTCAAACTTAAGGGAAAATGTATTGATTGTTTACTGAAAAAGGAAAAAGTTTACAACTCATGCTAAAGCCTATAGTTATACAGACAAAACTGCCTAATTTGCTCTATTTGCTCACCTGGATCAGCTCAATGCCTCTTATTATAAATGTTCTACTAACAGAAAAACTATGAGCCTTTTTATAGAAAATATTAGCTTTCAATAGAAACAGTAAATTGGGATAAAACTCTTGAATACTTCCAAAAATAATTGATACCAGAAGTGTATTTACAAGAAACATTTTAAATCTAGGCCGGAAAAAATATAAGGAATCTTCTATTTTGTCACAAAATCCTTCAGTATTTTCTCTGGAGAGTCTGTAATGAATCCTCTCACTTCCGAAGGCAGGATGCAATTCCTAACCACAAAGAAAGTGCCCTCATATTGCAGCCAACAGCAGCAAGAAGCTCCTTTTTGTGAGAGGTTAGACACAACACTAAGTTACTTTCTAGAAACATTGAGTCAGTGTTACTCTGTTTGCACTTGAATTTGCTGTCTGGAGAACACCTGGGTGACCAAATGCCTCCAAAGCACAGATACTTTATTTACAAACAGAAACGTAAATGATGCCAAAGAACACATAAAAAGATACACAAGCAGCGGGGTAATAAGCATTTCAATGGAACTGACTTTCTACTGTCTCATTTTCTATGGTATGTCTACCATAGTACATGAATGTGGTCTTTTTCTCTGCTGGTGACTAACAAAACACATATGAATATGAAACACAACAGGATTTAGTCAAGATACCATACACACTAAAGTCAGCTCCACATTCATCATGGTGATTAAATACCAGGGGAAAAAAATAATGCATATACACTTTGCATAATTTCTTATTACAGTCTCTGCAGTAATCCATCTGAGAAGTCTCTGCTCATCTTCACCACATAGGTAGTTTATCCAAATAAATTTTTAAGAGCAGTAGTCAAAGGAGATTGTTTTTCTAAATGTCTGTGCAACTTAGCCAGTATCCCTCATATATTACACTTAAATACTGCGATTACCCTATCTTCAGACCCAAAATGAAGAATTCAAATGTTATTCTGTTAATAAGAAGATGAGCAGTCAGGATCCATGCCACACCTTCAGGCACTTCCTTTCACAGAGTTAAATCATCCAAATTTCCTCTAAATTGGCATTGGCCTGTCTTCCAAAATGGAAACCTCATTACCTCTGCAATTGCCTGCCACCTTACACACAACTAACAATGCTGTTTCAAACATCAGCACTCGTTTCTGGAAAGACAAGGCACTGCATCAATTTATCAAAGAATGCCATCCTGCTCACCAAAGGTTTCCCATGCCAGGTCAGTCTCTTTGGAATGGTAATTCAAAGTGGAACAAAGAAATAAGCTCAAACAGATAGAAGACAGTTGTGTTACTGGACTAAGCCTGCTGTGACTAAGACCTAAAACAGGTTACCAGGATGTGGTTAAAGATGTATCCAGCTGAAGAAAGTCAAATGCTTCTTCACGTGCAAGGAAGGTAGAGAGAATGGAAGTGACAAACTGCACAACTACTGAAGAAAATGCAACAGCAGCAACCACAAATAGTGTTCAAAAACAATAAAATATTGCACCCAAATTGAGATCTAAGTTTTTGAGCTTCTGAATTTATATGCTGTGGCTTATTGGACACAGTGAATACAAATATTCCTCAGCCAGATTTCAACTGCCTCAGGACCGATGACAGCATTAACAGTAGCAGCAGCATGGGCAGCACTGCAGAACTCATCATAAATTTTGGGCAAAGCTCAGTGACAAGAAGGCCGGCCTGGGTCTGTACCAGGTATGTCTATGTCAGCTGCAGTCAGCAAGGTGCAGGCACAGCACAAAAGGGAGTAAGTGAGCCATGAAGTTCAGAGCAGGGTTTGGCTTTTACATAACGTAAAGAAACGAGGCAGGGAAGAGAAACAAACACTTCCTAACTTGCTTTCCTTGCAATAGAAACACAGCAAGTATGTAAATCAAAGACACTTCAACCAGAGAACTATACTGACATTAGTGGAAGACCTAAGGCAGCACAGATTTTGACTCAAACAGCCATGTCTGAGAATAGGCAACATCTAAACCATGGGAACTACTACCAGTACAATCAAGTCAGCAGATTCTATAGCTTCAAAGGCAGTAGAAATACTAATACAAATCAATATCCAGCATAATATATAAAATAAAAGTATCCTATTAGTAATTTTGCGATACAAGACTGAATAACCTATCCAAGAACATTGTTTGTATAGTCATGTATTTATCATTTTAAAGACATGAAAATTGATTCAGTGAATAGTATGTTATTTTGCAACTGGTCTCTCAGTCACTTGGAAGATGGTGAGGTAAATATCAACTAATTACATGCCTGCAGAAGCATTCAGCCAAATAAGGTTTTACGTATCTAGCACATTTCTGAGAGATTTTAAGTAAGTTATAAATTGAGTCTGATGTAGAAAATGTGTAAATAAGAGCATGCATACTGCAAACAAAGCAATAGGATGTGGATGATGGAAAAATGTGCTGTTTTTAACTGCTGTCTGTTGCTTGAACTAATAATATAATGTGGCAGTCTCCTCAAATGCTAACTCAAAGCATCAAACAGTACTATTTCAAGGGCCTAAAAATCCACAACTGCCTTTTCCTCAATGAAGCCAAAAATAGAAGACACAGCCAAGCCCAGACTACTGAAGAACTAACTTGACTTGAACACATTAGTAACAAAAGCTAGTATCTTCCTAAAAACAGCATTATGAGGAAACAGAGTGTATGAGAATCCATACACTCGTTTAAGCTGAAATATGAGTCACATTTCATGTCCTGAGTTCTTGGGTGTGAAAGAAATCTTCATTTATTTTACTAGAAAATTTGATGCTCTGCTCATCACCAGCAGATACCAAACAAGTTCCCTATTTAAATACATACAGACTTAAAATCCTAAATTCAGTTGGACAAAATTACTATCAAGAAAATATTACAGATACCACTAAGAAGTCTTATAGGTACAATGTGATACTGTCATAGGTATCAGTCCTTCCTTCATTCTGAGGTTTCAGATTTTCTTCTTGCTTTATTAGGTGTTGCAACAACTTTACTCACCTATCCAAATCTCCTTGAATCTTGCCATTTTCCTGGCTTTTACCTTTGGTACTGAATAGAAAAACTTCTACTATTTTGATTCACACAAAATACTGCCATAAAATAACTTTTTCTAATATTTTTTCAGTTACAAAGGCTGCATTATTATGAAACTGCAGTACACCCATGCAGAAGACATGCAAATGCCTGATTTCCTCTAAGTTCTTACTTGCAGCAAAAGTTGATTCTTCTACATGTTCAGAGAAAGTGCCACTTTTCTATTTACAGGGCAAAAAAATGCAACCCACTCTGTACTACATGTGACTGAGAAGTCATCTCCAACTCCCTCAGGAAGAAACCACTCATCTTTCTGTACAACCTCTGTCCCTACTTAGCTTTTTTTTCACCGCATGTTTTTCATGGGTAAGAATTCTAAAGAGGTAATGAAGAGGGACATTCTTCAACTAATTCCTCACCCGCCTGTCTCATGCTGCAGCTCAGACACACTGCTGTTATTTTTCTTTTTTACAATCCCAATAACATTTGAAGAGGACCTGAGATGGAAGTAATTTAATAAAACTCATTACAGAATTCAATGGCAGAGCCAGGAGCAATTAGAATAATCTAATATTTTCCATTACAAGACTGTTCTCGGTTACTTATGGTTTTGCCAACCTTTAATTTTTGGGCTTAGATTTTCTGTATCAGGTATGTGATTCAGACAGAAAATATTTTTAGAAACTTACTGCTGAGACAGTCAAACACATACTTAAAGAAAAATACATTTTACATTATCTATGCCAAAAAACCCAATCAAAACCCCAAAACCCAGTCCAAAACAAAACCCAAACTGCTGCACTCAAATTTCTCCAAGATGAGGACAAGAAGACCAGGAAGACATTTAGGAGGCAAATTTAGCCAAGTGATGAACTTCTGGAAAACTGCCTAACTACTAACACAACTTTGCACTGATTATGTACGTATTGTAGTTTTTCCAACAGGATAGATACTGCTGGTGCTCTGTTGTTTTCACAGCGTGTCTGATCAGATTGAAAGTTCATGGCTTCTCCACAAAGTTAGGATAAATTTCAGGCCTACGGAACACTTCTCCATTCAGAGGCAGGTCTAATGTTAGGAAGTAGAAAAACAATTGGAGGATATTTTAAAGTTTTGTATAAGAGATACCGGACAGGAATCTATTCTATGGCACAAAGAAACAACACCTGAGAAGACCATACTGCATTACTGTTAAATAAAGGTGGCCAAGGAAGAGTAGGAGAAGGGGCTTATAGTCTGGAATACTCCCACTTCTGTATTTTTAAAAGGAATGCACAATTCCACTGTGTATGAATCAGAAGTGTATGTCACTGCATCTGCTTGCTCTGAAAACCCACTGGTAACACATAGTATCTCCCTCCACAGCTGGTGGGGCAGCTGGAGGACAAAACCCCAAGTGTCCCTTAGTTAGGAGGTCTTTATTAGGGACCTCAAAGGTCCACATTGACTGGTCATATGTTTGGGGCAGTACCTGTACAAATTATATATTCCCTTCCCTTAATTCCCAGTTTCCTGGGCAGGGGTATAATAAAGCAAAAGGGTAAACTGTTAAGAAACAAGGGTTGTGAATTTAAATGTTCACACCTACACTAAGCTTTTAAATGCAGCCCACACTCCTGCATAGACCTACTTGCAGCAGTTAGTCACACACCCCTTTTCCCCACTGAGTGTCCACTTAGCTCAGCATGTGTGACCAGCTGTGGTGGAAACAAATGAGCAAAGGACAATGTCCTTATGGGCTCCTTGCATGTAAAAACTAAAAAAAAACCATTTAAGGAGGCAGGAAAACCACACAAACTGAAGTATGGCAAATAGTAACATCATGGTTACTTTACAAACTTTAGATCTAAAATCAAAGTGCTTCTGCAATGCTGAACAACTTATTTCATGTTTGTTCTTAGAAAAACCTACTTAGAGCATCCAGACTGGGCACAATTCAGAGGCCTGAAGTTAAAAGTCCAAGACCTAAACCCATACCTTTTTATAATATTAGGATATTCTGCTTGATTTCTATTCCCACATTTTTCTTTCCACCAAAAACATTTTCTATCAAATCTTCTATCCATTCTTTTTAAAGAACCAATGAAAAATTACTGCATGCAAATATCACTCAACTTTTCTGGAAAAATAAGACCAGACCTAGTGCCAAATCTGGCCTATTTAATAGTTGCATTGGAAAGTATATATGAAATAAACACTGGAGCTGGGGCCCAGAGAAGTAGTGGAGAAAGCCAAAACATGACAGGACATGACCTGGAGGAATCTGATCTATATTGGCCCTGTGTGGAGGAGGGGTGGTGTTGGGGTGGTGCCTGGACCTCCATGGGCCCCTGCCAACCCAAATGACCCTATGATCTTATGAAAGCTCCTTCCAAGGCAGGAGGAAAAGTAAAAAGATGAAAAATTTTGCTTCTTTTTCTATGCTCATTTTTTTGGAAGACACTTAGAAGACCCAGTTATACATTCACGACTATCACAAATTTTACAGATTTTTTTGTTTGTTTTGTTATCAAACAGCAATATGTTGTTCAGGTTTGCAAAGTTTCTCTGACAATCCTGTTGCAATATTTTGAAGAAGGTGAATGGGATGGAAGATGATAAGATATTCCCATCAGCTTCATGCTATTTCTCTTTAAAAAAGAGTCTTTCATCTTTCCCACTAGGTACAGAAAAAAAAACCCTCTTGGGTCCAAAAGTTAGTATCAAAACAGCCCTTTATTTGCAATTGAAAAATTCCTCCCAAATTACAAAGAATGCTGGTTTGTTCTTATGGAAATTCCAGAGACCCAGGAAGGAATCTCACGCATGCCTCACCATTCTTGTTCTTTCCATTTCCCCTGTGACTTCTGAAGTGCTTTCTTATACCTTCATTACTTCCATCCTAAACAAGGAAAATAATGGCTTTTATGGGTTCTACAATCAGAAGTGAAATGTGTCAGGTTGCTGGAGATCTAACAGTGGCTTCACTGCTGTTATCACTGCACCATATAGTACACTGCCTGTAACACTAGCAATAACTGGAGTTTTCCATGTGTCGTAAAAGTTGCTGGATTGGTGAACAAGTCTATCAGGTTACCAATAGTTACTATTAATTCACTTAAAATGACACACTGATTAATATACCTGTAAATATTTACACAACAAAAGTTTCTATTTAATGCTGTGCTATGTGATTAGGATTTGAGGTGAAGCTTCTAGCTGGAGAAGCCTTTTCTATATTCAGAAACCAGCAAACCATCAACCTATGTTCAATGAGACATACTAAAAATCGGAAGTTCAGCAACACTTTGCAGTAAAATGAATTTAATATCCAATAAACTGTATAAACTTACATAATCTAAACTTTTTCTGTTTATCAAAACTGATCCACAGTGTAATAAAAATCACAGGATCTATGCTCCACTAATCTACACCAATCCAAATCAAATATGCAAAATGTGCCCAATTCTGTGCATTCTAAAATGCAGCAGAAGAAAGCATTACCCTGTCAAAGCAGACTATTATTAAACGTGTAGCACATAAGAGGAATTGTACTCTTGGTTAAAAAAAGGGTCTCCAAAAATGCTGAAGTTGTCAACTTTTTTTTAGGCTCGGTATCTGTTTAGCAGATAACTGAACCAAAGACCAATCTCAAAATGCTACAAAAGACACAAAGATACCCAAATGATCTTTATCAAGGAGAACCAGCTCAGTTACTAGATGAAAAAGGAAAGCATGTGAGAGACAGAACAGTAAAAAAAAAAGCAGGAAAAACAATTTTTGTAAGCACAAGCTTTTACATCCAACTAACAACACATAACCATGAAATCATCTGTTTACACTGCCAGATCTTTATACATTTCGAAGTTGTTTAGGTTTTGGAGTATTTTCTTAATTTTGAGGTAACACAAAACATCTAGTAATTAATGAACACATTGTGCTTAATACATCAATTAATCAATCAATCAATCAAGCAATCCCCTGCCTGCTTGTAATAAGAGGCATTTAAAATACTAACATACGAGGAACAGAAGCCTGAAAACAGTTTGCAGTGTTTTCCCTTATTCTTTAAATGGGAATTCAAATGCCTTAATTTTTTAGTGAAAAGTCTCACTACTGACTTAACAAGGACACAATACCTCCTCTCCTCTATCTCCTTCATACAAACGGGCTCACAGTGCTGTGATACCACCCTCAGCAAACATTCTTCCACAGATCCAAAACAAGAAATTAAAACATGCTTTTTTCTTTTCCCACCTTGCCTTTAAGGTATTTTAATCAGTGAAAAGTTAGCACTTTCTAGACTTTTGTTAATGTGAAGAAAAAGGTTCTCCAACTAAAAAAAACTTCAGGTGACTTGACTCCAAATCAGATTTCTACTGTCCCCTCTAAAGACACCTATTTACATGAAATCTCTTATAGTTTCTCTGCCTGTATAAAATGCAGATGCCACAGCACATCAGGCCTGTGTTTGCCTCTTTGCACAGACAGTCCAAAACAGTTTTCCTGATCTGTTTCAACTTGAAATGTTGTCAATATATGGATTGTCCTGCTTTCTAATTCAGTCAAAAATCTAGTTTTCCATTAGTCTCTGCCTTTCTAATTTTCAATACAGCTTTACTAAATGTAATTATTAAAGGCAGATTCAAGAAAGCAATTACTGAGCTACTGGTTTGTATCTCTGAAGTCTTAATAAGGAAAAAGAAGTTGAAGTGACAGAAACACTGCAAAATCTGTAAATTAAAAAAAAAAAGCCAAATCAAAACAAACCAAAGGTTATGTGCTTACTTTATTATGCACAATACTGCAGAGATAAAAAGTATGGATAATCACTACATGTTTGGGGCAACCATACAACCATCTGTTACCATAAATGAGCTTTAATCTTTTTATCACTGGGCCACGCATTACCATTATGAGTGTATTTCAAAACTACAGCAGAAATAGCTCTGAAAAAGAATCTGATAAATATCAGATTCAGAATGGATCTGCAAACAATGGAAAGTGGCATTTTACACCCTCTTTTTTTAATGTGTCCTGGAGCCTACAATATTTGGAGGTGTTGCTCTGGGCTGTGTGATGTCTAATCTCACTTGCCAGTATAAAGAACTACGTAAAAAAGGAGAAAATTACATTAGAAAGGTCTAAACCTACAAAATATCCTAAAGCACAGGTGGGTGCTAAGTTGAAGCAGAGCCATAGAACCCTCTTGCTAGTTTCTAGAAAATTTGAATAATTATCAAGATTTGAGTCCAGACATAAAAGACTGCATATAGAATATCTTTCTGCTGTGTAATGACCTCCTCCACCGCAAAAGTCAATCACCTCTGTTTCTATCCCCCTAAAAACTGGATAATATCCTGGTCACAATGAATTTAGTTACCAAAGTCCTGCTTAACAGCTACACCGTGACACCATTCTTTTTGTTATCATTATTGTATGCACACTAATATTGTTTGGTTGTTCTTGTATCAGAAAAAGCGACAACATTTTTTATTTGCAAGACCGCAATACTGGTTCTGAGTGACTTCATGAGGTAAAAGATAAATAAACCTGAAATAATTTTCTGATTTAAAATAAACATCAGCCTACACAGAGTTGTCCAGCAGCCTCTTACACAACAACAGCTCATAATACACAGTAAATTAACTGAAATATGCTAGCAGAGTAACAATTGAAGATATGCATCACATACTTGGCATTTCATTGTGCTCCTTACAAATTTATAATGGCAGGTGAGCACCTGGTCATTCCCTGTATACAACACAAAGCACCAAATAATGGACAATATAAAGAAAAGGTAGAGGTATGGTCAGACGTCTGAGAAAACAGGGAATGTATGTAATTTAAAGTGGCTATGCTTGGTTATTCTTAATCAAGTTTCATGCCAGTCTCAAGAAACCTGTTCTAAGTGTTCCAGAGGAGGAAAGCCCTGCAGAAAACCCCTCACAGACAGAGGTGATGGAAACCTGAGAGCCCAAACTGAGAGCTCCAGAAGTCAATGGGAATCACGGCACCTGCTCTGAATCCAGGTTTCTTATCCAAGACATCCTGGTATATATGAGCAGTATGGCCAGTGACCGTTAAAGACCCAGTCTCCAGTACAGAAGCACTGACCTCATGGCACATGCCCAAAACCTGACACAGCAGAAGCACAGGCTTTTCTTCATACTTCAGTGTAGTGGATGAGAACACAAAAGCATGACAACATTACTAAGGCAGCAAAGATATCAAAGAATCACAAAAGGGTTTGGGCTGGAAGGCAGCATAAAGACCATGTAAGTGTCTCTGCCATAGGCAGGGACATGTTCCACTAGCCCAGGTTGCTCAGGGTATCCAGGTACAGGGCATTAATAGACTCTTCGGACAACCTGTTCCATACTTTACTACACTCACAATAAAAAATTGTTTTCTTATGTCTAATTTAAATCGACACTTTTTCAATTTAATTCCATTGTCCCTTGTTTTATCACTACACACCCTTGTTAAAAGTCTCTCTTCAGCTTTTTTGTAGACTCCTCTTAGGTACTGAAATGTCACTAGAAGGCCACTACAGAATCTTTTCTTCTCTAGACTGAACAATCTCTGTTTCTCTCAGCCTTTCCTCACAGAGTGGTGCTTCATCCCTCTGACTATCTTTGTGTCATTCCCCTGGACTTACTCCAACGTGCTGGTGTCCTTTCTGTGCTGAGGAATTGCAGAGCTGGATGGAGCACTCTGGGCAGGGTCTCACTGGAGCGGAGCAGAGGGGCACACTGTGAACTCCATTACATCCCTGTATGCACAGGCACACACCATCACACAGAGATAATACTCCCACTTTCTCAGAAGTTTTGCCAGTGGCCAGGACAGTAAGGTAGAGTGCAAGCTGCTGTCAGTGACATTGCTGTTATAAGTAGGCCAGAGCATAGATTGCTCTGTTAACACATCAACAGGTATTACTTTAAGTTACAAAACCCATAGATCTTTTAGAAACAGATTTTTTGTTTTGTACTGACATGCTTAGTTTCTCTTCAAAATCATGACTTCCATCTTTTGGTTCTTACATAGCAGCAAATATAGTAAAGACATGTATATGGTAGGACATATATATCTATACTGCATAGGAAGGATTAAACCAACCCTCAGGATGAAAGGCCAAATACCATGCACCCGTTCAAAAAATTACAATGTTTATCTACCCCCAACCATCTATTACAGAAACTTCCTCTCTGCACAGGAAACTGTGTTCTGGAACTCATAATGTAAATTTCTTATGGTAAAATAGAAGCAAGTATGTTCCACAGTACAAGATGCATATATAATACAGCAACTATAAATGAAACACTGAATAGTGCTAAACCCTCTCCTCTTCATCTTAAGTCCTGACAGTTGATCTTCATTGGAATCATGAAGTGTATCAAAAAGACTTCAAACCAGAGAAAACCCTGCACATTTCAGCTACAATTCCCCACTATGGAATGTAACTGTTTTCACAGTTGGTCCTCTACCGCCATTTTTGAAAGTATTTTTAAGCTTCTTCTCAATTGAAAAACAACAGAAGCAATCAAAATACCTCCAGTTTTTTGATTCTGTAATGAAATACTGAAGTGAGTTCTCTAATGCTTTGAATGAGTATGCTAGCATTAATAGATACTTTACTCACTGTATGCTGCCTAGGAGAACATTTCTAATATTTATTTATTTCTTCCTCCATTTTAGCATCAAGTAGGACCCAAGACTTAGTATCAAAAAGCAAGAATAAAAATAAAGGTAATTTGTAGGTGGGCCATTCTGTTCAGTACTGTCCTGCAATACAAAAACCTTTTTTATTCTCTTTGGTCTTTTTGAATGATTTGACTTGTACAAGTCAGAATAATTTTGTTGCATGCTTATGGAAAATGAAAAAATCTTGTCTGCAGCAATATCAAATCATTTAGACACAGCAGACATCAGCTGTCATTTCTGTCTATCCCAGCAGTACACCCCCTCCCACACTTCTCTCTTTAGTCTAGGAGAGCTGTCAAGTTTCTAGTTTCTGATGTGTATTTACATCATTCAATGACATCTGACAGTAGTGAAAGGCCACAGAAAACTGCTTATTGATCAGAGCAAAACTGGTTGACGGAATAGATGAGGTTGTATCACAGAAATGCAGCCACACTCAGGTGATGACATTTTGCTCCCTTGTATACAAGCGCTTAATGGAATACAACTTCATTATATCATGCCACTAGTGTTTAAAGAATTGCACAGTTCTCATGAGTGTTTTGTCTATGCGGTGATGAGGACAATCTATTTGTACTGGTCCCAATATATTACTAACTTGTTCTGCTCATGAACACTTGCAAACTTCCAGCCAATGTGTCCTGATGAATATAATAAGAGACACTGAAGACTCAATCTTGCCAAAATCTAATTGAGCTGACCTTTTAAAAAAAGATGGAATTACCATTTAGGGAGCCAGATCTACTTGAGATTTAGTTCTGCAGAATACTGTGCTGCTTAGTAAAGACATTTTAAATGACCACATTTATACTTGGGACTGGTACAGTTTCCCAGTGGAAGTGATAACTCATCATTAGTATTTCAGAGGTTATTATATCAACTTGTATGAGAGTCTTTCAAACTGTATTGATTTAAATGCTAAGGCATTCATACGCAGAGGCTCTTCCATACTGTCCTGCAGCTAAAATATTAATTTTCTTATTTTCATTACTTTCTTCTTTTGTTAGCTTGAACAGAAAACTAATTTTCCACAGAGTAACCTGTCAGTGCATAATTACATTATACAACCATTTCTTACAGAATCTGCGTTTGCATTAGCAGCCTAACTGGAAAACTCAGGACAATATTAGTACCAAGTAAACTGCAGTGATTCAAAAGAAAGTCAGTATGTTACAAGTAGTACCTGAAGGGCTTGAAATCTTGAAGCTTCTAGGGGTACAGCACAGACATCAGAAGAATTTGCTTTTCTTTGCATATCTTACAGAAGGCAACAGCAGTAGCTTTTTGTTTCCAAGAAAAAATCCAGAAGGAGAAAAGATGCTGATGGTCCAAAAGTTGCTCTTTACAGTAAGAAAGTGATGCTCAACCTTTCTAAGTTAAGTCTTGCATTCCGACTATCTGCTTATAAATCAACACAGTCTTCTGATTCAAAACAAAATTATTCACCACCTCAGACAGAAATTTCTTTCCTGTTCAAGGCAAAAGATATAAAAGACTCAGTAATCAGAGAAGGCATTTCCTATACTTTGATTTAGGCAAGCAGCATGGAACCAGAGGTTCTTGACTAAATCCAAATCTCATACAACTAGAGAAATCTAAGCTTCAAAATTATTCATGTGAATAATGTCTTAAACAACAGAACACATCTTCTGCTATTCCACAGTAGAAATAACATGTACTAATCTGTGCAAACTCATTAACAACAAAGGAAAAATGTGACAGCAGTCTTGCCAATTTTCAGTCCAGTTGTTATCACTTCTTTCAAATAAAACCAGTAACAGTTAGAAGTGTCTTGTACTTTTCTAGGGGCTCTTGTAATGCACTCTTTGCAAAAAAATCTAGAAGCATTTTGCTTTCAGACTCAAAAAACTTGGGGTAAACTGAGATTTTCAGAGGTCACCTGGCTAAGACTGAATCAAGCTACAGGCACAGAGCAATTACTCTTCCCACTCTTAATAAAACTTTCTAATTCCCACTTCAAAGAGGGAAAAAAAATAAGGCAATACAACAGTTACACAATTAAATTTCTTGTATTAATTCTGGCAAAACAGTTTCCTCATTTTGCTGGGGTTTTTTTGTTTGCTTTGTTATTCTTCTCAAAAGCAGATGAATTATCTCACTGAACCTTATGAATTAAAATGTGTACTAATTATTTGTGATGGAAAATGTCAGCCCAGAAGCCAATATTTAAAATGATTACCAAAAACGAAACCAAGAATTCATTCATAGCAAACAGCTTTCAAATACATCTTCAACATTTTTCACAGCTAGCTGCGTCTGCATCTAAAAGAAACTGTGTCATCTCAGATGCTATGGTTAGCTGTCAACATTTGTTTGCACATACACAAAACCATGCATATTTAATATGTACAGATCTAAGGGGAAAATGGAAGATAAAGAAAGTCATACATTCAATGCATATGATACCAAATGTCTAAAAAGCAAACTGTCTGTAATCTTCTTGAAGTTAGTGGGAAGGAAAGAGGAAGTATCCCAGACAATGGAAAAGGATAGACAGGATGCTATTTTAGATACAGTTATGAAATCTATTCTAGCCCTGAACGTTTTTTTAAACAAAGAGAAAAAGTGTTCTGTATTCTTCTGTAAAATCTTTTACTGCATTAGCTTTTATTCATTCTTGATAATTCAAAATTATCAAGAAGAATAGAAGAGTATCTTTAGACAAGAAGGTGAAGACAAATTACATTTTATTCCTTCCAAATCTGGTCTTTGTGCTTTGTGCTTATACAGAAAATAGGAAATTCTCTGCATCTCAGTTGTCTGATATCCATAAATATCTGGGCAGAAAGCCTTGAAACTGATGCTGATGGCAGCAGCAATTCCTAAACAATTATGAAAAACAAAAAATCTGCAAGTGAACCTACTTTGAATTTAACCCAGGATCTAAAACTATTTGTTTTACTTGTCCAAAGCACAAGAAATATCTATCTTCATTCAATGAAGTCACCCGGAAAATTAAGGAAACACTATTCAGTATTAATAATTCCCAAATTGCATTAATATCTTGGAGTCAGCTCTCTCAGGAAAAATATGAAGCCAAACATTTCCACCCTATTAGAACAAGAGCTAAGAGAAATGGAAACAGAGCCTGCACAATAGGCTGCAGACATAGGGATGTATAAAGGATGTGCAGAATTTGAAAGTGAATTATGATGAACACACTTCACTCTTTCAGTCTTTGGATAACGTGAAACAACTTTTTATCTGATAATGTTATTAGTTAATTTCTTTTAGATTCAGCTTTTATTTTTCTATGGCAGATCCTAAGTGTACCATGCAATAATACATACGGCTTGCTCATATTAAAGGCACCATTTTAATAGTCCTTGATATTGTTACACAAAAAACATGTATCACAAGCATTTATTTCTGTTTTAGATGCCACAGAAGACCTTTTCTTCCCTGTGAATAATTCACAGAAAGCCACATCACTTCAAAAGAACAGAAACTGACTCTTTATGACAGGGATATATGAATCGGGTAAATGCCCAAGCCATTGCTCAAAGCATGCCTGTAGCAGTATCATCACTTCTTCCTGGACAGGCACACTTAGCTGAAGCAATGACTTTTCTGTTTTCTTAGTTAAACTCAGTGGAGTTAAAGTCAAAGTCAAAAGAAAATA
The DNA here is from genome assembly GCA_013397315.1 of Donacobius atricapilla. Classification (NCBI taxonomy): domain Eukaryota; kingdom Metazoa; phylum Chordata; class Aves; order Passeriformes; family Mimidae; genus Donacobius; species Donacobius atricapilla. The sequence continues at coordinate 60,424 of WBMY01010949.1, forward strand.
AACTAATACTGGGATTCATTATGCATTGGAGGCATTTTTCTTTATTAGTGAATAAGTATAGACTGCAGTGCCATAGATGGTTGTCTTATAAAAGGTTCACAATACACCAAGAACCCAACATTTATAAAAGGAATCCGGAAAGCCTAAGGAAAACAAATGCATGTAGTCAGAAACATTACAATATTTACTATTTTGCAGTAATTTGAAGTTCTCTTTGTAATTTTAAATTCCAAAGCATTAAACACCACAACCTGCATCAATCATAAATTACATCTTTCCATTGGAAAACATCACTTAGGAGGGCTCTTCTAAGCAGGGATTCAGCTTTGCACTGAAGGCACACCACTCAAAAGGAATCCACATTGAGCATCTATGACAACTTCAGCAGCGTCACTTTTTGATGCTTCCTTCAGGATCAGTCTTCTTACACTGCCCCTTGACAAAATTATCAATTTCTGTTCTGTACAAAGTTCAATGTACAAGAAGTAACTTCCAAAACCAGTATGACATTTACTACTGTATGATGTAATATGTCTTTTCACTGCCTATAGGTAGGTGAAAAGACTGACCAATTGACTGACCAGTTCTCAGTTACACTACTGCTACGGCCTTTGAAATCTTTTCCCTTGTTAAATTTTTGTTTTACTATTTTTTTACTTCTTTTTAAGTTAAGTTCTAAGCTTTTCATGGTAAATACAAGCGTACTTGAAAATGAGATTGAGTTTAAAAAAGGTAAATTAATACATCTGTGATTTAAGAAAAGCCTAAATAGAGTCAAAATTTATAATGTACCTACAGAAAAGCAGTACATAGACAAAAAAGGAATCACATGTTTAAAAGAAACCATAGAAAAACTGTTTCAGTCAATAAAGTGATAAAATATTTTGATCTCAGATCTAATAACCCGTTCCCTTTATCTGGTCTGAACATACAAACCTGGTGATTTTGTCAACAATCTTTAAAAAACTTTTTTTGGATATACTTTGAAGTGAGTCCATCTTTTCTCTATGGATGAAGAAGCAAAGGAATGGTTTGGTTGTTTTTTTTCTGTTATCTCATTCACCAGGTTGTTGTGTGAAAATACAGTTCAACGTGCTGAAATTTACCATATTCCTAATTCATATCAAACCCCTGAACTCTCCAAGACTTATTTCATTCTGAATCCAAATAGATAGTTTTCAAGAAAAAGGTGCAAAAATTAATTCAAGTAATCACTGACACAACCATTTGCTATAATCAAATACTTCCTTAAAAAAAATCAAACCAAACCAAAACCACAAAAAACCCCCCAAACCCTATAATCTTCCAATTATCACTATTCATTTATCATTATCCATTAGAATAGAACATCTGTGGGTCATGTTTAGTAATGTGTATTACCACCACCAGGTAAGTAGTAGCATGACCTAACTGAAGCTAACAATCTCTGTGCTACCATATTAGCAACATTAATGTACAGCTTCTGTAGAATTTTGCTATATGCATCAGCCAAAGAGGTGGGAATACTCACATGTCCACTCTTTTAAAGTTATGATAAACACAATAAAACACAATAAAGTCTTTGAAATTAATTTTGGTGGGGATCTGGAGTTAGACAAGCAGCCACATTATTATGGTAGACTGGGCCAAAAGGAACCATGCTTGATCCCCACTACTCCCTGTGGAATCCTCAGCACAAGAGAGACATGAAATTCCTGGAGAAGGGCCAACAGAGGGCTTCAAAGGTTTTTAGGGGACTGGAGAATCTCTCTTATGAGGAAGGCTGAGGGAACTGGGACTATTTAGCCTTGAAAAGAGACAGCTAAGAGAGGATCTCATCAATGTCTATGAATATCTGAAGGAAGGGCGCCAAGAGGATGGGACCAGGCTCTTCTTGATGGTGCCAAGCAACAGAATGAGGCAACAGGCAGAAACTGATGCACTGGAAGTTCTACCTGAACATGTGGAAGAATTTCACTGCGAGAGTGACTGAGCACTGGAAAAATTGCCCAGAGAGGTTTTGGAGTCTCCCTCACTGCAAGATACTCAAGCTGGACACAGTCCTGAATAAGGTACTCTATGAGAACCTCTTTGAACAGGGAGATTGGCCAAAAAGACCTCCAGTGGTCCCTTCCACCCTTAAAACATTCTTGGATTCTGTGAAAAGAGGAGCAAGCTTTTCCAAAGATCACTTTTGGAGAAGTAAGGGCTACATATAAAGGTGTTAAAATAAGTTAGGCTTAGAAGACCAGAACAACTAGTATACCTGGGGGCAGAGAGAATTACAGAAGGCTATGATTTATTTAAGCCATAATGACTTCACTGGAAATGCAGAGAAAAAATATCTCCAGGAGGGAAAACAAGCAGTCTCACTAAAAAAAAAACAACCCCACACTAAAGTTGAATTAATTTTGTGAATTCAGGTAGCATTCACTGAAAAGATGCTAATAATTTTTATGTTACAAGATTACAAAATTTGTTATTCTATTCCAATTAAAAATGCAGTAATTTAAAGACATTTCTCTGCTTGTAAGATACCAATTTTTGGACTACTTAAAGAAACAGAGAAGCACTTTTATGAACTAAAAATACAAGGAAAAGATCAATACTCTTCTTACCACTTATTTCTTCACCCTTCCCTTTCTTCCCTGCTACACACTTCTAAGTAAAGAGATAATAGGTAACGAACAGAAGAAATGATACTCATTACTATAATAAAAAATCACCAATATAAATAGAATTTCAACCACTTCACTGAAAAAATGGACACAGACACACACTTGAGCCAATCTTTTGTTTTCTTGTCAAAGTGCAATGAATGCAAAAGTGATCAGCACAAGTTTTCAGATACCCCTATCAATCAAATTAAGCAAATCTCATCAGGCACAGAAAAACAAGCAAATGCTGGTCCTTACCACCTTGCTGTTACTTTTTCTGCTCTCATTTGCTCTTCTGCCAGAATTACTGAAATTAATCACTTTATCCTTACAGGCAGCCTCTGAAGCAAAGACCATGAATATTAGAAATATGCTCTCATTCTCTATGTCTGTTTCACCTGACTCCACACAGTTGTCCATGCTTTTCTGAAGCAAACTACCAGACCACTGTGACTTGCCTGAGTCACAAACTGAACTCTCAGATCCTGGATTTCAGCTAAGCCATCTGTGTGGAGTGATTTTTGCTGGGTTTTTTCCACAGACTATTTACACTGAAGATTCTCCATGGCTTCCAGCTCTTTTGAAATAAGACCAGAGTTCCTGTGCACAATTGTGACACAGAGAAACACAAGTACATGAACTACTGCAATAAGTGAGGAAGAGGAGGTCATGGAAAGCATAGGAACATAAATAGCATAGCTAGTTCCATCAAAATATGCAATGCATCCCTCATTAAGAAATCTCAGTAAAGGAAGTATTACAAAGTACAAATCTCAGTCCTTAGTTTATAACTGGACAAAGGCCACATTTAAGAAAGGATTATGTCCTTTCACAAGCATTAAGATACTTTCAGCTTTCTTCAATCTTACACGGAAAACATTTTAAATCCTAAGATACAGATTTTAGAAGAGAGCAGGAGGCAAAGATATATTTCACATTGCCACTCCTGAAAAACTGGAAACAGATAGATCTTATATATTGGTTTGAAGTGACCGCATTGATCATCAACTAGTTGCACAATTAACTGCCTGACTTGGAAGACCAGGATATCTTCACTCATTTATTTCATTTAACAGATCCACACATGCTTAATATCCTTCTGCTAGAGTTTTAAAAATGGCCTTAAACTTTGACTTTGAAAAAAATGGAAGAATACATTATTGAAGCATTTATGTGGCACACTGACTGGCCTCACCAGACCTTCCAGCCTCTTTTGTTGAGTTGGGGCATAGAAATACAGTAGCCTCAACCAGAATCACTTTATTTTCAGCACACTTTCTTTCAGCAAACTGTGAAGACTCTCTCAAAGACTCTTCTGAAACGGTATCATTAGATATCTAATCTGTGCTATAGCCACACTCCATAGTTAGTTTATAAAATGTTAACTATGATACATGCTTTGTACAGCTCAAAAGAAAAACAGTAATTTAATAAAATATGAGTAGAATTCTTCTCTAGGTTTTCTTTTTTCCAAGTGTGCTAGCATATGCAATTAAAAAGAGTAATTAAAATTACCAACATGATCCCTAAATTCAATGCATAGAGTGACCCCTACTGGGCTGTTAAGCACCCCAGCAAAGATACAAACCGAAAAGAGCCATCACTCCAAGGACTGAACCTGAGCTAACCTACATGGACAACACTCAGGCTGAGCATGCATACCTTATTCAAGCTACAGAATGACTAATAGTAACTTAGTAGAGGCAAAAATACTCCAGTGCCTCGTATGGTCTTTTAAACTTCTGGTTATTATAAACACCCAAAATTATTAAGTAGATAGCTTGTAAAGAACACTACCTATATACCAGTATCTATAGCTGAAAACCATATTATTATGAAGAATTTTTATTAAATAAAAAAGCAACTTACAAACCACTCAGAAGAAACAAATTTAGTGCACTAGATGTTTCTAAATGAGAAAAATGTATACTTCCTGTACATTCGCAATTGAACATGAATGGGAATTACAACAAGCCCCCATGATTCAGATTTTGCTTGCTACTCTTTTATTTTATACATAAAAAGAAAGTCACAAGAGCATTTAATTATTTGTCTAAATGCTGTCTGCTTTAATGCCCAACTCGTAAGTGAGGTAATCAGTAGTGCTCCATAATACACACAGTTTATCACCAAATACATTATTTTATTATTTTAATGCCGTAGGAGAATTGATTCAAGATTTTAATATGAGTACATTAACAGGAAAATAAAGGAAGGGTATGCTGTTTATTTGAAATTATGAATGTTCTCTTATATTTATAAATATCTATTAGACACATATACACATACTTGGATCAGAACCCAACAGAATCAAGAACTAGAAAACAGCAAAATTAAGCTAAGTGTGAATTCTAAATCCATTCCTTTAACCATTGGACTTTTTAGTAACAAACACAGAATTACAACACAAAGTGCAGGAAATGAAACAAACAAAACAAGTATTTGCTTCTGCCTTCACGTCCTCTAGGAGTAATCCCAACAACTTAGTAAGACAAAACTGGCCTGATTCCCTCTTCTGAAGAAAATATTTGCTTAGAAAGCTTAAGCAAATTCTCTGCTTCAAAATTTCTGCTAATTAAAAAGGAATATTCTGTAATGACTGTAAGTTTCCATTGCATCTAAACAAAGTCAGTTCAATGTTGCTCAATATGCGCTCATACTAGGAGCTTACAGAAAAGGCTGCTCAGGAGTAGCTGAGCTAGCCCCCAGGTCCACAAGCAAAACCTCGATCCTGGCTCTTACTTCTGACCACTACTCAAAGCTGTTGAAGCAAATAATTACAGCCACAAGTTATTTTTAAAATGCATTCAACCAGTTCTAACTTAGTACACCAAATCGCTAGAGCCTTCAACAGGAGCTCAGCATTTTAGAGAGATTTTATTTTTGGGAGCCATATTTAAATATTTACAATGTTGCACAAAGGAGAATAAAAAGAAAAAAAAAAAAAAGAAACCAATAGTGACATGCTATAAAACATTTAAGAAGCCTGTCACTCAGCTCAAACTATACAGTGAAGTTTTCTATTGTTTTCACTAAAATACTGAGTACTACAACATCCACTGTAAAGTATAAATTCAGACATTATTCCATCAAAAGAAATACAACAAAACCAAGGATGTTAAAACTCAAGAACTACAAAGTCACAGAATTCAAGAAACAATCCTGTCCATGTACAATTTAATCAATCCCACTGGGCTTGCCTCAAATGATAATTAAAAACTTATTGCTCAAGATGTTTGCATTATTCATTGTGCAAGCTTTCTACCATTGTTGTGGTTGGTCTTGCTCAAGTTTGATCCCAGGCCTTGTAAGTGCCCTCTAAACACAAAACTGAACCAAACACCAAGCTGAATGGTGCAGTTCATTTGTTGAAGAGAAGGGATGTCATTCAGAGGGACCCCGACCGGCTTGACAAGTGAGCCCATATGAATGTCACGAAATTCAACATGGCCAAGAGCAAACATGGATTTGGCTAATCCTCAGTATAAACACAGGCTGGAGTATGAATGGGTTGAGAGCAGCCTGGCAGAAATGGATTTGGGCTACTCATGAATGAAAAGTTGGGCACAACCCAGCAATGTGTGATCACAGCCCAGAAAGCCGATTGCATTCTGGGCAGCATCAAAAGCAGCATGGTCAGCAGGGAGAAGGAGGAGATTCTCCCTCTGCTCTGCTAAGATACCACCTGATGTACTTGGGTCCTCATTGACATGAAAAACCTGGATGTCTTGGAGCAAGCCCAGAGAAGAGACACAGAATTGACTAGACAGCTAAAACATCCCTGCTGTGAAGAGCTGTAAAGGAAAAGAATTCTGGTTCAGCCCAAGACGAGAAGGCTCCAGGGAGATTGTTTTGTGGCCTTTCACTATACAATGGTGGCTTACAGGAAAAATGGAGACAGGCTAATTTTTACCAAGGTTTATAGTGACATGACAAGTGGCTACATTAACTCTTAAATTACGAGTGTAGATTTATATTGGAAACAAGGAAGAATTTTTTTATTATGAGGGTAGTGAGACACTGGGACAGGTTGCCCAGAGAAGCTGTGGATATGCCACCACTGGAAGTGCCAAAGTTCAGGCTGAATCGAATCAGAATCAGGAATGTGATCTAGTGGCCCTGCCCATGGTAAGGAGTTGGATTAGATGATTTTTAAATCCAAACTTTCCAATCCAAACCATTTAATGATTATATGCAAGAACACGTTGTACATTTCCAAGCTGTCTATACCAGAAGAGGGCCCTTAGTCTATTGGGAACCTTGACTCCCCCTCTGTGGTAATAGAAAGTAGTGCAATGCCAAAGCTATTGCTAAGCCAGCTTCAGTACCAAACATACACACCATACATGCCAGAAGGCTATCTGATCAAACTACAGCTTTTTACCTGTTTTAGTTTCAAACCCCTCATCTCTGTACAGCAGAGCAAAGCTACGGTTTGACTGCATAGGTACAAAACCAAATTTGGCTGGCTTTGGGATTTCCCTCCTCAGCTCCTTTTCCAAGCATGCTCTCATGGCACCTTGTCTCATCTGCTCTCCACTAGCAGCTGAGAGTCCATGCATGCACAGAGTTCTTAGTTTAAAAACACCCAGAAGGAGGTTAGTCAGTAATCAAAGTTAAATCTTGTCTTCCTGGTGTTTGCAGGATCCAGTGTGGGGGCCTCCGAAAGTCTGACAGTCAATACACGCCAGCCATAAAATAGCTTACCTGGCTACAAACTTGCATTCTCTGGAAATTATAAATTAGTTCTCAATGCTCTTCAGCAAGTTTGCTCACAATTTGTAAATGGAATCATGTTTTACTATCTACAAAAAAGAAATTAAAAATTTTTGTAATGTAGAAGGTAAAAATGGGTTTATAACTGGGGACTGAGTAAATGCTGACTTGAGTAGCCTACTTATCATGCTGCCCAGTGTAATATCACCCTGTTACCTTGTGAAGTATAGAAATAGCCTATTTGAGCTATGGGGAGCAAAAAAAAAATCACTGTGATCATATTCCTTGTCAGTGACCATGACTCTTGCATATTAGGGATATTTAAATCACTTAGCATCAAACCCAATTAATGAGAAAGACAGTGGTGAAATATGAGAGGTTTCTATTTAGTGTTCAGGACAGTTGCACATCACCATACTGCTGTGCATCCAATATTTTCCACCAAGCCTTCTGCTTTAAGGTACTATTCCTGCTGAAACTGCAGAAGATTTTTTGATGATTCCTATGGTGTGAAGGGTAAAAAGCTACATCTAAACATGAGCAATAAATGGATTACATACATCTAGAATTAATTGAAACGGATCTATCTGTATGCCCTTGGCTAAGAGTAGTAAGAGAGAACTAGAATGGCAAGTGGCAGAGCACTATTCTTTGGCATTGCTCTGTCTTCGACTTCTGGCAAGGCACATGATCACATCATAGAATGGATAATAGTGGCACCTAACAGAAAGCACATGTGAACAAGCAAACAACAACTTACTACTAAGAGTCAACACATCATGCCTCCTGCACCAGGGCAGAGACAAGGACTGCATTACCAGTGAACACACAAGAACATCAGGAAATGGAGATAATGCTGATGTTTGAGCACACACTGACAAAGCGGCAACTCTTCCCACAAAATTAAAAGTATGTATGTTATTCATTAATCAAATGCAAGACTAGGTGATACCTACAGCATGTTCTGCAGAAAAGATATATAATTTGGCAGAAAGTTGTTGCCCTACAAATCCCTTTGAAATAATCTTTTAAAAATACAATTTTTTCATCAGCTCCTGAAAATACTTAGGAGTAAATGGCACAAATTCTGTTATTTCTGTCATTAAGTAAACCTGAAGAGCCTCCTAACTTGTACAGTCTATCTTCATGACCTTCAGATGAGACAGGATTGAGGTGAAACATCTGTGAGGACTGGGATTAGAGACTCAGACCTTTGATGGGACTCCTAACCTTCTTGTCCCTGCACTGCTTTCTGCCTCACAGCTAAGCCACGAATCTAGTCACCTTTTAAAACGCCACACATCTAGCAATTTAAACACTTAGAAAGCTTTCATTTTGCGGCAAATACTATACACAGGAAGAGGCATACTGACTGAAGTAATAGCAGCACTAAATATTTGCAGTTTCTTAACTAGCTTAGAGAGGGAGATGGCAGCCCTGATGTTCTGCACCTCCCTTTATTGCTCTGTACACTTACAGTTATGGAACCAGGCACATGCAGTCCAATTCTGAAGCACTAAACAGGATATGTACCAAACACAAATGCTTTACCGAATAATATTAGCTAAAAATGGGGAAAAAAATCTAGAATTTTCACCTCCCAGGAAAACCTTGAAAAAGGCTTACGTGGGCAAATTAACAAATTACATTTTTTTCTCTTACATGAAGAAACGGAGCTGGAGAAGTTCATTATTGTTTCAGCAACAGTTCCATTATGAGATGCCTCTACATTTCCCAGGAGAAGAGAAAGTACTCTGTGTGGGGTCTTGAATAAGAGTTTCAGAAAGCCTCAGAATTTGTAAGAGATAAAAGGTTAGGGGATAGATACAAACACTGTTTAAATAATGCAAAGGATGACAAACAAGTGTCAAGGGCGGGGTCACAAAAAGAAGCTTGAGATCTACTCTGGCTTTATGTTTCTTGGAGTTACCTGGTTCTTCCTGCGGTCTCCAGGCAGGACCAAGTGTACTTCTTACCCTTGACAGAAACTTCTAAGCCTCATACAGACAAAGGTTCCATACCCTGCTCCTGAAGAGTGTTCTGGTGCTGTAGTCTCATTAGGATTCAGCACCATTTCATAATTAGCCCCGTACTTCTGGTGGGCAGGACAGATAACTGCATAGCATAAGACCACAACACTCCCAATACACAGTGCAACTGCCTCTGTTATGCAACAGCTTTTTGTTGCTGGGGGTTGTCATGAGGTTCCCACCCGCTGTTTTGTTTTCAATCTAAAGAGCTCTCGATCTAAAGAGCTCCCTCACATTGATGAGAGATCCAGAAAGCAATGTAACTTCTTGTATGCACTGCTCTATTGCCTTCTTTTGTCTACACTTTTTCTCAGTCACATATTTCTCAGCATGCAGTACCTAAAACTGGGCATGGTACTCCACACTTAGTATACACTCTGCATCATTGACCTTTTGGTTACATTCATCTTTTGAAACCCCAATAGGCATGTGCCTTGTGACATGGCCACCTTGATGCATGATAACCCCCAGATCCTTTCAGGAATATCTGCTGCCTAGTCTTTTGGATGTTATTCAATGTAACTGATTATTTTTTGACAAATTTAACATTGGGCACCAGTTCCTACTGAGTTAGCACCCCATTTTCCTTTCTTAAATAAACTTTCCAACTTATCAAAATTATTTTAAACTCTACTCTTGCTCTCCAGCACATCCACAGTCACTTCCACCTTGGTGTCGATGGCAAATTTAAATAAGGACATTCTCATTCCATCATCCACATCACTAAAACATCAAGTCACACTGTGTGTGTAATGTGTAATGGTTTCACATTCGCCAAATTTGTTTTGTGAAATGTAGTGTGGTGATCTATCCTTTTACTACGGAATAGGATTAGAAGAAAGGCAAAACAGGCTCAACTTAAAAATAGAAACATTTAGATTTATTAACATACACTAAAGGGCAAACAAAGAAACAACCATGAAACCTCTTCAAAGACACCCCCCTCCTCCTTAACAACAATCTACTTTTCTATGAAACAATGTAAAGAGACAGAACAGCAGAACTCTTAAGTCAGTAGCACTTAATAAAATAGTCTTTCATTCAGTCTTTGAGAGAGACAAGTCCCTCCTGATTTTTCTGGTAACTTTCCACAAGAGACACAGTC
>WBMY01010949.1:71257-81656 GCA_013397315.1 Donacobius atricapilla
CCCGGCTGCCCCGTCCCGGCCCCGGTACGGCTGCCCTGGCTCGGCCACACGGGTAGTGGGCTCTGCGCTGGGCCCCGCTGCTCCCTGCCCCAAATGACCTCATGGTAGGTCTGCTGCAAGAGAGGGAGATTTTCCAAAATCCCACCTGTATTTGAGCCATATGTCCCAGGGGTGTATACCTATACCTGATGGGCCAACCTGGCTGTCAGTTCCAAAGCAGATCACCGACTGTTTTTTTACCATTCATGCCAAACCAATACACACTGGAACTCAAACAGACCCTTCAGCAATATAACCCAAAAAATCCTTCCAAAGCTCACATATACATGTGCTTCTGTGTATCCAGACCCACAAACATGTGCGTGTGATGTGTGTGTGCATGCCCATCTGTGTTCTGCCCCATTTGAATATAACACATGACACTGACCAAAGTACTCTGTTGGTTTTGATGCTGGTGTAGAGGCAACTGATTCAGGTTGCCTTCTGTACAAACAAAGCCTGTGGTAAAAGCATACTCACTAGATTTAATGAACTTGTACTCTCCACAACCATCCCTAGGAAATCAGGTAGAGATGTTTTACTGATGCACACTTAGCATACACAAAGCCTAGCACACTGTAAAAATTTATGTTGTTTTAAGAAGTCATCCTACAAAAAACTCCACCAAGAAGTAAAAGCAAAACATGCTTTCAAAAGTTAACATCAAGTTTAAAAAGAAACTTTACTTTTTTCTTACATGCAATATTGAACAGTGACTTCTGATCATAACACAGAATTACTCTGAGGAATTGTATAAAACAACTCTATTTTTCTGGACATATTTAGAAGAAGAAGGGAAAAAATGCAGGCTCATTTTAAAAATTTGCTTATCTATGCAAAGCTGCTAAGCAAATGTGGAAGCTACTGCAGGAAAGAAAGCAGCACACTTGCTAGCGGGGTGCTCAGAGTTACACTGCTGTCAAAAATCCCCCAGGTAAACATAAAAAGAAATAGTTTGTGCTGAAGCATTTCATAAATTCCTCAGAGATACCTTAAATATTAATAAGAACATATTTTTAAACAGTCTTTTAAATATTAAGGCATGTGCATGTATAGTATATTAACATATGATTGAATAAAATCCGTTCTTCCCACAACAGTCACTTACAGGTGTGTTGGGTTTTTTTTTTTCTTTGTTTAGGTTTTTTTTTGGTTGTTGTTGGTTTTGGGATTTTTTTGTGTGTTTTGGTTTTGTTTTGTTGTTTTTTTGTTGTTGTTCTCACTCCAGAGAAATCCTTGTTAACCCAAACTAACATGTTCAAAATAACAAAATCCAATGATCTGGCAGCCTTTTAAGAACCACGTACTGACATCGTTTTGAATGTTTCTTAGATGAAATCACTAACTAACACCTTCACATTAATCGATTGGTGTCAGCAGAATTCTGGAGAGCTATGCTGCAGGCTCCAACACCAAAGTAGTAATCAATTAAGGAAGTCAGCTGAAAAAAATGATGCAAAGATCAGAGTTGTCAATGGCAAAATAATCTCATCTCAGTTGTGTCAAAGGAAGAGTAAAAAAATGCCACATACTTACTTCACAGTGTAAGAAAACAATTCCAAATAAATATTTAGTAATCAAATCATGGTCAAATAATACATCAATTAAAAGCTATGAAAAATTCTTCAGGAATTTATCTTTTAGGCCACATTTTTGTAATTTTACAGAAGACACATGTCAGCATAAATTGCACAAGCCTTTTAAATTTTTTATGGTATTATATAACATAGTTGCTAAAAAAAATCAGGGATTTTTATTTAGAGAGTGCTAATACTTCAAACAAATAATAACAAGGTAAACACCAAGACAAAGATATATCCAATTTACTTCTTGGAAACTAATTACCATTTTTACACATTTTACACATTTTTTGAATAGGGACAAAAAAGCCATTGTTTTTCTGCTGCATCTGCCATCCACAAATAACTCTGAAGCACAAATAACACTGCTTCGGTGAGCTGCTAAGTTCTTGGACCTGCTGAGTTAGCAAGGATGCCCACAGCAGGGTGTTGAGAAGTGCAGTGTTAAATATCATTCAAAACAGGGTTCTCATTTCTCCATACTCTTTGTTTGGTTATCACCATCACAAGGGCCTCCACCAAACTACATGCCATAGAAAGCTACCTGACACAATCTGTAGTGCATTCTTTACCTTCCACAAGCAAACCATCAGAATCTATTAAAATTACTTTACGCCGATAGCACTAGAGACATGACAAATCACAGGCCAAGAGTCAGATACCAAAGAATGTGTCTCAGGGCATTGGGGCCAGGCCCATTTGCAAGCAAATGATATTGTGTGGAGTTGGCATGCTCAGTGCATGACAAACTGATGCAATTTCAGTACTGTCGGAGAAGCTGGGTGAGATTTCTCTGATGCTGGCTATGGTTAGTGTACAGAATTGTGCAGAGTTCCCAGATTTGAATCGCTTGGGGCCTGAAAGGGCCTCACTTGACAAGCTACAAATAATTACACTACACTCTTTCTATTGTACTCTATTACTTTGCCTCTTATCTCTAGGCTTTGAGCACTCATGAACAAGCAAGGTCGCTTCTATTTTGACCATGATGCAACAAAACATTGTTCTTTTGTGATATGATAAATAAAACACAGCCCTGCAGACTAAACATTTTTATCAGGTCCATTTTCCACTTTTATAAGCAACAACTTTGGAGCTTGTTAGAAGAGTGGAGGGTGGAAATAACCATGCAGGCAAGTTCATGAGCTTTTCACTTAGGAGTGTGATATAGCTATCTCGTTATTGTAAAAACTCATTTGAGCAATAGGGCATTAAGTTCTTAGCCTGTAACAGATAACAGTTATATCAGTGATTACTTTAAGCAGGTTTTTACCCCCTTTCAAATCAGCAATTTTTGACAATTTAGTAGCAGAAAATAGCTTTGAATGTGCAGCATGTTACCATTTCTTTCCTAGACACCAAACACATTTCAAAACTAACATTTTCTTTATCAGCTCACAAAATGTATTATTTAAATACTTAATCAGTTAGGAAAGTTTTGTGTTAGTGGTATTATCCCAGCCACTGCATCCAAGGAGAGCAATGCTAACATTCACAATTTATAAAAAAAAACAAACCCAAAAACTAAACAAAAAAAATCCCACCAAACAAACAAACAAACAAAAAAAAACCAAGGAAAAGAAAAAGAAAGCAGCAGTGACTTTCATGGTTTAAGTAACTAACTTCTACTCATCTCATCTTTTCTAAGTTTACAAAACAATTTATTTCAGAAGAAATTTCCTTCTTTCTCACACTGGTTAGACAAAAAAACCCACTTTTTAAATTCAGAGTTCCATACTATGAACCAGATGGTACCAGGCTTTTTCACCCTTAAAACTATGTTTAGAGGTTTTCTAAAGCTGCAATCAGATACAAACCAGGAAAGGAAAAATTCAAATATGAACACTAAATGCATATAGAGAAAAAATTATTCTAACAAGAACCTTTAAACTGTTTCTGATCCCCATTATTACATTCTCCTTCTTTTCCAGATAAATGTGTAGTAGCAAGTAGATAGCAAAAAATAAAATGTTAAAAGACTTAGCTGCAAGTGCTGAACTTTTTACAAAGTATATTTTCTAACTCTGTCTCTAATTCAGGCCAGCATAAGGACCAGGTTATTTGAGAGAAGAAAATTACCATCCAAACTAACACTCTCATCAAGCTCTTATTGAATTGTTTAAAACACACATAAAGATATTCTCTCTCTCTTCCCAAATGGCAATAGGAATTCATGGCAAAACTTGGATGTCTGATACTAAAACGTTTCCGACAAGGGAAGATAAAACCTAAATAAGGAACAGATTTTGATAGAGAGGACAAATATGAAAGGGAAATTTTAAATAAAAAACATCAACAAAACCCACAAAAAACCTCTACCCAAAAACCAAACAACAAACACCAAACCAAAACAAACAACAAAAATATCAATTCCAAAGTCAGCAATAAATTCTCAGCTCGAGAATTTACTCAAGCTTTTTAGTCACCGTGTCAGTGGCAATGGTGCAAAGACACTATTCCTACCAATCACACAATCACAGCCACATTCTCAGCACTCAGCAAAAGGAAAGGCCTTTGGCATTTCCTATTCAACACCAAAAATAGATGTTTCCAGTAACTGCTGCCTTTTTAGGCTCCCTCGCTAGAACATAAATCCAGAAAGGAGGTCTTTGGCTTTCAATGAAAGAATGAATCTCTAATTAGAAACTAGTTTTCAAATTGTCTTAATCTTGTTTGTAAGAACGAAGAATTTTGAAGTTTTATAGGAAGTAGGCCATCACAGGAGATAATTTTTCTTAGCATTTGGAACAAATCAGAAAAATAATAGGGGTAATATGTTTTCTGATTCTATAATGGCATAACTTTCAAATCCAATGTTGGTGTGCATTTTTCCGGAATATCCATTTCTTCACATGAAGAAAAGGCCTTAAAGCAAAGCTAATATTTTTATTACATTCCCTGATATTACCATAAATTTACTGGTCCATTAATTTATTATTAAACTGAAGACATATTGCCTTTTTTTTTTTTCCACATCTTAAAAAAATCAAGAAAGTCAGATTGTAATTACCATCACAGCTCAACTGCAAGGAAGACACATGACCAGGGAGTCCTATTCCTGGTAAGAGCTTGATTACACAATAAAGAATAGAGAAGGGAATCTATACACAAAGAAAGAGTCCTGTGCAAACCAGAAGCAGAGGCAGTTAGCTGTATTTCTCAACACATATGACCCTTTTTCATAAAATCAGTGTATTGTAATCAATGCAGACTCGCTGCTGAACAATTGATTATTCCATTACCTAATCAAGACTTTGTATCCTTTTGTAAAAGACTATAAGGAAAGCTTTAGATTTCATTATTTTCCAATCTGAAGCTACTGCAGCCCCTTGAATACCTTGTGCTCTGGTATAAAAAGGGGTTCCAATTTTTAGAAGTGAATCAATTACAGGAGAGAAGAAATATAATCAATAAAATAATGAAGATCAGTAATTCTTAGCTTACCATTTTCAAGGTAACCTAGTGGGACAGAAGACTTTCACAGAAGTTTTACACTATTTTCACTCTATTAAAGAATTAAGTAGTCAAATAGTAAGAATCTTTTTGGATATGTGACGCTTTTCACAGCATCTCATCAGGAAACAACTATTAACAAGTGTAGGCAACCTCTTTCAAGAATGGCTTTTGAGATTCTGTGTAGCATGTACATTATTCCACAACAGTCTCACAGAGGCCCTGTACTTAATTGGGACCCACAAACACTGTGACACCTAAATAAATAATATACTAGATGGAGGCTGTAGTGGAGGTTTGGCTGTCACTTCTCATAAATTACTTACCATAGTCAGTACCCTACACTGAGGGCAAGCTCAATATCCAAAACCATTGTCTCAGATTTCCTATTTATACAGAACCGAAGGTTTTTCTGAACAAGAGGTGGAGCTCTCACTGCACAACAGAGGAGGAATGAGAAGAAACATTGTGGCAAACCTGGCATGGACATGGTGCTCCTTATGGTATACTCCTACAATCTCATCTAATTTCAATGCCCAAAAGTATCCAAATCTGACTGTTGTGCCCCAAATACTTTATTATAAAAACCCACAGAAACAAAACCCCTACAACATGTATTGGTTTATGAAATGCTAAATTTATAACACAATATAAAGGTTGAAATAATAGTTTTAAAAAGGCTGTTCACAGGAATAGGGTATTCTGCTCTAGCTGCAAGACTTACCATCATGACATCTCAAAATAAGCCATTTATTAACAGACTACATACACTGCTCCTTTCATTTTCTATTAAAAATACAATGCCACTTTCAAAACAAATGACAACCCTTTGGTTTTATCTTTAAAATCCCTTCACAGAATGCTCTCCAAAATGCTATTTTAGTCTTTCCCAAACCACAAAAATTTCAGGTTAATAGAAAAGTGAAAATGAAAAGTTGATACAAGTCCTCATGTAATTCCTGTAAACACTAAAAAAATAATGGCTACTGATAGTAAGAGTATTCAGCATACAGTGGCTTGAAAGCCTCCATTAGCATACCTAAAACAAGCATTTCCACTGTACCCAAATGCAGCACTGAAGTTATCCCACCAAGCATTCTGCACAAAAGCACCTCTTAGGTATCATATAGTGAAATTCCAAGAAAACTTAATAAATGCCATAACAATGGTGACTAATAATCAATTAAACCTGGAATGAATTACACCAGATGCTAAAAAATTCAAAAACCAATGAAAATTGTATTGCAGTAAGAAAAAAGGAGAAATCTGTTCCATCTTCCCTCACATTACATTTTAAAGCCTTGTGTGTTCTCGCTCCTGGGTAATGAAGAATGTACATATGTTCAAGACTATCTTTTTGGACAAGATTTTACAATTATCATGACTTGAAGCTATCTAGAAACATCACTAGGAGCAGTTAGGCATGAATCCTCAGATGAAATAATTCCTCTGATAGAATTACATTACTAACAAAATTTTATCACTAATACCTTCCAAAGATACAATGGAATTCAAATATATCTTTATTGTGATGCATATCTGAATGTCCTGCTTCCTCCAATCTTTCTGAAAATATAAATTCCTCATTAAAACTGCAAATCAGTAGATACTGGGAGATGACTGGATAATGGATGCTTTGCAGTTGTAGTGTACTGATAGAATGTGTCAACTTTTGCTCTTTCAGATGGAAAATTGATAGAGGTAATTATGTTGCTGCTTCTTTACTCAGCTGTTGACCCTCCCATCACATATAAAGCAAAAGGTATTACCTGCTCAGAGAAATCTTTCGTGGCCCTTTCCAATAAGATTCCATGAATGTGAATCAGGGGCCTTCAAGCAATTGCCCAGCCACTGGAGATCACTGGAGCTATATGCCTCCATCTGATCTGTCCACAGCTCTGTCGGATGTCTGTGTACAAATTCAGCCGGTTTTCCCCTTTTCCTAGTTTCTGCCTTACCTGCCATTGTGTGCACTGCAAAATTCTTTGTGTCTTACTTTACATTCTTCACGTTCCCACTGCATACCAAATGGTCAGTTTCAAATCACTGAGAAAGTTTGTCAAACAGGAAAACTGACTGGAGGAAAGAAATTTTATCATCACTGCTGACAAATGTAGGAGTTACTCACTAAAAAAAAAGAAAAAAAAAATACTTCTAGTTACAGCAAACTGGCTTAAATTACCAAGTCTATTTCCTCCTCTAACACATACACCTTCACTGGAACATCTAACCCACCAAAACCAATGATTAAAATAGCATTTTTCTGACATTACAGAATCACTAACATCTGTCAAATTATCTTTTATTGTCTTCACCACCCCTGTAGGAGAGAAGTGCATCTGTACAGACCCAGTCTGACTCTCTTGCAGAGAAACCAGAACATTTGAAAACCCTCTACGAAGACACTAAGACTGTAAAAAACTCTAATTAGATCTAATAGATTGAATACTTCTGTTTGACTTCCTTGAACTTCGAGTAACTGGTATGTCACTAATTTCAACAGTACTTGTGACACAAGGCTAATACATGGTGAGCTTACAAAAGCCCAACTGGTAAGCAAGTAGACATCACATAGACAGATCTCACACTCAAAGTACTCCAAATATGTTCAGATTTTTTAAAACTACCAAGCTAATACAGTCTAGAAAAGAGAAAGTGAAAGGGCTAGAACAGAAATACTTTGAAATCCCTTTACATAAACTCATAATTATTCTCCCCATACTTTGTAATTAAAAACTTATTACCCCTTTACAACTTGCTGTTGCGGCTTATTCTAGGTCTTCACAGAAGAACAACTAAAAACTTCACTTTTTGACTCTATGTACACTTATTTTAACAGCAAGAAATGCTAAAATACATAAACTATACAAAACTTTAGATTCTTGTGGTTTTAAACTTCCATAAAGAGAAGTACAGCCATGTAATTAAGCTGCTGCTTCTATGGAGGTAAAGTCAATGGACTTTCAAGAAACCCACATTACTTTATGATCTTACATGTCAGATCTTGCTTCTACATTTGCAGCTCCAGGAACAATTTAGAGAGTAGTATTGGAAGTGTTAATTAAAAATGCAGTAAGCACTTGTGTCAGTCAAGTATGCCCTCTGCTCTACAACACATTTAAATGTGTGTCACCTTGACCTGCAATATACCACTGTAAAATTTTTTTGGTTAATATAAATCAAATGTACACTAATTTATTCAGTAAGTTTCCTGGGATCTGAATCAACATTAGAAATCTAACTAGTATTTATTATTCTGTTATTGACAAAGGGAGCATATTTAAATGACAACGAGAACACGTGAGTGTCATTTCGAAGTTGAATTGTTCTCTAGGGACATCCTTAGTAAGCGCCTACATTTAAAGGTCATTCACTGCCAAATTATGAACAACTGTTGCATTTATTAGCACAGGCTCAATAGTTTAGAAGCAGGTATCATCAATTCAAACTGACAATGAAATTTAATTGTCCAGCAAGAAAACTGACATTTCCCATATTCTGTGTTTCATCATTTTATGTATACTCCAAACAGAACTGAAACAAGTGCAAGTTTACTCTGGTGTTCTTCTTTTGTTGTTTTTCTTTTTTTTTTTTGTGGGGAGGATGAGGGAAAAAGACTTTCAAGATTTTATATCAAAGGAATCGTGCTTTAGAGAAGCTGGGGTCCTGAAACAAACGTTTTTGAAAGAACTGTGTTTCTCATTTACTTTATTGACAGAACCCAATCTCAAGCACTGTATAATATGATTTTTCCCTAATTTATCTTTCTAATCTTTTATGCCCCTAATATTTTATCTCTCTGGTCAAGATTCCCCCCTTTCTATTTCTTAATTGCACTGTAGTTTTCCCTCTGAAGCTAGAGAGAAATTTCTACTTTCTATGGCAAGTCATTTACACCTTCTCTGCAGAACTGAGGGATCTCTGACCATTCCAGTTTCCAAGGGCTGCATAGCCACATCAGGGAAAAAACCAAAATATCCTGGAACAATAGGCTTAAGCTGAAAACAAACCAGTAAGTTGGTAATGAATTTCCATTAAAAAAAGGAAAAACATCCCTTTTGTGTCTTTCCCAAAAGTAAGAACACACAGTAGCAGTCTGCATAAAGGGGAACTGGATTCTGTTCTGCTAAAGATAAGGAACCAGAAACCCAGGGATGTCAGGAAAGCGTGTTATGGTTGCAATGCAGAACCCCCATAGAGAGAAACAACTCCCCTTCAGCCTCTCATTTCATGCAGGAGGTCACCACAGCCACTGTTTCTAGCAAAGACGCTAGGACAACTATTACCACTCTTCTCAAAAACTATCCTTGACTGCTTGTCCGCAGTCACAGCTCAGCAGTCACCCTCTGTAACCCACTGGCATGTGACTGGGCTGGTGGGCAGTCAGCACAATTCTATCTGCTTCCATCATCCTTTTCTGCTACTAGTTGCATAATCTCTGATAGTTCCTTGTCCCATCCTCTCCAGCCCAACAAAACACTTTAATTTTGAGCAAGTTAGCACTTGTGGGAAAGACAACAGTAAAATGATCAATATGGAAAGTGGTCCTTCTGCATCACAGAATTGCACAATAGTTTGGATTGGAAGGGACTTTTAAAGGTCATCTAATCCACTCCTTCTGCAATGAGCAGGGACATCTTCATCTAGGTCAGGTTGCTGAAAGCCCTATCCAAACTGGCCTTGAACGTTTACAGGGATGAGCCATTTGAAACCTCTCTGGGCAACCTCTGAAAGGTTTCACCCCTGTCAAAACTGTGTTCTTTATGTCTACTGTGAATCTACCCTCTTTTAGTTTAAAAGGCACATTCCTTGTTCTACTGAAAACGACGTACTGAAAAGCCTGTCCTTGTCTTTCTTAAAAGACCTGTTTATTGCAAAATCGGACCACTGGAGTTCTCCCTTCTCCAGGTTGGACACATGAACTCTCTTAAGCCTTTCCTCACTGAAAGAGGAAAGCAGAGGTCCATGCCTCTGATCCTTTTTTTGGTGCCCCTTCTCCGGACTGATTTCAACAGCTCTTCTCTTTCTTGTGTTAGGGACTCCAGAGCTGGATGTGGTAGACCCCTTCGAGGTGGGGTCTCACCAGAGCAGGGCAGAGGGGCAGAATCCCCTCCCTCCCCTGCTGCCCATGCTGGCTGGATGCAGCCGAGGACATGNCCAGGACACGTTTGGCTTGGTGGGCTGTCAGTGCTCATGGCTGGGTCATGTCCAGCCTGTCATCCACCAGCACCCCAAGTCCTTCTCACAAGCCTGCTCTCAGTGCCCTCATCCCCCACCTGGACTGGTAACAGGGGTTGTCTGAATTCAGGTGCAGCACCTTGCACTTG
>WBMY01010955.1:0-12683 GCA_013397315.1 Donacobius atricapilla
CCTGGCGCGGCACTTGGAGAGGACAACACCCCTAATTAAAGAGATTAACGAGGTGAAAACCCCCTCAAACCCAGCTCTTAGAACCCCAAATCGCCGTGGCTGCGGCCCGGCCGAACCCCAACTTTGCCTCCCCGGTGCAGAACGTGGTGGAGCGGCGGCCGTACCCCGACGACGAGAGCCTGGTGGAGGTGAAGTTCGCGCGCTCGCCCGTGATGTCCACGTACCTGGTGGCCTTCGTGGTGGGCGAGTACGACTTCGTGGAGGCGCGCTCGCAGGACGGCGTGCTGGTGCGCGTCTACACGCCCGTGGGCAAGGCCGAGCAGGGCAGGTTCGCCCTGGAGGTAAATCCCAGCCGGGTTTGGGATCTGGTCATTCACAGAAATGTGTCAGTTTGGGGTTTTTTGGGTTTTTTTGGGATTTTTTTCTTGTTTTTTTGGGGGCTGTTGACACGAACCAGCACACTGTGCATGTCTACAGCCCCGTGGGCAAGGCCGAGCAGGGCAGGTTCGCCCTGGAGGTAAATCCCGCTCGGGTTTGGGGGTTTGGGATCTGGTCACTCACAAAAATCTCTGCGATTTGGGGTTTTTTCATGGTTTTTTTTTGTTGTTTTGGGGTTTTTTCCCCTGGAGTTTTTGTTGTTTGTATTCCTGGATTTGGGGGTTTTTTTCCTTGTTTTATGGGGATTTTTGTTGGGATTTTTGGGGATTTTTCCTTGGGTTTTTTTTTGAGGATTCTTCATTATTTTTTGAGTTTTATTCCTTGGGTTTGGGCTTTTTCCCCTTGTTTCTGGGTTTTTTCATGGTTTGTCATTTTTTTCCTCGTTTTTCTTTTATTTCCGTTTTTTGGGTTGTTTTTTTCCTTGTTTTTTTTTCCTTGTTTTTGATTTTTTCCTTTGGTTTTTTGGGTTTTATCCCTGCTTCTTTGGGTTTTTTCCTTGGGTTTTTTTTTGTTGTTGTGTTTTTTTTTCCTTTTTTGAACGCTTTTCCCCCTTGATTTTTGTTTTTTTTCCTTAGTTCTTAGATTTTTTCCCTTGATTTTCTTTCTTTTTTCTTTGTTTTTTTTGTGGGGTTTTCTTGCTGCTTTTTGGGGAATTTTTACAATTTTTAGGGGTTTTTTTTCCCCTCCTTTTGGAGTTTTTTCCTTTTTTTTCCCTTGATTTAGTGGGTCAGAGATGCTGAGCTTGATATTAAAAGAGATTTCAGTTGCAGGCAAACCAACGTCTGCAGTGGCCAAAACAAACTTTTTAATTCTGGTCAAGTTCTGCTGATTCTCTTGATTCAAACTCCTCTTGAAATTCTGATTTCAAGTTTTGATTTCAAATTCCAAGTTTGGATTTGGAAGAAATCTTCCTTAGTTTCAGTCCTAATTCCTTAGTTTCCCTCCAAATTTCCTAATTTCAGTCCAGATTTCCTAATTTCAGTCTTAATTTTTTAGTTTTGGTCCTAATTTAGTACTTTCAGTCAAAATTTCCTCATTTCATTCAGAGTTCCATAGTCTCAGTGATAATTTCTTCGTTTCAGTCCAAATTTCCTAATTTCGGTCCCAATTTCCAAGTTGCAGTCCCAATTTCTTAGTTTCAATCATAGTTGCCCAGTTTCAATCCTAAATTCTAAGTTCCAGTCATAATTTCTTAGTTTCAGTCATAATTCCCTAATTTCCATCATAGTTCCCTAATTTCCATCGTAATTCCCTAATTTCAGCCATAATTCCCTAATTTCCATCCTCATTTCCCAGTTTCAGCCGTATTTCCCTAATTTCAGTTATCATTTCCCAGTTTCAGCCGTAATTCCCTAATTTCAGTCCTAATTCCCTAATTTCAATCCTCATTTCCCAGTTTCAGCCATAATTCCCTAATTCCAATCCTCATTTCCCAGTTTCAGTCCTAATTCCCTAATTCCAATCATAATTTCCTAGTTTCAGTTATCATTTCCCGGTTTCAGCCGTAATTCCCTAATTTCCATCCTCATTTCCCAGTTTCAGCCATAATTCCCTAATTTCAATCCTCATTTTCCAGTTTCAGCCATAACTCCCTAATTTCCATCATAATTTCCCAGTTTCAGTCCTAATTCCCTAATTCCAATCATAATTTCCTAGTTGCAGTTATCATTTCCTGGTTTCAGTCATAACTCCCTCGTTTCAATCCTCATTTCCCGGTTTCAGCCATAATTCCCTAATTTCAGTCCTAATTCCCTAATTTCCATCCTCATTTCCCAGTTTCGGCCGTAATTCCCTAATTTCCATCATAATTCCCTAATTTCAGTCCTAATTCCCTAATTTCAATCCTCATTTCCCAGTTTCAGCCATAACTCCCTAATTTCAGTTATAATTTCCCAGATTCCGCCGTAATTCCCTAATTTCAGTCCTCATTTCCCAGTTTCAGCCATAATTCCCTAATTTCCATCCTCATTCCCCAGTTCCAGCCACAACTCCCTCGTTTCAATCCCGATTTTTTCCTTTCAGCCGCGATTTCCCGCGTTTTGCCCCGCTCCCCGTTAACCGAACCTTTCTCCTCTCCTTTCTTGCAGGTTGCTGCTAAAACTCTGCCTTTTTATAAGGACTACTTCAATGTTCCTTACCCTCTTCCTAAAATTGATCTCATAGCTATTGCAGACTTTGCTGCTGGTAAAGTAACTCTGAATTATAAGTATTGCTGCAATTGTGTTTTGTTTAAATTCCTTTTTGCTGCGAGAATGAAAATGAAACCTTCGGGACGAGGCGCGGCTCAATGTCAATAAACCTTTGTATTTATTTTATAAAGGTGCCATGGAGAACTGGGGCCTTGTTACTTATAGGTATGATGTTAAAATACTGTTTTCCCCCTCTTTGTTCGCTAATTCTCCGAGTTAATTGGATTCATTTCAGGCAGCTCTGACTGCTGGGTGTCATTCCCAGATCAGACAGAGCCAATACTTGGAATTTTTGTTTTGTTTGGATGGTTTTGGCGGTGCTGTCGCAGCTCGGGAAGGCAAAAATCAGCCGCTGGCTGAGGGTTTTCAGCTGGCAAAACCTTCTTGGCCCCTTTTTTCCCCCCAATCAAATTTCCTGACACTGCTGGGGGAGTCGATTTGAGCTCGCAGGTAAATTTGGCAGCCACAGGGTAACGATGTGGAGATGGGAAAATCAGAAATATTAACTCGCCTTCCTTTGCAGTTTATTTTTTTTTCCTTCTTCTGATCAAGCTTTTGCGCTTTTGCTTGACATGAATTTTTTTTCTGTGCTGGTGGTCAGGAGGATTTCCCTGAATTTCGAACGACTTGTGAGCTTTGGACTTTAAATCCTGAAATAAGTTGGGATTTCTTCTGCTCAGCTTTGAATTCAACCTTAAAAAAACCCACCAAAATAAATTCAAAGTTGCAATTTTTTCCCTGCTTGTTGAGATTCTGATGAAATTTGATATTTCATTCCTTATGGGGAAGAAAAAAAAAAATATATAAACAGGTGTATCCTGAATGAGGAGAATTTTTGGGATGGAGCGGTGAATTTTTGCCCCTTGGTGCTGAGTTTGCTCTGCCCTTTCAGGGACCTGCAGGCACCATCCTTGGGGAGGTTTTTCCCTGGAATTTCAGCATTCCAGAGGCCCCTGAGCAGGTGCCACAGTGGAGAAATTGCTGTTGGCACCTCCTGGAAGAGCCAGAATTCCTTTGGGAACGCCGAGAGGGGCAGGACCTGAGCACAGAGGGAGCTGAGCTCCCCAAAAATTACCTAGGGCAGCATTTTGAGGAATAAAAAATAAATTCTCCTCCTTCTACCTGGCTGGAACTCACTGGGAATTTCATGGCTGCGTTGAAATCGATTTTTGGGGGTTTTTTTTTCCCTCACTTTTTTAGCTTTAGGTAATTTCACCTCCTTTGGGTTGTGGTTTTTATCTCCCTGGGCTCGCGCCCAGCCTGCTGAGGTGCGTTTTTCTCTCCGACACAGGGAGACTGCGTTGCTCATCGACCCCAAGAATTCCTGCTCCTCGTCCCGCCAGTGGGTGGCTCTGGTGGTGGGGCACGAGCTGGCGCACCAGTGGTTCGGGAACCTCGTCACCATGGTACCCAAACCCCCCAAATCCCTTTTTTTATTTAAATCTGCTCCTTTTCCTGCCCAAAATCTGGGTTTGGGTGCCGCTAAACAGCAGCACACTGTGTTAAAATAATTAATTGAATGTTTAAATGGTGGTGTGTGGTACCTAAACCCTCCCAAATCCCTTTTTTTTAAGAAATTGCTCCCTGTCCTGCCCAAAATCTGTGCTTGGGTGCCCCCAGAATAGCAGCACACTGTGTTAAAATAATTAATTTAATGTTTAAATGGTGGTTTGTGGTACCTAAACCCTCCGAAATCCCTTTTTTTTTAAGAAATTGCTTCTTGTCCTGCCCAAAATCTGGGTTTGGGTGCCCCTAAACTGCAACACCCCGTGATAAGATAATGAATTTTGCATTTAAGTGGTGGTTTATGGTACCTAAACCCTCCAAAATCCCTTTTTTAATTTAAATCTGCTCCTTGTCCTGCCCAAAATCTGGGTTTGGGTGCCTTTAAATAGCAGCACACTGTGTTAAAATAATGGATTTTGTATTTAAGTGGTGGTTTATGGTCCCTAAACCCTCCAAAATCCCTTTTTTAATTTAAATCTGCTCCTTGTCCTGCCCAAAATCTGGGTTTGGGTGCCTTTAAATAGCAGCACACTGTGTTAAAATAATTAATTTAATATTTAAATGGTGGTTTATGGTACCTGACCCTTCAAAGTCCATTTTTTATTTAAATCTGCTCCCTGTCCTACCCAAAGTCTGTGTTTGGGTGCCCCTAAAACAGCAGCACACTGTGTTAACGTGAGTAATTTAATATTTCAGTGGTGGTTTATGGTACTTAAACCCTCCAAAATCCCAGTTTTTATCTCCATCCACTTTCTATCCTTCCCAAAATGTCTCTAAACAGCAGCACGCTGCATTAAAAGAATTAATTCAATATTTAAGTGCTGGTTTATGGTACCTAGGCCCTTCAAAATCCCATTTTTTATTTAAATTTGAAATCCATAAAGAAATTCCATTGATAAATGGAGTGACTTTCCATTATTTTATTTAATTTAATTCCATTACTCTGTTTTTATTATTTGATGATTTTATTGATAAAAAGCTGGATTTTCAGAGCTTCTGGTAACAAATGACTTCAATTTTCTCTGGGAATAAGACCTGACACTTCTTTTCCCAAATCCCTGCAAAGAGATGCTTGAACCCAAATATTCCACAGGCTTTGGAGTTCCTTGTGTCGTAAAAACCAGGATTGGGTGAAAAAAATGAAGTTTTCGAGCTGCTAAACTGCTTCGGTCTGGCTTTTGAGCTGCTAAAATCAGGAGTGGCTGCAGAAAAACAAAATGAAACATTCATTATAACCCAAACAACTCTCCTGCTAGAATTCTATTTATAAAATGATAATAATTATCCCCATCTGCACCAAACCGAGCTTCAAACTCACCCCGGAGTGAACGAATCCCTCGGGATTTTGTCCTTTATCTCTTTTTTTGTGTCCCGGCAGGAATGGTGGACTCACCTGTGGCTGAACGAGGGCTTTGCCTCGTGGATCGAGTACCTGTGCGTGGATCACTGCTTCCCCGAGTACGACATCTGGACCCAGTTCGTGTCTGCCGACTACACGCGGGCCCAGGAGCTCGACGCCTTAGACAACAGCCACCCCATCGAGGTCAAACCCCGTTTTTTTCCCCTTTTTTTCCCCCTCTTTTCCCTCTTATTCCAAAGGGAATTTCGGGGTCGGCGCTGAGCCGGAGTTTGGGCTGCGCTCGGTGGGTTCTGATCTCTGAGGGGCTGTGCCCCCCCAAAAACTCGCATGGATCTACTTCCAAAACTCGCTGCCACGAGCAAACCCCAATTTTTTGGCAGCCCGAACCTTTCTCACTGGGGGTTCTCGTGCGTCCCACAGGTCAGCGTGGGCCACCCCTCCGAGGTGGACGAAATATTCGATGCCATTTCCTACAGCAAGGGAGCCTCTGTCATCCGCATGCTGCACGACTACATTGGGGACGAGGTAACGGGCATGGGAGCCGGGGCTTTTCCGGGAATTTTTTATAGCTGGAATTATTCTTGTGGAGATTTTCAGGGAATTTTTTACAGCTAAAGTTATTCGGGTGGAGATTTTCAGGGAATTTTTTACAGCTAAAGTTATTCGGGTGGAGATTTTCAGGGAATTTTTTACAGCTAAAGTTATTCGGGTGGAGATTTTCAGGGAATTTTTTACAGCTAAAGTTATTCGGGTGGAGATTTTCAGGGAATTTTTTACAGCTAAAGTTATTCGGGTGGAGATTTTCAGGGAATTTTTTACAGCTAAAGTTATTCGGGTGGAGATTTTCAGGGAATTTTTTACAGCTAAAGTTATTCGGGTGGAGATTTTCAGGGAATTTTTTACAGCTAAAGTTATTCGGGTGGAGATTTTCAGGGAATTTTTTACAGCTAAAGTTATTCGGGTGGAGATTTTCAGGGAATTTTTTACAGCTAAAGTTATTCGGGTGGAGATTTTCAGGGAATTTTTTACAGCTAAAGTTATTCGGGTGGAGATTTTCAGGGAATTTTTTACAGCTAAAGTTATTCGGGTGGAGATTTTCAGGGAATTTTTTACAGCTAAAATTATTCAGGTGGAGATTTTCCAGGAATTTTTTACAGCTAAAGTTATTCGGGTGGAGATTTTCAGGGNTATTTTTTATAGCTGGAATTATTCAGGTGGAGATTTTCGAGGTTTTTGAATAGCTAAAATTATTCAGGTGGAGATTTTCAGGGAATTTTTTTATAGCTAGAATTATTCAGGTGGAGCTTTTCAAGGCATTTTTTACAGCTAAAAATTACTGGGGGTTAAAAAAAAAAAAATGAAGTTGTCCTGTGTTTTGAAAATTTCTCCAAGCTCTGTTTGAACTTACCTGGGAGGAATGAGATAATGGGAAATACGGAAGGAATTGGTGATTTTAAAGGCTCCTTGCCTGATTGCTGGGGATAAATGCAGGGCAGAGGGAGGATGGGAAACCTGACGTCTCCATTTGTGTGTTCCCAGGATTTCAGGAAAGGAATGAACCTGTACCTGACTAAATTCCAGCAGAGGAACGCTGCCACGGGTAACTGCGTCGCTGGGATGGGCGTCACAGTCATTTCTGGCCTCCAAATCGCTGGTTTTCCACCTGAGATAATTGAAATTCCAGGAAATTCCTGGTTTGTTCCCAGTTTCGTGCCCTGCACAGGCAGGATTCAGCATCCCTGGGGATTTTCTGTCCCTGGAGCCAGTGGCTGAGGTGATCTTACCACGGCTATAATTGACAAATATCCTTTGGTTTGCCAAGACAGCCTTTTGCAGTATTGATCCTGTGATTAAGCAGGTCAAAATCTGATATTTTTGCTTTTAAACCTTTTATTTTTGGTGAATCGGGCTCAAATGTGGAAGCAGGGAACATCCGAGCTCAATCAGCCAAATCCAATCCGTGGTGTATGGTCAGTGGTTTTTGACATAATGCATTAAAATAACTAAAGGGAAATGTTCTTCTTGAATATTTAATGTTAATTTTTGTATCACAACGTGTATTTTTTGAGGTTTTTTAGTAGTGAAGAAGCTGCTTCTCCCCTCTCTCCCCCCTGAAGTGGTCTAAACTATTTCCATTTTTTTTTGCCTGTCTTCTGTTAAATTTCAATAAAACACAAAAGTGTAGAAAAAAGGTGGAGTAAGAACCCAACTTTCCCTGTCCTGTCCCTAATAAAACCTGGCACACCAAGACTCTGGCAGTCCTGAATCAAATCCTTTTCTCCTGCAGAGGATCTCTGGGAAAGCCTGGAAAAAGCCAGTGGCAAACCCATTGCTGCTGTGATGAACACGTGGACCAAACAAATGGGATTTCCACTCATTTACGTGGAGGCTGAACAGGTAAAAATGGAATTGTGCCTTCATTTTGGAGCAAATTGAATGATATTCCCTGATTTTGAGCATTCCCTTGGATCAGGAGTGATAAAAATGGAATTGTGCCTTCATTTTGGAGCAAATTGAATGATATTCCCTGATTTTGAGCATTCCCTTGGGTCAGGAGTGATAAAAATGGAATTGTGCCTTCATTTTGGAGCAACTTGAATGATATTCCCTGATTTTGAGCGTTCCCTTGGGTCAGGAGTGGTAAAAATGGAATTGTGCCTTCATTTGGGAGCAAATTGAACAATATTCCCTGATTTTGAGCATTTCCCTTGGATCGGGGATGGTAAAAAATGGAATTGTACCTTAATTTCAGATCAAATTGAACAATATTCCCTGATTTTGAGCATTCCCTTGGGCCAGGAGTGGTAAAAATTGAGTTGTACCTTAATTTCTGATAAAATTAAACAATATTCCCTGATTTTGAGCATTCCCTTGGGCCAGGAGTGATAAAAACAGAATTGTGCTTTCATTTTGGGTCAAATTGAACAATATTCCCTGATTTTGAGCGTTCCCTTGGGTCAGGGATGGTAAAAATGGAATTGTGCTTTCATTTTGGGTCAAGTTGAACAATATTCCCTGATTTTGAGCATTCCCTTGGATCAGGGGTGGTACAAATGGAATTTTGCTTTCATTTTGGGTCAAATTGAACAATATTTCCTGATTTTGAGCATTCCCTTGGGTCAGGAGTGGTAAAAACAGAATTGTGCTTTCATTTTGGGTCAAATTGAATGATATTCCCTGATTTTGAGCATTCCCTTGGATCAGGGGTGGTAAAAATGGAATTGTACCTTAATTTCAGATCAAATTGAACAATATTCCCTGATTTTGAGCATTCCCTTGGGTCAGGAGTGGTAAAAACAGAATTGTGCTTTCATTTTGGAGCAAATTGAACGATATTCCCTGATTTTGAGCATTCCCTTGGGTCAGGGGTGGTAAAAATTGAGTTGTACCTTAATTTCTGATAAATTTAAACAATATTCCCTGATTTTGAGCATTCCCTTGGGCCAGGGGTGGCTCTGTGTGGGCACAGCTCTGCTTCTGAAGGGAGGGAGGTGCCAAATCCCTGTGGATTCATCCCAAAGCTCCCTGATCCCTGGAGTTTGCTGAATTTGCTCCGTGTGGGGAACGTTTGTAAGGGGGAAGGGAATAATTCCGCTCCAATTTTGCTTATTCCACAAGATTGCGGGATGAGGGAGGACCAGGGGCTGGGCACCAAATGCAGGCCGTGGCTGTTCAAAGAGGGACAGGGATTTGTGCTCTGCAATAACTCCTGAGCGGAAAAACCAAATTATTCCATGAAACACAGACACACAGAGACTGGATTTAAACGTGCTGATCTTCACCTTCTCTCATTTTCTTGCCTTTTTTTATTTTTTTAAATTTATTTTTCTCTTAGCAAGAAGATGACAAAGTGTTGAAGTTGGTCCAGAAGAAATTCTGTGCCAGTGGACCATATACTGGTAAGAGGAGAGGTGGGAGCAGGAATGGGCACAGAACCACAAAATATCCCGATTTTGAAGGGATATTGTTGGGATTTTGTTTTCTTTTCATCCAAAAGCAGTGATTTTGGGAGCTGTGCCTGGATCCAGGCGGGAAAACCTGAGGAAATGTGAGATTGGGGCTCTCCCGCTCGTGGTTTCCATGTTCTGACATGGAGAGCAGAATTTCTTGGCTCAAAATTCCTTCAGAAATGTCGATTTTAGGGCCAGAGCCCTCTGAGAGCCTGGGGAGAATCTGTTATGGGGTAGTGCTGAAATAAATGGAATAAAAATGCCTCTGGTGGGAGCCGCTGCTGATTCCAGCAATGATTCCACTCTCCTGCTGTGCTTATCTAAATTAAAATGTTTGGTTTGAAAGTTGGTGTAAAGATCTTGGGGGTTTTAACACTAAAACTGTCATTTTCCATTAGATTTTTACTCTAAAATTGACATTTCCCCTCAGGTTTTTACTCTAAAACTGACATTTCCCCTCAGATTTTTACTTTAGAACAGACATTTCCCCTCAGGTTTTTACCCTAAAACTGACATTTCCCCTCAGATTTTTANTTAGAACAGACATTTCCCCTCAGGTTTTTACCCTAAAACTGACATTTTCCCTCAGATTTTTTCACTAAAATGGACATTTTCCCTGGGACTTTTTCCNAAAACTGTCATTTTCCATTAGATTTTTACTCTAAAATTGACATTTCCCCTCAGGTTTTTACTCTAAAACTGACATTTCCCCTCAGATTTTTACTTTAGAACAGACATTTCCCCTCAGGTTTTTACCCTAAAACTGACATTTCCCCTCAGATTTTTACTCTAGAACAGACATTTTCCCTCAGGTTTTACCTTAAAACTGACATTTCCCCTCAGATTTTTACTATAAAATTCCCTCAGATTTTCACTTCTAAAATTGATGTTTTTCCTCAGATTTTTTTACCTCTAAGACGGACATTTTCCCTCAGATTTTTACACTAAAACGGACATTTGCCCTCAGATTCTTACCCTAAAACGGACTTTTTCACTCAGATTGTTAGACTAAAATGGACATTTTTCCTCGGATTTTTTCCTTGAAAACTGACATTTTCCCTCAGATTTTTTCACTAAAATGGACATTTTCCCTGGGACTTTTTCCTCTAAAAACTGACATTTCACTTTTGAGCCTTCAGCTTTGGGCCTTTATATTCCAATTTCATTTCTGTTGCTGAGCCAGCAGCTGGGACCCTTTGGAGCTCCATTCCTCAGTGGTTTCCACCAATTTTTTTTTTTTTTTTTGGTTTTTTTTTCCCTAATTCCTGGTTTTTCCTCTTTTCCAGGGGAGGATTTCCCCATGTGGATGGTGCCCATCAGTATTTACACCAGCCAGGACCCCGGCAGTGCCAAAATGCAGATTTTGATGGGCAAACCCGAGCTCTAAAGCTGCTGTTTTCCTTTGGTTTTTTGACCTGTAAAAGTGACATTTCCCTCAGATTTTCTTACCTCTAAACCTGACATTTAACTTAAGGTTCAAACTGTCATTTTCCTCTCAGATTTTCACTTTTAAAACTGATGTTTTATCTCAGATTTTTTACTTCTAAGACGGACATTTTCCCTCAGATTTTTACCTTGAAAAGTGACATTTTCCCTCGATTTTAACTATGAAACAGACATTTTCTCTCAGATTTTTACCTTGAAAATTGACATTTTTCCTCAGATTTTTACCCTAAACCCGACATTTTCCCTCAGATTTTTACTCTAAAATTGACATTTTCCCTTAGATTTTTACTCTGAAATGGACATTTTCTCTCAGATTTTTACACTAAAATGGACATTTTTACTCTAAAATGGACATTTTCCCTTGAATTTTTACCTTGAAAACTGACATTTCCCCTCAGATTTTTACTCTCAAATGGACATTTTCCCTCAGATTCTTTCACTATAACTGACATTTTCTCTCAGATTTTTACACTAAAACTGACATTTTCCCTGAGCCTTTTTCCTCTAAAAACTGACATTTCACTTTTGAGCCTTCAGCTTTGGGCCTTTATTTTCCAATTTCATTTCCGTTGCTGAGCCAGCGGCTGGGACCCTTTGGAGCTCCATTCCTCGATGGTTTCCACACAGGTTTTTTTGGGTTTTTTTGTGGTATTTTTTGGTTTTTTTTCCCTAATTCCTGGTTTTGCCTCTTTTCCAGGGGAGGATTTCCCCATGTGGATGGTGCCCATCAGTATTTGCACCAGCCAGGACCCCGGCAGTGCCAAAA
Organism: Donacobius atricapilla; assembly: GCA_013397315.1. Lineage (NCBI taxonomy): Eukaryota > Metazoa > Chordata > Aves > Passeriformes > Mimidae > Donacobius > Donacobius atricapilla. The sequence continues at coordinate 11,656 of WBMY01010955.1, forward strand.
TGCAGATTTTGCTGGACAAACCCGAGCTCACCGTGGTGTTGAAGGACACCAAACCCGAGCACTGGGTCAAGGTGAGGCCTGAAAATTCCATTTTCTTCTTTTATTTCCCTTTCCTCACCTTTCTTTCCCATTTTCCTACAATGACAATTGGAATATTTTGGAAATAAAAGCCTGGAAAAAATGGTTAAATTAAAGGCAGGGTTTGGGTTGAGATGTGGTGGCTTTTTTAGTCATTCTTATCATTATTATTGTTATTATTTTCGTTGTTTTACTATCTCATAACCGTTATAATAATTCAAACTGTTACAATTATTATATACTTTATACAAGACATTANTTCCCTGAGCCTTTTTCCTCTAAAAACTGACATTTCACTTTTGAGCCTTCAGCTTTGGGCCTTTATTTTCCAATTTCATTTCCGTTGCTGAGCCAGCGGCTGGGACCCTTTGGAGCTCCATTCCTCGATGGTTTCCACACAGGTTTTTTTGGGTTTTTTTGTGGTATTTTTTGGTTTTTTTTCCCTAATTCCTGGTTTTGCCTCTTTTCCAGGGGAGGATTTCCCCATGTGGATGGTGCCCATCAGTATTTGCACCAGCCAGGACCCCGGCAGTGCCAAAATGCAGATTTTGATGGACAAACCCGAGCTCACCGTGGTGTTGAAGGACACCAAACCCGAGCACTGGGTCAAGGTGAGGCCTGAAAATTCCATTTTCTTCTTTTATTTCCCTTTCCTCACCTTTCTTTCCCATTTTCCTACAATGACAATTGGAATATTTTGGAAATAAAAGCCTGGAAAAAATGGTTAAATTAAAGGCAGGGTTTGGGTTGAGATGTGGTGGCTTTTTTAGTCATTCTTATCATTATTATTGTTATTATTTTCGTTGTTTTACTATCTCATAACCGTTATAATAATTCAAACTGTTACAATTATTATATACTTTATACAAGACATTAAATACAAACAAAAATAATTATGAATATCATCTATAAATATAATATAATAATATAAATAGATATAAATATGTTAT
>WBMY01010957.1:4571-18820 GCA_013397315.1 Donacobius atricapilla
CTGCCGTGTCCCGCAGGTGAAGTTTCTTGAGGGTGCTGCTAGGCACTAGGCCCTGAAGCTAGAAATGGCGGGCTCCTGTGGCCGGGCGCACGCCCAGAGCCACCTCGGTGCCTTCCGAGAAGCAGGACACTCGGGAAGGAGTCTGGAGGGTTCTGCTGCGCAGATCTTTGAACGTTCGTTGCAAAGAATTAATAAGAGATTAATGAATAAACAGATACAAAACATCGATTAAAGTGCTCACGCTGGTTGCGAAGTGTTGACTTTCAATTTCTACTCCAGTCAGTCATGGAGTTCTAGAATGTTAAAAGTTGGAAAAGATCTTAAAGATCAGTGAGTCCCAACCTCCCTGCTAATAGGCAAGTACACTTCCCACTAGATCACGTTGCATAGAGTCCCATCCAGCCTGATCTTGAGCACTGCCAGATTTAGAGTATACCCAACCTCCCCAGGCCACCTGTTTCAGTGTCTCACCACCCTCACTGTAAAGATTTTTTTCCTTATATCTAAGCTAGGTTTCCCCTCTTTCAGTTACTTCCCATTATTTCTTGTCCTACCACCACAGATCCTGATGAAGAGTCCCTCTCCAGCTTCCCTGTAGGCCCCCTTCATATACTGCAAGATTGCTATGAGGTCTGCACACAACCTTCCCTTCTCTGGCCCCAACACTCTCAGCCTTTCTCAGTTATTTTTACAAATTCAAAAAAAAAGAAATCGAAGCTATCCTCCATTCTTAATTAAGTTCTGTGGCAAATCAGGCAGAGTAGGAAAACTCAGCTCAAACACCCCCAGGCATGAGCATGAGCTTGTAATGCAGTGGGTATAGTCACCCATTTTGCTCCTCTGGAAGAGGGGCTGAACCTACATGAAGTACCTATTGCCAAAAGATGCACCACACTGAGCAGAGGGGTGCTGCTACCTAATCCTCTCGCCTTGAAGAGGGAAGTTCTGTGCTAGCTTGTGAAATGTATGATTTTCACGCTTACCACTGCATGAGAAACCTGGGCATCAGTTTTGAGGACTGGGGATTTCACAGAGCAGAGGCACCCAAAATTCATATGTAGAAAGCTGTGATAGATTTGGTGTGGATTATAGTGACACAGCAGATGCTTTACCAAGTACTGAACTGAGGGTACTTGGTAAAGCATCTGCTGTGACACTATAATGTGTCACTGCCCCTGCTTACAGCTGAGGCAGCCATTATCCGTTTACAATTAATCCTCAGATGTTTGCTGTTTTAATTTAAACACCGTTTTCTTTTAGATGGCATTTAAGTGTTGGCTGATAGCTGAGATGGCTCAAAAGCAGGTTATATATTAAGCCATACGATTCAGCTCCAGTTACTTTGCTTAAATCAGTGACCACAGACTTGTAGGAACTGTATGAATCACTCACCTTCTCCTTCATGTGGTAGAAAATACATTTCAGGAGGACTTCCTCTGTGATTTTTCATAGCAACTGAAGTGATCATGTACAGCTTACAGTTTCCTAGTTCATTCTTTCCAGCCATTTTCTTAAAAGTTTCACTGAATGGGCCGAATTATGCTTTCCTAAGAAATGTGATTGGAGACATATCACCAAATAAACAAACAAGAACACAGAAGCGGAAAGATATAGAACAGGCAAGAAGGGAGTCTGGTGGCACCTCCAGAATAAGCAAAAACCTAGAAGATGTTCTGATCCCCAAAATAAATCAGCAAGAGCAGATGAGATGACATCCTTTTCTTTTTGGATTGGGGTCAGAGATTATAAAATGTCAATGGAGTGAAGAAGGCAAACTGCATCCAAGCAAGATGCCAGCAAGAAGCTCTCAAGCCTGGTCCCCTTAAGCCTGGTGACTCCTCATTACACCACCACCCGGAAGAGCTGTCAGCACTAACTGCATAGCATCAGCTCCACTGTGTGGTGTGCTTGCTCATCTGGTGTAGACTTGTTAAGGACTAATTGTTTTATATATGTAGCAATTATGGACTGCTAATGAATTTCAGTAATTCTTTTGCAGCTTGAAACTGAAATAAGTTCAATAAATAATAAGTTCAAGAAATATATTTTAGAGGGAGTCGTATGTAGAATTATCCTTTCCTCCTGGACAATCTGTTTAAGCAGGGTTAGACTTGGTTTCAGGTGTTTCTCAGAATAGTTCTTGCCTGAGAAAAATCTTTATAGTTTTTTTTTATCTATGTGTTGGTTTTGCACTGATTGACTTTTGGTGAGGAGACATATTCTGTCTATTATGACAGAATATTTGCCGTGGAAGTCTGTATTACAACTTCCTCCATTCATGCATGCATAGATACATGACTTTATTAATGATCCTTTTTACTTCATGTGCAAAGACTAGGCAAAAAAAAAAAAAGGATTAATTTTATTTTTACATTTGTTTGATTTGTAAATGTATGTTGCTGGTTTCTGGATGTGGAAAATTAAAACTGACGCAGATACATTTTTCTTGTGCAGGCAGTTAAAATATGGTCTCCTGAAGACTACTAATGAACCATAGTTGTATAGGCAATCCTCATTCCTGCAATAACACGTGGAACCCACTGCAGAAAGACCAAAGAAATCGACAAAATACAGGATATTCAGGTGTTGGTGTTTCTTTTCTATTTAGTAGCTGAATTAAGTTTCTAATCTTTTCTCCTGAGGTAGAGACCTTTTACCCATGTTAGAGCTTGTAGATATGGGTGCAATTGCAGACATATTTTATAAGCTGTTATGACTGAAATAACATTTCCTGTTATATAAATGAGACAGAAAAAAACCTGTTGTTCACCTTTACTGTCATTTAATATCTTTCCAGAAATCTATTTGTGTGTAGCAGTTTAAAAAAAATCCACTTTGTCATTTAAATTTAATTATCCTTTAAAGCATATTCAGTACACTTTATCTTGCCACTCAAACTACCTAAAATGGTAACGTTTCCCTATTTTAAGTGCCTCCACTTTAAAAGCCTTTGCTCTGGGCTTGCTTTGTCAGATTTTATATAAATAATAGATCTTAATGTCAAGATAATTAATTTCTCTTTACTTCCCAGTGTAGTGCTTAATTTTGGATAGGCTAAAATTGGTAAAAGAATCCAGACAGGCTAAAATACAGATTTCTCTTTCTTTTCACTAGCCATCGTACTTTAAAAAGCAGCATTGAATAACTCTGGCACCTGCAAAAAACACTTGAAGTGCAGTCAAGTATGCTAACACATTTTCATCCCACCATTTTGGTGTGATTTGTGCAAAGTCATGCTGTGGAGAAAAAAGTCACTGGACCTTAAAACTGCTTGAATTTATCCTTTTGTTCAAGGTTCAGTGCATTTTCTAATCTCTGTTCTCATGTTTCCAAAACTGCAGTCAACAAGAAATGAGCTTGTTTGAGTCTAAAAAGTCAGTACACTACTGTCTGTGCTTGTGTTAGTTGATTACATAAAAGCCCAAACACCTTCTAATAGAATACACCAAGAAAATAACACATTCAAATAAATGTTTTAGGTAAAAAACTATTTAGGTGCACCCAAAATTAAGCATTTATTGTCTTTCTGCATGGACAGCTTCACAGAGGAACAGGCTGAGAGCTGCTGCAGTGCAAGGAGTTGAAAGAAGGGAGAATATTGGGAAAGATGTGAACCCTCTTACTATCTGAAATACCTCACATGCAATCTTGCAGAGTTCTGAGTTATTGACAAGAACAATTTGTGAACCTGTATAAACACAGTCCTTTGATTTTCGACGTCTTTTAAAAAATTGTTTGTAAGGATGTTGAATGGATTAGAATTTGTCTCAAAATGTCCGTTCCATGGTGGTTTATTGTTTGTTTGTGTCTTTCTTTCTTTTCAGACAAGGTAGGGAGCTCAACATGATCGCAAATGTCATAAGATTTTACTTACGGGCCTGAGGCAAGACCCGTGGAGACACGGACCTGCTGCTCTTGCTGTGACACACAAGAGGGAGCTCTGGGTCACCGTAATTTACATAGAACCACCGCGCCTTGGAATGGTGGGGGTTGCGAGGCACGTTTAAAGGTCATCTAGTCCATTCCCCTGCAATGGGCAAGGACATCTTCAATTAAATCAGGTTGCACAGAGCCTTGTCCGACCTGACCTTGAGTATTTCCTGAGGTGAGGCATTTACCTCTCTCTGGGCAAGCTGTGCCAGTGTTTGACCACTCTTGTGGTAAAAATTTTCTTCCTTACATACAGTCTAAACCTATCCTCTTTTGGTTTAAAATCATTGCCCCTCTGATTTCCTCATCTCAGTTTTTATTCAAACTATATTCAGTACCTGAGGTTTTCTTCCTTTCAAACTAACTCTTTCAATTCAACGATAAATGGATATCAGAAAGCTAAAAATATCAAAGCAAATAGTGACAATCTTGGCCAAACATAATGTAGGCATAGCTCAACAGAATGCAGCATCTAAGGCCTATGCCTTGTTCAGGCTCACCATTCAGCAGTGAAGCACATCCCTTTAGGTACCAGGAGTCCATGTGTATAACCTACAGAGATCTCCACCACTGAGGCTTACAAGCGCCCATCTTCTGAGCAAGGAGGGGGCTGCAAAAGCTGCTCCATGGCAAATGAAGAAATGTTACCTCCTGGGAAATGTCTGGCATTTCTCTGTTCTGTCATCAGTAGGAGAGGTGACCTGACCTGCTCTCAGCAATCTCTGGCTGACATTAACAGTTCCCAGTCTTCTCCAGAGACAGGTGCATTCTTCCCCAGCCCTGTTACACAACATGTAGTGCTAGGGTACGACAGTAGGACCATCCCCAATTATTTTGGTTTTGTTAGGAGTTGGAGTGCTCAGGATGAAAGATCAGTTCCTGTTAGTCCAAACCAGGACTTCAGTGGACAGTGTGAAGGGGAAAGATCTGGGCAAGGGCTGAAAAACCCAGGAGGAGAGAGACAAAAGCTGGCTGCACTGAACTAGATAGGGACCCCAAAGGATGCCCTGGCCAGGTAATAAATGAAGCATTTTAACATTCCTTCCCAAAGCACTCCTCCTAATGGCTCAGCTTTTGTTTTGGTTTGTTTTTTTTCTTCCAGTCATGGCTGAATTTTGATAATTCTGTTGCACTTTCCCTAACGAAAGAAAGACTTATGTTCCCGTATGTGCACTTTTATTCACTCAGATTATAAGGGTACTTATAACACATTCTAAAACATCCATCCTGGTTTTGTCTGGGATGGAGTAAATTCTCTTCACAGTAGCTAGTATGGAGCTGTATTTTGGACTTGTCCTGAAGACTGTGTTGGTAACTCAGGGTGTTTTCCTTGCTGAGCAGTGTTTATGCAAAGCCAAGGCCTTTTCTGCTCTTCACCCCACCCTGACTGGGCTGGGATTCAATGGAGATAAGAAGGGGTTGCAGCTGGGACAGATGACCCCCCTGACCAAAGGCACATTCTATACCTTATGACATCATGCTCAGCATAGAAAGTTGAGGGAAGACAAAGAAAGAGGAAGAGAGGGGGGTTCAGAGAGATGGTACTTGTGGCATTTGTATTCTTCAGTCACTCTTATGTATGATGAAGCCTGGCTTTCCTGGAGATGGGCGAACACCTGCCTGTCCATGAGAAGCAATGAATTTCTTCCTTGCTTCACTTTGCATGCATGTGTGGCTTTTACTTTGCCTATTAAACTGTTTTTATCTCAAGCCATGGGTTTTCTCAGTTTTGATTCTGTCCCTTATTCCACTAGGGCTAACGAGTGAGCAGCTATGTAGGGCTAAGCTGCCAGCTGGAGTTAAACTATGATAATACTTAGTAACTTACTGTCTTTACAACTACTCATAATTGGTTTAATAAAATACGTAATTCTCCCTACAGAAACTGTTTGAAAATATTAGAACCAATATTGTGGCTTCATTTTGGAAATAGTGGACACATTTTAAAAGACCAAAACCAATAATAATTTTCAGTATTTTATATATTCCTTTTTAAAAGGGGACTGGTAGGGGAAATGAGGAAGACATGTTGCCTTCTATATCAGTGACAAGCTCGGAGTGCCTGGAGTTCTGCCTGGGGAAGGATTAAAGGAATGGCAGGGGCAGGGGACATGAGTTATCTATAGGCATGTAGGAATTACCTCATGTTCACAAGCTCTGGTCCTCATGAGGGACTTCAACCACCCTTTAATCTGTTGGAAGGACAATACAGCAGGGCATTAAGTAACCCAGGAGTTTCCTGGAATGCCTCAGTGGTAATTTCCTTCTCAGAGTGATAGAGAAGCCAACAAGGAGAGGTGCTGTGCTGGACCTTGTTCTCACCAAGGAGGAGCTGGTGTGGGATGTGAAGCTCAAGGACAGCCTGGGCTGCAGGGACCATGAAATGGTGGTGTTTGAGATCCTTAGGGCAGTGAAGGAGGGCAAAGCAAGCCCGGGACTTCAGAGGAGATGTCTTGGCCTTGAGAGATCTGCTTGGTAGAGTGCCGTGGAGTAAAGCCCTGGAGGGAAGAAGACCCCAGGAAAGCTGGTTAATGTTCAAGGATCACCTCCTTCAGGCTCAGGAGCCTCTCAACAAACAGGAAGCCAGGTGAAAACCTTAGGTGTGCACAGATGAACATGGAGCTGCTGCACAGATTCAAACACAAAAAGAAAGCCTACAGAGACTTTGAGGACAAGGACAAGTAGCCTGGGAGGAATATGGAGAGATTGAATATCCAGGGATTAGATTAGGAAAGCTAAATCACTAATAGGATTAAATCAGACCAGGGACATCAAGAGCAGCAGAAAAGCTACAGGTACACTGGTGATAAAGGAAGACTAGGAAAAAAGTGAGCTCTCTTAGGATGGGTATAGGAGACTTGGTTACTCACGGTATGGAAAAGGCTGAGGTATTCAATTAGTTTTTTGCCTCTTTCTTCACCAGCAAGTTCTCCAGTTAAACCATCCAAATTGCAGAAGGTGAAGGCAGGGGTTGAGAGAACAAAGAACCACCTGCTCTAGGTCAAGTTCAAGAATATCTAAGAAACGTGAAGGTGCACAAATCAATGGTACCCAACAAGATGCTTGTCTGGGTCCTGAGTGAACTGATGATGAGGTAGCTAAGTCACTATCCATCCATCATATTTTAGAAGTCATGGCAGTCCAGTGAAGTTCCCATTGACTGGAAAAGGGAAAACATAATCGGTATTTTTAAAAAGAGAAATAAGGAAGGAAGATCCAAGGAACTACAGTGCCTGGCAAAACCATGGAGCCAAACCTTTTGGTAACTAACTAAGGTACATGGAAAATACAGAGGTGATTGATGACAAACTTCACTAAAGGCAAATCATGCCTGGCAAATTTGGTGGCCTTCTGTGACAGGATTACAGAGGTGGTGGATGAAGGAAGAGTGACTCACCTCAACTACCTGGACTTGTGTGAAGCATTTGGCACTGTCCCACACAATGCCCTTGTCCCTAAACTGGAAAGACATGGATTTGGCATCTAGACCACTCAAAGGATAAGGAGATTACTGGATGGTCTCAGTTAGTAAGTTCCAGGCAGCAGCTCAATGTTCAGGTGAAGAACATTGACAAACAGTGTTTGTCAGGGAACCTTGGGACCAGCACTATTTACGTTTTTCTTGGTGGCAAGGGACAGTGGGATTGAGAGCACCCTCAGCAAGTTTGCTGACGACACCAGGCTGTGTGGAGCACAGTGGAGGGAAGGGATGCCACCCAGGGGGATCTAGGTAGGCTGGAGAAGTTGGGCCCTGTGAACATCATGAAGTTCAACAAGGCCAAGTTCAATATCCTGTACCTGTGGGCAACCCCAAGAACAAGTACTGGCTGGGTAGGGAATGAATTGAGAGCAGCCCCTCAGTAAAGGTCTTGGGGTGTTGTTAGGGGGCAAGAAGCTGGACATGACCCAGCAATGTGCATTTGTAGCCCAGAAAACCAGCCATAACCCTAACCTTCAGCTTGAAGAAGAAAAAGCTCCAAGACAATTTTCTAATGGCCTTCCAGTATCTGAGGAGGCTTACAAGAGAGCTGGAGATGGAGTTTGAAAAGGAGCATGTAGTGATGGGACAAGAAGGAATACCTTTTAAGTGAAACAAGTGTGTTTAGATTGNAAAACATAATCGGTATTTTTAAAAAGAGAAATAAGGAAGGAAGATCCAAGGAACTACAGTGCCTGGCAAAACCATGGAGCCAAACCTTTTGGTAACTAACTAAGGTACATGGAAAATACAGAGGTGATTGATGACAAACTTCACTAAAGGCAAATCATGCCTGGCAAATTTGGTGGCCTTCTGTGACAGGATTACAGAGGTGGTGGATGAAGGAAGAGTGACTCACCTCAACTACCTGGACTTGTGTGAAGCATTTGGCACTGTCCCACACAATGCCCTTGTCCCTAAACTGGAAAGACATGGATTTGGCATCTAGACCACTCAAAGGATAAGGAGATTACTGGATGGTCTCAGTTAGTAAGTTCCAGGCAGCAGCTCAATGTTCAGGTGAAGAACATTGACAAACAGTGTTTGTCAGGGAACCTTGGGACCAGCACTATTTACGTTTTTCTTGGTGGCAAGGGACAGTGGGATTGAGAGCACCCTNATACCGTAGAGAAGCTGTGGATTCCCCAGCCCTGGAACTACTTGAGACCAGGTTGGATGGGACTTGAGGAAGGTTTTGAGGATGGTGCTTAGTGGGAGGATTTTCTTCCCATGGCAGGGAGGCTAGTACAAGATGACCTTTAATAGCCCTTCCAGCTGAAACCCTTCTATAATTCAGTTTTTCTTTCCTGTAGTATAGTTGAATGGTTCTTCCCCATTCATGGTGATTCCAGCAAAATAATCAGGTCCACTGTGAATCAGCCAGAGTTTTGTTTTGTAACTTTTTTTACTCATTCTATATGCTTCGCTGCTTTTAAGGTGTTGGTACATTCATGTATTCTTACAGAAAATAGAAGCGTTTAGAGAAGCAATGTATTGTCAAAGTGTTTAAAAAGTAGGAGTTCAAGCCTGGATGTGACAATTTGTAACAGATTAAGTCGAGGCAAAGATCATCCGTTAAACAATTTCAGGATAAAAACCCCATGCAGCAGTGTGGAGAGGGAAATGAAGAAACAGCGGCAGCAGGATTTCTTAGGGTAGAATGAGGATGGGGAAAACCAGATTAAGGAGGAAAATGAAGCATTTTAAATGGGATTAAAAATAATAACAACAAAGCTGTTACTCGGGAGCTTGTAGCTGTTCTAAAATTGCCTTGTGCAAAAAAAGATAGAGGTAAGTGTGCATTTTGGGACTTACAGTTAGATGAAGAAACATGGGAACTATTTATAGTCCTCACTCCTCTCTTTTTAGCTGGAAGAGAAGTAGGTGAAGGATCTGTAAAGTGTATATTGCAGCAAAAGGCACATACAGTTTTTATATGATTCATGAAAGCATGCAACAAAAAAAGCTGTCAGGTAAAGGCTAGCTAGAAATGTTTTGAACTTGGGTGAGAGGTGATGACAACTTCTAACAGACAGAGGAGTGGATGTCTACCGTAATCAGTAATAAAATAAAGGAGGGATACTCCTTCAACAATTACACAAAATGTCCCATGAACATTGTGCTGATATAAGTGCACCCCAAAAATTACATTGCTGAAGAGTGTCTCAATTTGTAGACTTGTGCAAAGACATTGCACATACTGAATCCTGCAATTTGTACCAAGAGCAGTGGAAAAGGATTAATAAAACCCATAAAACTATTTGGCCTCTTGCATGTGCACAAAAAGATGAGGAACATGCTGACTATATTAGAACACAGAGCAACCTTGGATTTCACATGATGAAATTACGGCTGTGATAGAAAATGAGCTGTTAAATCATGTGTTCATTTTTCAGAAAGAAAAATGTAATGTGCAAACACCTTTTTTTCCCCACCCATTTTTACAGGGGGAAAAAAGGAATTAATTAATTGATAAGAAGTGAAAGAGTGCAGTATGCCTCCCTGATCTGTTCTTCAACTGGCCCACATAAAGAAACAGCAGTATAGAAACCTAAGAATATTTCATCTGCATCTAAATCTAAAGCCTAATTTCATGTAAATTTTAAGGAAGATGCTAGCACAAGGCTGATAATGAGAATCCTCTGCCCAGAGCACCCTTTCAGAAAAAGGTTCTTAGTACCACAGATTGACTCTGACCAGAAGCCTCTAGAAAAGAACAACAACCAAACAAACAAAAAATGAAACAAACAAAAAAACCAAAACCCAAACCAAACCAAAAAAACCAGCACAAACATTATACACACATACAGACAGCTTTCTCAGTGCAGATTGCTTAACAGTGTGGGCTGGAAGCCTGAGTCAAAATTGATCAAAAGTCAATCTGCTTAAGAATAATTCACTTCCAGCAGCCTCTGTTCCACTATGACAAAGCTCTACCAGGCACAAGAGGTTCCTTAGCGGGAAGAAAAAAATCTAGGAGGAAACCTGGTTTTATACCTATCGCAGCCTTACTCATCTTTTTTGAACTGGCTGCAGCTGTCAGTAGTGTGGAAGACAAACACCTGCGAGGAAGTACAAAACCAGCTTATATTAGAGGTGATATTACAATCAGCATCTGATGCTCATCTGCCACTCAGTTTGGAGAAAACAGTAATGGAAGTCCTGTCATAAAATCTGATGAATGGGATGAATGGGGACATCTACCAGGCAACGGTGGGAAATATTTTTTGAAAGAAAGGAAGAACAAGCATGATGCCAGGCTTTTAAGCATTGATTGTTGTTGCTGCTGTTCTTTACTGCATCCTGGGTGCAAGAAAATAGTAACATTGATGGACAATAAAACCTGCTCCCTTTTTCTCTCTTAAGGCTTTTATTCCAGTTTCATATTTTCTGTTTCCACTTCTTGTAATTTCTTGGTTTATCATCTCATCTGGCCCTTCTAAAGATATTTTCAAATTATTTGCATAATCCACCTATACTTGTAATGTTTATTATTTGTCTCACAGGGGCTACTGTCTAGCCTGCAGGACCTATTGCATTCATGTAAGACAGGTAGCTATCACTAGGTTAATAGATAACCAGGTTTTATACCAGTATGGACTATGAAACCAGAAAGATCTCCATGCCATATTTTGAATTACATATTGAAATCTTTGATGATGGCTGGTAGTTAATCAGAGACATGGGAAGATGGTGTTCTTATGCCAGTCTGTAAGATTACACATATACCTACAGATGCCTTCTAAAGATGTTTTTTGTGACTTTTTGCAATTTTGATAATTTTGCAATTTACTTTGTGTCCCAGATGCTCACAGGGTGAGCAAAGGGTTAATTTGTTTTGTTAGCAAAAGTGGTAAACAGATAATCTGACAAACCTGGTGTGGTGTGATAGAGGCATTTTAAAGCAGAGAGGGGAGAGTTCTAAAGTGCCTGTGGTAGGAAGGCAAGAATACGAGAGTCTGCTTCAACAGAAGTTAAATTTGCTTATGGGTAGAGTAAGAAAGGTTAGGATACTATTGAAGACGACTGAGAGGCAGTAACAAAAGTCAGTTTCCTCGGACACATTTTTATTTTAAGGTTCTAAGTGCTTGTACATCATCTTGGTTCCAGTAACTGCAGTTGTTAATTTTCAGCATCTTTGCACTAGTTAGGATACTGTGACACATTTTCAATAGAAAAATAAGATAGACTGAAAGATCTCTATGTTGTAACAAATACATAATAATTAAAGTTGTAACAGAAATAAAAACCAAAATCTGGTTTAATGTCATAGTATGATTTTAAATTGCTTAATAACTTACCATGGTACAGGCAGGATTTTGACAACAGTTTTTTCTACATTAGATGAAACCGAAAGCTGACATCTGGAAACACTGCAGAGAAAATAAAGTATTTCAAGAAATTCAGGGACTTTGTTTAGAATGCTGCTTCCATTTTTGAAAGTCACATATGGCAGCATTTTAATTCCAGAGGATGTAAAAAATTACACCTATAGTTACATTATAAAACATTTATGTTGATATTAAAGAACTTAATAGAAAAAGCTGTAAGGAGGTTGCAATGAACCCATGCACTTTTTTTCCTGGAATTTAGATGCTTATAGTATATATTCTGATACTTTTTATGCGTTAGAATTTATGTCTCTGGGTTGATATTATTACTAATTGGTGAGGACTTTAAATTGTAGGCTGGACCTGCAAAAACTATCGTAATCATCATTAGTGCACTCTGCAGGTNAGTATTGATATCTCTTTGTAGATTGTCACAAGTTGTTCATAATTTTTAATTTTCTGTATATGTCAGAGGACATGCATTCCTTTCCTCCTTGTGCTGACATTCAGAATATTAGCCATAACTTGAGGGGAAGAGTTATCCAGGAAAGCAGTCCTCAAAAAAGGTTTTTCTATTTCATCAGTGTTACATAGAGTATACGGGGAAATCTGTAGGCTTGAAATCATCTGTTCAAGAAAATAAAGGAATACAAGCAGGGAAAACAACCTTTTTCCTTTCTCTAGAAATAGCTAATTCTTTCACTGTGAGGTCAGCTACCCTCAGTCTAAAGGGATCTTGAGTGTGGAGATAGCTAAATTTTACCATGGATCAATACATGATACCTCTAATGCAGCAAATGGATCGTCTCTACCCCTGCAGAGGTCACCCAAATGAAGGCATGACATTCTGTCCTCTCTTTCTTCTTCAAATGGGCATAAAAGTTACAACTCAGCGCATTTCTTAGAGCTTAAACAGGGGAACTAGGTAGTGTGTCATTACAGACAAGACCTAGAGCACTGAACATGATATATTCAGCTGGAGGTTAGCAGCATTTCAAAAGTGAAGGTTTCTCTATCATGCTTTCGTATTAGGACATTTTTTAATTGCACATTATACAATTGCTAATTTGCCGCACTGATTACAATAGGAAGCAAATGCACTTATATAATGGTTGTATATTTGTGATTGCAGTTTATAAGTCATTTGCATCTGTGCCAAGTTGAGCAGGTTTATGCTTGCTTTGTAATATGGAAATATTAATGAAAGATAGAAAAATGAAAGTAATCAGAAATTGTGAGTTTGGGCAAAGAAGAATCCTGCACTGCTCATTTCTAGTAAAACTAAGTGACCTGGAGCAGTGATTTTTTAATATACTGGCATGGTTCAAGAGGATCTGTCTCTTAAATTGTGTTATAATATACCAATACACGTACTTATAATCTTCAGAAGGTATTCCCCGTTTCGCCAACAAAGAGAGAGAAAGAACTACTGTCCCACTGGACAACAGAAATCTTTAAAACAGCTAGAAAACAGTATGATTATTTACTTTAATGGGAAAACACCATAAGTCATTTATTGCAAGACTCACTCACACAAATCGGTTTTTCCTGAGAAGAGTCTCATTTCCAAAGAAGATTTGAATATGTTAGATTAATATTTATGTTCCTGAACATTCAGATACTCTTTGAATATATCAAAAGCAAGGTCTCCAGGGGTTAGTTGCTCATTTTCCTGGTATGGTGCTCTTCTGTCCTGCTGATATGGCTTTTGCAACTGCTATTGCATATCTAGAAACTGCGCTTTTCTTTCGAAAAATTTAAAACCTTGTTCTACTTTCCTTTTTTTGTTTTTTTTTGTTTGTTTTAGACTCATTTAGGCAGATTAACAAGAAATGTTTCTTTGCAAAAAGCAATAATACTGAACACAGACCATGAAGGTTTTCTCATATCACGTAGTTCAAAAAACTCAGGCATAAACTCTCAGTTATCAATGGAATAATCAGGAATATTATTGTGATATGTAGCATCTAATTGCATCTTGCACCCTGTTTTAAAAAGCCAACCAAACCAAACAGTGGTTCAACGAGCTGTAAGTGAAATCTAGGCTGCAAAGGAAATTTCTTATGCCTAAGAAATGTGCTGAGCAAAATTCTCACTGATGCCTTTAAACCAGATTTTATGCCTAAATATACAGTGGATGCAATATCTGTAGGATACACTGCAGTAACAAAGCAGCAGTTACAGCACTGAAAGGATAGATTGNGCCAATATTTGTGGTTCGGTGACAAACAGAACTGGTGGATACTTTCATTCACAGATACCCTTGGCATTTCTAAATTTTTAATATACTAGATGCTGAAAAAAGTGAGAGAACGTGAAAATGAAAAACCCTCTGTTTCCTTCCTGGAATAAGCATGTTAAATATGCATATATTGCATTCTTGAAGCAGCTTTGGGTTTGGACAAGCAATAAAATAGCCCCTGGAAACTGTGAGTAATACTTCTCATAACATTAAGTTTAAAAATTAGAGAGCGAACTTTATGAAATTACTCCCCCACCTCCAATATATA
>WBMY01010957.1:19218-52676 GCA_013397315.1 Donacobius atricapilla
TTCTCTATCATGCTTTCGTATTAGGACATTTTTTAATTGCACATTATACAATTGCTAATTTGCCGCACTGATTACAATAGGAAGCAAATGCACTTATATAATGGTTGTATATTTGTGATTGCAGTTTATAAGTCATTTGCATCTGTGCCAAGTTGAGCAGGTTTATGCTTGCTTTGTAATATGGAAATATTAATGAAAGATAGAAAAATGAAAGTAATCAGAAATTGTGAGTTTGGGCAAAGAAGAATCCTGCACTGCTCATTTCTAGTAAAACTAAGTGACCTGGAGCAGTGATTTTTTAATATACTGGCATGGTTCAAGAGGATCTGTCTCTTAAATTGTGTTATAATATACCAATACACGTACTTATAATCTTCAGAAGGTATTCCCCGTTTCGCCAACAAAGAGAGAGAAAGAACTACTGTCCCACTGGACAACAGAAATCTTTAAAACAGCTAGAAAACAGTATGATTATTTACTTTAATGGGAAAACACCATAAGTCATTTATTGCAAGACTCACTCACACAAATCGGTTTTTCCTGAGAAGAGTCTCATTTCCAAAGAAGATTTGAATATGTTAGATTAATATTTATGTTCCTGAACATTCAGATACTCTTTGAATATATCAAAAGCAAGGTCTCCAGGGGTTAGTTGCTCATTTTCCTGGTATGGTGCTCTTCTGTCCTGCTGATATGGCTTTTGCAACTGCTATTGCATATCTAGAAACTGCGCTTTTCTTTCGAAAAATTTAAAACCTTGTTCTACTTTCCTTTTTTTGTTTTTTTTTGTTTGTTTTAGACTCATTTAGGCAGATTAACAAGAAATGTTTCTTTGCAAAAAGCAATAATACTGAAAACAGACCATGAAGGTTTTCTCATATCACGTAGTTCAAAAAACTCAGGCATAAACTCTCAGTTATCAATGGAATAATCAGGAATATTATTGTGATATGTAGCATCTAATTGCATCTTGCACCCTGTTTTAAAAAGCCAACCAAACCAAACAGTGGTTCAACGAGCTGTAAGTGAAATCTAGGCTGCAAAGGAAATTTCTTATGCCTAAGAAATGTGCTGAGCAAAATTCTCACTGATGCCTTTAAACCAGATTTTATGCCTAAATATACAGTGGATGCAATATCTGTAGGATACACTGCAGTAACAAAGCAGCAGTTACAGCACTGAAAGGATAGATTGGAGCACAACACTGAGGCTCATGTTAGTTGAGCGCCTTAACTCAAACTGCTAGCCAATTGAAGTCAAAGAAAACAGTTTTGAGGAGCTTTACATTACATTGCTTGCCTTCTATTTAAGGAAATACACAAGTAATACATGAGTAAAATTCAAGAGAGCTTTTCCTTTTTTCTTCTTGCTTCTCAGTCCTGAAAGTGAAGAACACTAGATCTTTGTGTCCTAGAGCAGCTGGCTTGAGGGAAGCTGCAAGTTTCTTTCTAAATTAGCTTTAAGTCCATATTATTTCACTTCAGAAATTAAGAACCTCTACTTTTTGAGTCCTGAGCATGAAGAACAAAGGAAATAGTGACTCCATAATAGAGGAGACCAAAAATTTATTTTGGAAGAGAAAAAGAACCTTTGTTATGTTATTTAAAATGTTGTGAGTGAAAGGTTTGTTTATTTGTTTGTTTGTTTGGACAACTGTTAATTGTCTTCAATAACAAATAGTCATGAGAAAAATCTTGGAGGGGGACACCAACTTATTTACATTGTGTCTTTATGTAGGAAACCACAGTGGTACCCTTTTACCTCTGAGTAAGTGCTGAGTGAACGCCCAATTTCATTGTTTATATGTTACACTTCTCAGGGTGACATAACAAGCGTCTTTCTGTTGCCCCTAAAACCTCTGTGACAATTAATTTTCTGATCCTTTCTAGGGTCTTATGGATCCAATGTCCTCCAGCAGCCATTGCCTTGTAGGCCTCAGTGTGTACCTAATATGTCCACACAGAAACAACCTTCCAAATCACTGGTGATCTGGACAACAGCCATTTTCCCCAGCTAAAATTCTGCAGTCTGTTTCCAGTGAAATTCTGGGCTCTTGCACATAAGTCATGCACTTATGCTGATTAAGCAACTTTTTTTAATCAGCGGGGTGTGCACTGTCAAGCATATTTGACTCAAATACAGAAACATAAATTGGTTTACTCAGTTAAAAGCTTTGAGCTGGCAGTAACTGATAATAGGTGGAGTTACAGAAATCCATAGTGCTTATGGATCCCAATTTACTTTTGACCTCCAAAACAGATTGCTAAAAGTGAGTAGGAATTTTTTCACTGGCACTTAACAGAGCACTGAGTTCTTGCGAGTGAGAGATGCACTATTTCTCCTAATAACATTCCTTCTTCATTGGCTTTCCCTTGCTAGACTGACACAAATAAGCTTCTAAATTATCATTATGGCATATGTTACTGCAAAACAGGAAGCATACATTGCTGCCATCAGACAAAAGTCTAGCTACAAGCTCTAGGAGCTTCAGTGAGATGTACTCAGAAAAGGAGCGCTGCTCTGGTTCAAGAGCATGAAATTTAGTTTCAGACTTTGTTCATTTTAGTGTGTGGATAAAGCCAAAAGAGGAAGTGATTAAAAAGAGTATGTATATACTCTACATGTTCTTTTAGGATATGCCTGCCATCCTAAGAGTTGGAAATAGTCAAAATACTGTGTTCTGTCCAATAAACTGCTGCAAAGATAACAGATTTTTTAATGACCATTAACTTGGAACCAGTTCAGTGATCCAGTTATAATCCTTAAAATTACTGATCAACCCTTTTCACCTACTCAGCTGTTTGCTGTAACATGAAATGAGGAAACAGTTTCTTGGATGAGATAAACAAACAGCTTGTTATTATTGCAAAATTGAAGTGTGCAATGCAAGCAAAATAGCTTTTTACGTTTTGTCTTTTGCAGTTTTCACTTGCCTTATTGTTTAACTCCATCTCACTGTTCCTGTCTTCCCACTTTGTGTTACCTTAAAGAATTTAACCAGTTATCCTTCCAGCCCTTTAAAAAAAAAAAAAAAANGTTACAAGAAATTTAAGTGTAGAGATTGGTTTACTTAGGTGTTATGGCTAACAAAGGTCAAGAGTTATAAATGTGTGAATCATTAATTGTAGTGTGTGCTCCTTTTACTGTGTTGCTGAGAATTGCATAGAACAGAGATTAAATACTTCCCCACAGGGTGCAGTGGTTTCCCTCTGCCATTGCCAGAGTTAACTCTGCGCTGGTACAAGGCGATATCTACTCAGTTTTATTGGCTGCTACTGGTGGCCACTTGGACATCTACCAAGAATAATGTTACATTGAGTTTTCTGTGACTGAGCCCTTGTTTTTCCCAAAGAACAGAGCCTCATATGAAAGTGCCATCCTATCACTTATTGACCGTGTGTCAATCTGCCATTTGTCAGGTGCTTTGATACACATACACATTTATGAAAGAAGAGAACTTTAGGCAGATCTGGGAGCTCATAGTATCACTCATATGACTGACCTCAAAGCACTTCACAGTATTCATTGGGAACATTTATGAGCTTAAAGTGAATTTTGTGAATTATTAGTTGCTAATTGGTGTCCCAAAAGTATGCTTGCAAGTTATGGGTCAAACATCTTGCTGTACCAGTATGGTATCTTCTGAGGGTAGAAGATACCATCATTACTTGTGACCAGGCATCAAGGACAGATCCTGGCTGGTGTGGCCTGTGGCTTTTTAAATTGCAGTGGTCAGTCACTGAGTGCATTCATACAGCGTTACTGAGGGTCAATACCCTGCACTAACAGAGCAGTATTGCACTTAAGATGCTCCATTTCTGTGTGGAAGTCTGGATGTGTTTGGGGGCTCTAAGAAAGAGCAGTCTGTCTCCATCACACACATCTGTGGAGCTTAGACTGAGGCAGCCTCTCAGTGGGACTTTGGGGGTTGACTTGGTGTGGCTGAATGGTGAACGTGGACCGAAGAGCAGGCTTGAATAGCCCTGAGCTGATACTGCTGAGATATACAGAGCATGCAATGCTTGAAGCATGTGCTTCCCTTTGCAGAAGAGGGACATACATCAACATCTACTGCTGAGGAGGAATGTTTTAGTATGCAAGGTACTTTCTCACCAGCAGCAAGATTAACACTCAAAGAAAACTTTGAAAAGCAAGCAGTGAAAGCTTGAAGAAGTGGCAAAGATTGCAAAGTATCTAGCTTTGTAAAAGGATGTGTAAAAAGCCCATAGTGAGAGCAGTGCTCTGTTTTGGCATCCAAATGCAACTAGCAACCTTTGACTCTATGCCAGTTCAGCACTGGGTGTGAAACTCTTGGCAGTTTGCCATGACTTCACAGCATTTTTAGGTCTGGAGATGGAGACGGCAGAGAGGGAGAGCAGAGACCTGAGTATTGAGATGATTTTATAAGTCTTGTTTGTTCCTCTTTTCTATTTACAAGAAATTATTGATGCCTTTAGGGACTATGGAGGATCCAGCTCTCAAAGCTTAGGTTGGCGAAACAAACTACATTCCCCATTTCTTTAGAAGTGGTACTTAGAAGTGTTAAGATGTATTTTTTCCTCCCTTTAAACAAACAAAAATATTTCTGGCCAAGGAAAGCTTTTATCTGATTTTTCAGTAAGTGAAAATCACATCAGCTTAAATTGCCAAACTTCCTTGTCAAGAGCCAATATGTTCTTAAACATCTCCCCTTTTCCCAGAATCGTCAGAACTGCATAGAGTATCTGGAAAAAAATGGCCACAGCTTTTGAAAAATCAGAAAAATTAAAATTGTAAGGATGTTTCTCGTATAGTTAGTGTTTGCACAACAAATACACTACATCAAGATGTTTAACCTGAGCCTCTAAATGAAATAATTTTAGATTAAAGGAGTGCTTCTCCAAAACAGTGGGATGGTTTTGTTTTTCCATGTAGGTGTGAATTTCCCTGAGTCAGAATAAATTTTGTATTAGTATTTATGTAAAGAATGGTATAAATTCAGAAGTCCTCTCCCTAATCTTTCTAAGAGTTTCAATTAACAGGTGCATAAGGATCTTTGAGACTCTGATAACTGTGGATCTTACTCAGAGTTCTTTTGCCCATCTGTTTAAGGCAGCACTCCTCCTCTGTGTGGGAGGAGAGGGAGGGCGCACCGTATTTCCCAGCATCGCTGCCACAGACCTTGGCAGCAGAAAGCAAAGGGGGTGATCTAGAAGCAGCAGGGTTAGCAGATGCAAAGCCTGCTAACCTCGAGTCACCAGCACAGGAAAGGATTCCACAAGCCCTTTTCTTCTTTGCTTGTATTACCTTACAGTTGTGTACACTGTGACTTCTGTGCCTATAGTACCAGCTTTTATTGCCATCACCTTCCCCTGTGGGCAGCACAACCCACAAATTTGTTGTTTTGGTCATTCCAGCATCCCTTTGGGAACTTCAGTGCCAAGCATGACCATGCTACTTCAAAGCAGAGATCCTAGAGGAAGACATTGTGTAAACTCTTACAGGCATTGCTGGGAGCAGCAGTGTGTCCCACAGTCTGCCAGTACACATGCCTGTTTATTCCCACGCTGGCCTGCAGAAGAAGGCAGAGCAGCAGATTTCTCTACACTGGCAAATCTTATATAGCCTGTTTTGTACTATTCATGCTTTTTTGTTCCCCTGCATGTCTTGAATAGAATTAACAAATGGAGTTTTTCCTTTAAGCTCTGGTGAGCTTTACTAAGATACTCAGAAACTGCCTTAGAAGCTTCAAACAGTCTTTTTCACTAGTGGTTCACTTGGCACCATAACGTCTTAGCAGAGGCACTGACACTTTGTGGGTGACAGTTCTTGCTCTGTATCACCATCAGAGTGTGTGACATATTAACTTTAAAGCAACAGAGAGGTTTTATTTACTGAAAACCGGTCTCTTTAAATATTGACCTCTTAAACATTAAACATTATGGAAAAACATCCCAGAATTGATGATGCAGGGATTGCAAAATAAATTACTGTTTAAACCATGGAATGTGCAGTATGATAGTTCAGTGCAGCTGTCAGGGCCACCTCCAGCTAGCCTGTGGAAAGTGCTCTCACCAACTGTGAAACTGGGGCTAACAGTGGTTTCAGACTTACTCCAGGAAGTATTATTGTCAAATAAGCATACTGATTAATTACTTTAATGACTTCAAATCAATCTCTTATTTTCTGTGTTCTGATTAGAGAAGTTATTGCTTTGTGAAAAATAAAGCGGCGTTGGTCTTTCGGGCATATCAAAAATGAAAGTGTGTGACTCAAGACATATAAAACTTAGTAAGCTTAATAATTTTCTCTTGAGATAAAAATGTATTGGTCAGTTCTTTGGAAATTCCAATCACTCTGACATTTGTATTGCCTCAACAAGGTTGCCCAGCTCCAGTTTCAAGTTCTTGGAGTCAAGCACCTTGCCTGAGGAAGGGAGCACAAATTCTAAGCCATTACCACCCACTCTGAGTTTTTCTGCCAGATTTGTCTCCTTTTCACTACACTTCAAAAATAAGAAACAAGCCTCAGAAGAGTGTAAACAGTGCTATACACCATATATGTTTTACTTCAGCTCAGAAACAATCACTTTGCAAGCAAGTTTACCTATAATCCAGAAGGAAGACTTTTAACAAAGGAAGTACTTGCAAGACCATACACAGACTGCGCTTACTGCAGTATGGAAAACTGATGGCTTACCTTCAGGACAGAGTGATAAACCATTTTTCTACACTGCATTGTAGGTGAGACCAGAAGCACAACTTTGAAGGAAACCTCCCCGTTTTTCCCACCTACCATGCTGCAGAGAGGTCTCAAAGCATATTATCTGGATTACCTGCAGGTAACTCCAATCCAGAAGATGTGCTCCTGGACTGCTTCAGCCACTAACGAGCAGCAGAATCAGAGCAGGATCAATCTAAAGAAAACCTACTGAAATTAATGTATTGTGGAATACTCATGAATTGTTTAACCTTATAGATCCACTCCAACTGTGTTATCCTACTTGTCAATGCATGCATAGCTCAAAAAATCTTCTGATATATAATTGATTACCATTTCACCTGCAGCATCACCTTTGGTAGGTGTTGACTAGTTCATAAATACACTAATATATGAGGAAAAAAACCTCCAGAAAACAAAGCCAAACAAAAGAAATGGTCTCTGGTTCAAAACTGAAGTGTAATTTCTGTCTAAGGCATTTTCTTCTGCTACTTCAAAGCTTTGGAAGGAAATCCTGGGCTTCTAGCCACAGGCAGGATTAAAGCTCAGATGACTTAGGTCATTGTTACTTCACTGACTTCAGTGGACAAAATAACTACACATCCTAGATAAAGATCTGGAAAAAATGTATTTTGCCATAATCACTGACTGCAAATTCAAAATTTAAATGTAGGTTTCTAATTACCATGATAAGAATATTACACCAGGATAAATAACAAGATTCACTCAGCTATTTTCTGCTCTTCATTCCAAGGCATCAGTTTTACTACATTAAAAGGGCAGGCTGGAAGTATCCCTGGTGCCATGAGAAACAACAGAGTTATGCAACATACCTTCACAGAAAATGGTCTAAAACCCTACAATTTAGGGTTCCCTTTGGATGCTAAATGTTTCTGTATGTCTCTCTCCATCTATCTACATGCATATATTCTCAGGCAGCATTTGGAAATTATTTCCACCTCAAAGTTTTCATCTGTCTCTTCCTGATTAAGCTAAGCTGCATTGATCTGCTTTAAATTAAGACCATGTGTTATACCTCATAATTTTGAGGAGGTTTTTGCCAGCCTGCATTCTAGCTATCAGTATTCTCCCCAGCAGAAGCTGCAGGCTAGTTCTCCCCTAAATATTCACACGTCTTAGGCTTCCAGAAGATTGTTATTCTTATGCTCTAAAAGAATCTGCTTGGAAGAATCAGGAAGAATCTTTTTGGAAAAGAGATCGCTTGGTGGCTCCTGCAGTCACTTAGATGCCTTTCACATCCCCCATTTTTCCAAGACCCTAGAGTTTCTATCCATCATTTCCAGTGCTGCTGGCTTTGCAGGGAATTTCTTTCTTTCTTTTCCTGGTGATCATAGAGTTGAGGACCTTCCTAGCAAGGCCACCTAGAGGTAGGCAACTGGGCTGCTCTAATATCAATGATGTTGAGTATAAATAAACTGGAATTTTATGAAGACTAATTAATTTTAAAATCTATGTCGAAGGTTACAGTAAGCTGAGCTGATCTTGACTGACCTACAGATAAAAGACACAGGTTAAAACAGCTGTAAACCTGAGCAATGACTACCCAGAGGGAGTTGTTAATCTAATTATAGGTAACTGCAGAAAATATAACAATTCTATAAGAGACATGCTCTTTCAAAGGGCCTTAGCTCATAGACAAAAAATGCAGATGATTGAAAAAACCCCCTCCAAATTGTTATATGTGAGCATGAAGCAGTTTATCCTATAAAAAAACCTGAAACAAAACCAATTTCCTGACAACGAACTAAGACACAAAGTCTTGGGTTTAATTTTGTTGAGAGAATTTGGACTCCCAGCAGCTTCTGAGCAGACTGAGCAGACTTTAGCTTTTGAATCTGCTAGATATTACATATTTATTAGTAATTATTAATAATTTTTCATCACTGGTGAAAGTTGAAATCCAAGACAACTGAGAATAAAGCAGTAGATAACTTGGCAGCTTTGGCCTATGTGCCCTTTTATCTAAACAAGTCTGAATATTCAGTTTTGCAAGTGTGATTGTGCAACTCAAGATAACTCTCCACTTCTGTCCCAATGCTCTTTAGTTAGTCACTGCCTGCAATATTTTCTGCAATACCTGTCCTTGACACTATCCAACACAGATGATTTTAAACTTATGTGTATGGAAAGAGTATTCTTTGTGTATGTGTTTTCCTTGTTTTCCTACTGCCTCTTAAAAAATTGCTTCTCTTTCTTTGCCTCCATCTCTGGCCTCTGCACTTCACACTCATAAAGGCTTTGCTAACAGTTTCAGTGCAGCCACTCATGGAGAACAAGCAAAACATCTCAGAAGCTGGGCAGCATTTCACTTGAATAGTTCAAATTATCCCTGAATTTAAAATTGGAGATACGCTTGTGTAACTTAATTGAATTAGGTCATTACACAAAAAAAAAATACTTTATCTAAGCTTGGCTTACCTAATGCTTTCTACTGGTGCCACCGAAGAGTCATTCTGAGCCTGTGACACCAAGAACATTCAGAATTTAAAAAGGAAACAACACAAACTCAAATCCTTATTCTTCTGGGTGAGGAAATCATCCAGCTTGGGCATTTATTTGGCAGAACTTAGAATGCATCAAATCTGACTGAAATCTGGAAAATCAGTGTCTTGCTAATGCTTTTAAAAGGGAAACTCACTCAAGATGAATACAATGATGATAGCACATGCTTTGTGATTGTGAATAAAAAATGCAACACACTGACATATCTAAGAAATGCTTTTCTATGACACACACCTGGACTGCTGAACTACCTGATGGTCAAATCTCTGAACACATGCTTTCCTCCACCTGACGAAGACCATTCAATTTTTAAGACTTAATATGGGCTGCTTTCTAGCTGCCAAAAGTTGTTGAAGCATTTCTGTTTTGTTTTTCACACGTTGTCAAAAGATTTTTTGTTTTGGCTTGTGTGCTTTCAAAGGCAGAACAGAAATATTGACAAAGGCACTATTCATGTCAGTATTTAACTGCTGATTGACAACTCTTTTTCTGCATGCTGGTGGAAGCTGCTGAATTATAGCTTTGGCTGGAAGGAGCTGACAGTGAAATTGAACACCTCTTCCCTGGTCCCAAATAACTGCAAATCTAAAGGGTCTTTTGTTGAAAGAATTCTGAGTTTCAGAAAGCCAGACAAGAAAGAAAAATATTTTTTTCCCAGTCCAACTCTGACCCCTGAACTCAGGGTAGATATTTCTACCATCCTCATCAGCATGCGATGTAACAGAGAGGTGTTAGTTTCCGTTAGGTGTTTTGTTTCCTCCCACATCATTTCCATGAAAGAAGAACAAAGTTAAAAGGGCTGGATGTTCCTATGTTTAAAAATTCTATACCAGAAATAAAGAATAGTTGAAATGATGGACCTTGTTAAGTTATGAGACCTTGTTTTCTGTACAAAAAGGTGTTCAAGATGCATCATCTAGATCTGGCATTGGGTGATGTGGTTTAGGGGTTTAGGGCAGTGCTGGGTTCATGGTCGTACTTGATGAACTTGAAGGTCTCTCCCAACCTCAATTATTCTATAAAAACATTTACCTGGGTATTGCAGGGTAAACATGCTGGAGTTTGTCTTTCAAAGACACAGAAATAACTTGGCATTTACATGGGCCAAAATATTTAGAAGTGTTTTCCTTTCAGAGGTGGACTTTTTGAATGCATATATAGGGAGTGAGGTAGAGTCAGCCCTAATATTCACCATATAGTAATACACCAGGAATAAAGGGTCTGTGGCTACACTAGCATTTGAATTGTCTATCTGGTATGAGATAATTTATCTAATTTAAGGTTTCCAAATATTCTGACATGTCAACTAAATGTGAAATAACTTAGTCCATTGAAATATCAAGATGATTATTTTCCAAAAGAGAGAAAGACAGTAAAAAGATGAGGGAAGAAGCAAAAAGAAAGTAGGAGGTTACTCATAAATGGACATGTCCAGTCCAGCATTTTGACAAAAACTTGTTTGACATTTTGTTCTCTGGGTGCCCAATAGTTTTGCCACATTTCTCAGTGTGTAAATTCTGAAAGAGGCCCACCTTTTTCTCAAGAATTTTCACCTATTAGGTGCTCCTCCATTACTTGACACAGAACAGATCTTCTTTCCCTTCACGTTCTTTTGAACTTTTAAACCATTAGGGAGAATATTACTCTCACAGTCTGGTATAAAAGCCTTACATCATTCTGTTCTCAGAATCTGTCCTAATTAAGGAGGTGTTTCCTCACATTTCTTTAGTAAAGGTGCTGGCGTCATCAACCTCTCAACAGAGATGCCAATGGATCTCTTCACAACCTAACTATCAAGCTTTTGGTAGTAACTCTATTATGTAGTGTTCCATAGGCTTTTAGGAGAAGAAGAGAACTTCAAGTAGAAGAACTTAGATTGCAATTTTGTCTTCAAATTTTAAACTTTTTCTTACAAAAACTTAAACTAACTAATCTTATAAAGGAGAACTGCTTTAAATGCTTTCAGAGGAAAATCAGGGAAATGATCCTACCAAACAACAGTAAGAACTTTGCCTGAAGGTATGCAGCACTTACTTTGGTAGTGGCTTCACAAGTAGTATGCCAAGACCAAAAAAAGAAATCAATCCCACAAAACTTAAAAATTCAGAAAGAAAATTTTCCCTCATATAGAAAAGGAAGCCTCTTTTGAGCCCTACCTCCTTAAATGATAATGCGTTACAATCTTTGCTTTCTACTTTACACACACCCAGATCTTGTAAATACATATCTAAATACTTACATATAAGCACCAACATTCTTCCAAATTCAAATTTCTCCATGGCTTTTTGGAATTCAGGTGATTCAAAAACGTGACTTCAAGGTTGCCACAGGAAAGGACTATTCTAATATCAGAAGCACGTCTCTAAATTAAGTTAAAGAGGCTTGAAATTCATAGTAAATTGCACAAAATGTCTCCAGAAATGCATACCTTTTTATAAGTCCAACGTGGACTGTGTCACAAGCTTTAGAGTATTTTACATAGCCCTATTCTGTGATGCTTTCAGCCCAGCAGTAACTGTAGTCATGTAAGAAAGGATGTCTGAGAACTTCATTCAAACCCTCATAGTCTCTTTTTGCCAGTAAATGTGATTCCCTTCTTCGTCACGTCTGTCCCAGTTCTGCTTCTAGAACTACTTAAAAAGTTGGACAGCTATTTTCTCCTGTATTGTGGGTGACATAGACACACAATGGGTAGGCATAAACCACAGCTGATCTGAACTACTTTGAATTGATTTTATGTGTATTTATACTCTGCCAGGCACATTATTAAATGTTACTTCAAGGGGCAAAACTTGGGTGGAAAAATTCTCTAGTGCTTTGTCCAGGAACAGTGAGTGGAGGGTCTCAGAGCACCACAATCTCTGGTAAATTTGAGCAAATAATTCTTCTTTCTTTGCCTGGGGCTTTTATCTCAATAACTGTGTAGTAATCCTTCTTTTCCCCTATAACTTTTTCTGGTTTTATCTTCAAACAATGTAAGCTGTCAGTCCAGGAAATTTCTTGCTGTGCCTTTGACTGGAACCAGAATGAGAAAACTCTGTCTCACCTTCAACTTTCTGTGCACCCTGTTGGAATGACACTAAAATAAATGCTAAAAAAATTTGGCCAGCTCTGTTTAGGGCACTCAAACCAACATTACTTTTAGCTGTTTTCAGCTTCTTGGTTCCATTGAGCAAAGTGGCAGTTTTAAATATGTTGTTGTTAAATTAGTTTAACAGTTCCTGTATAAACAGAACTAAGTACTATATAAACAGCTAAACCACTGTTTTTCACTAGGTGCCTGACTGGGGGGGAATTTCCAGTAAGAACTGACATAATACTTCTGCTTATGAAACAGACAGTGTCACCTGTGTCATCCCTGGACTGCATTGCAAAGGCCTATCTTTGTGTCAACAAGGTGATGTGACCTGTCCTCATAATTGATGCAAAAGTACTGGCAATCTGGAGTAGTGGAGAACTACAGCTGGCAAAGTTAGAAGTTAGCTCTATGACTTTCAGGTGGGGTCACATGATGGGAACAAACTTGCTTTAGACAAGCAGAAGTAAACAAGTTTCAAATAGGCAATGTTTTTGACATAACCTCTATTTCCAGAGAAAAGCAAAACCTAATACATGTTCTGACCAAAGGCCAAATGCTGAGCCTTGGCTGCATATGCCTAACTTTCATTGTAATCAGCAGGAACTCTGTGTATGTCAAAGGTCAAAACTGAACCCCAACTTCAGCTCAGATCAATATAATCGTGTTTTTGCCAGCTCCACCTAAGTGTAATAAAGTAGAATTCAAGCTATCACATCACTGACTAATTCATTTCATGTTTAAGCAAAGATACAGAACTTTAAATTAATGGCAGTCCAAGAAAATTGAAGTAAGTGCAAACCAAACAAATACCTTGAAGTACAAAATACAAAACCCCAGACATTTATCAAAGCATAGCTTAAATGTTCTGTGCACAAGAAAGTGCAGGTCAAGGAATAAGAGATGTGCTAAGAAACCAGACATTAAAGCTGCAGAAGGAGAAGAAACTCATGAATGGATTTAAGTCAAACATGTTGCCCTTACTACAGTATGTAAGTTTAAAGAAAGGCAAGCAATCTGATAAATACCACTGAGAACTGGACATTTGCAGCTGAATCCAAGAAAAAAATACAAAACCAGTTCTACAGCCCTTTTTCCACTGAAAGGAGGAGTATTTTCCCTTCTGAGGCGCCTACTGGCTTGAATTAATTTTGCACCATCTACTTCCTCTGCACCCACCATGACATGAGACTACAATGAGCCTTCTCCTTCCAGAACATCACAGTTTTCATTCCATGCTCTGTGTTGGTTGTCCCTTAGGAATACAACTGTATCAGGTGCAGAGTTAAATACAGCATGAGTTAAATCCCTAGGCACTCTACTCTTAGCAGCGCTCGTTATGAGGCCCAGGGCACTTCTTATTGTTCCAGCAGAGGCAACACAGAACACCCGCTCAAGCTGTTGTTACGGTTGTATGCATCCCTTGAAGGCAGACAGCCATGAATTAAATTTAGTTTTTTAAATAGTAATTACCGTCTCACATATACAATCTCTACACAGATCCAGATACAGTTTTTGGGAGTTGGTTGGTTTATATGCACAGAGATAGAGTTGGTTGCATATAACCACCTGTCATTAATGAGCACATCTCTCACTGTAATTATTTTTATAGTAAAAAAAAAGGCCTTTGCCAAAGAACTCTTGATCATCCTTTTGGGATGCATTATATGATTTATATTCTTGGAACAGGAAAATATACCCCTCAGAGCCCTCCCAATTTGTTTTTCTGCATATATTCATTTTAGCTAAGTTTACATATTTAGAAAGTAGAAAATTAGTAGAGCCACGGAAAATCTTAAATAAATCTGAAGTGTGTGCATGTTATGGCAAAGTTTTTAAATTTCTACCTTCTCAAGTGGGAGTAGAAATGATGTATTATAGTGTGACTATGTACATATTGTCTATTTTAAACTGTATTGTGATTTAAAATATTTTACTACTGAAGTAGAGAAGCACTCAGATCTTAAACAAACCAGTCTTAGAGTAGGAGCCAATTCTAATTGTAATGTAAAGTCTTCCAGCTGCTACTGTGCAATATTCCAGTAGAGCTTTTCCTCTTGGCTGCTAAGACGTATATGACACTTAACCTTGAGGTGTTCTAGCGATGCAGGGCCTGGTTCCACTTCTCTACTCCATCATGCTCACAGTAGTGTGATGATACATCATCAGCATGGCGCAGCATGTCTATCAGGGCTTCCCCAGATAGTGCTGAGCATTTTGTTTGCACAGACAGCAGATGTGGCTCTTGAATTCCTTTTTCTTGCTTCCCTTGGCAATGTGAGACCTTTGAGATTTTAGTTTTAAGAACTAAAAGGACTTCCAAGAGAAGGTATTGCATACTGTGGTGACTTTTCACTCTGAAATGACAACTTCTTTGTTACTTCAATATCCTCCTCCCTCAGTGCCCTAATTGTAACCTCAACATCCTATCTATTTGACTTAAACGAAGGAATTTGACTTAATGCTAGCAAATACAAGGTCACTAAGGAAACAGAATCCTCTATTGTACCTCTATGTTAGCCTTGGTATAAGCACCAATAACTAGGAGAAAGAGGCAAGACAGAGAACCCTGTCAATGTGATACATTTATTTGGCAGGTTTAATCCCTGTAAAAAAACAGTATTGCAGAAGAGTGGATGAAAAACCTATATATCTTCCATATTGAATGTGGTGCTTTGCCAATCCATTTAAACATCCCACTCTTGCTTTGTTAGAGCTTCACCCCAAAATCAAATTCCCTCTGCTGGCTACAATCCATGATACTTAGAAAATATCATTAAGGCAGGAGGGGATGGAAGCTGAGAGGGGAAAGAAAATAGCAAAGAAAGTCAGCAAGAAAACAGAGTAAGAACAAGATGGCAAGGTGGTGGGTGGAGGAAAGGAGGGAATAAAACCAGATTTTAAGCTGACATCATATTCCCGCAGACCCAATATAATGAAAAATAAGTTACAAACCACATCAGGAGTGCACTTTAAAATGCCTGGGTTATTTTTCATGCATTTACTCCACTGAGTTATAACTGGTCAACATCCAGCAAAGAAGACACCCTCTGAACTGGAGAGAACCTTCAAACATAACAAAAAATACAGCTACAGGCCAACTGGTGTTCTTCAGTCAGGAGTAATGGTACTTGCGGGAGTAAAGAAAAAGTGGAAAAAATACTATCTAATCACAACTGCAGAGGAAAAAAATGTGTCTATGTGGGAAAAGGTAATTTCCAAGTTGAAAACTAACCAGGAAACAGGCTTGAAATAGTGGAAAACAGTAAACAAATTCCTGTGAGATGAACTAGCATTGTGCCCTCCAATGAAAAGTAATTGGAAAGTAAAGAAAACAAGAGGTTTGCAGCCAAAATGTAACAAAAAACATCACGGAGTCTCAGATCCCAGACAGCCCACACATTTCTGGTGCTAGGCACTTCTTGGAAGAACAGTCTGTCTCTTGTTTGACTTGGGACAGTTCACAGGAATTTTTAAATCACAGCTGTCTCTCCTGAGGGAATCTGAGAGATATAAAGAGCACTGCTGAATTGGTGCTGCTCTTTCCAAATGCCCAACCTCAAAAAATCGCCATTACATCACCAGGACAGAGAGAGATCACCACCACTGAATCCGGTTCTACTTCTGTAGGGATCAATAGTTAAAGTTTAATGTGAAAGCACTTCTATGAAAAGCTTTTCTGAACTTTGACATAGTCTTACATTGCAAGTTTCCTGTCAATCCCATTTTATTTTCTTTTCCTCAGGGTGATATTGCCTTTCTATAAGAGAATCCCACCTCCATCAAGAAATTTCCTGTAAATCTGTGGGTTGCCATCTTAGACATAAATTTCACTGGATTTGGTTCTTTGTGCTCATTATCTCCATGCAAGAAGATGTATTTGCCTGAAACTTGTCCTTCTTTCTTAATTGTGCTAGCTGATCTAATGAATCTTGTACAAATTAATGTTTTCTTTTTTTATGGGTCTCTGGAGCATTATTCTTATTAATGTATGAATTATAAAAATGAGTTACAAGAGCCACCCTATCACAAAGACCCCGCCCCCCCATTATGATTGTCTGTAAGTCAATTACCTTCCTTGTGCCTCATCTGGAAATGTGATGCCAGAAGATTAGTCTATGGAAATTACTGACGTATCTGGAAGTGCCAGTGCTAACACAAGAAGTTACCTGAAAAGTTAGTTGGCTTGTGAGGTGCTGTGCCAACACGCAGGTAGCTGGTACAGACTCTGTTCTCTAGGAGAAATGCCAAGAAAGCTGCAGCTACCCAAAAGCATTTAAGAGCCCAGTGTGTACCCCAGAACCATGCTCCAGTAGGTGTGATGCAACAGATCTCTATCAATCAGTAAAGGAGAATTAGTTGAGATATACCCATGATTCATTCAAATGAGATGGCAATACATGAAACCCATGATGTCTCTACCCTAGTAGGCACGGCTATACACTTTGACCCCTAATAGGAACTTCATGTCCTTATTAAACAAAATTAAATCTCTTCTCAGCATTTCTAATGTTTGGTATAAGTTATTTGCATCACAATAACATGAGTAGTTATATAACACTGAGAAATCAGCATGGCTTTTTGGTCATTGCCCTTTCACCAATCAATAATTCCAGATTTCTTCTAAGACTACAATCTCAGCAGAGTCCTCAAGAGAATCTTTCACATGGAGGTCTTATGTGCTTCTAGTAAGCAAAGACTATGAGTTGATTGAAGATCTTCTATAAAATATTCTTCTATAAAATATTCTTTTGAGATCTGGTTTGTATAGGCAACTCTGGTTTTAGGACATCATAATTTCTGCCGGTAGAACTGCTTGATGCAAGGGCATCATCTTTCCGTCTTCTCTGCATGGTCCATTATCCAGGGCCATTTGAACTCCCTTTATTTAAGCATGGGATAATTTCCAGAGTGTAGCATAGTATGTAGAAATACCTCTGTGCTAACTTAATGTGCTGTTGCTTTTCATTAGTGTCATGAAGCTGCTCTCAAGCCACAGTATTTATTTAACAACAAGATCAGGACATCTATGTAGAGGGTTAAAGCAACCACTAGTAGTTCCAAGCTCCTATGTTGATGAGTATACAACACCAAAAGGTTTCTTTCTTCCCAACCTAAATAGGAAGGAGGAGATTTACAGTTTAACAGGTTGCCTCTTCACTGTTTTTGAGCCTGACCTTACTGGCACACTTTGCACCTTGCACCAAGAGCAGCTGAAAGTATGCATAGCTCTTCATGAAATCTGGTGATTTATTGCTCTGCATGTATTAAATCTGGTGTTAATTTCAGTGGACCTTAATATGCAATGCTGCAGACTGTGGTAGCTCAGAAGCATCTTCAACCTACAAATAGGTTCCAGCCTTTGAAACATGTATGTTCATATGGTTAGCTGAAGGTAGCAACTGTTTGACCTGTCCATTTTAAACCGCTGGTGAATCTTGGTCCTGATTGCTCCTCACTGAAGAATACAAATATCCCAGTGAAGCTGCAGTCCCTGGCAAAGCCTGAGCTTTGGAATCTCTCTGGTTTGTGGTATAGCTGGCTTTCAACAGGGGTTATAAATACAAGCTAGTGGCAGGGTGAAAATGCAGTTATTTGCAGTTTCTTCATTATTTTCAAGTGACAGTGAGATATGCCTTACAGATAGAGAGCAACACTTGTTTCAGAGAAATGCTTTATAATTAAGGTAAGCATTTATGTTGCAGTGACTCCATGACTCACTCATCTGCTTGGAATCCTCTTAACTAGCTGTTCTGCAGTTGAAAATAAGGGAATTCCAAAGGCAAGTCAATATTTGGTCTTGTTTTGTTTGGAACCAGCTGTTTTCCAAATCTGCACCATTATTTTAGTATGAGTATATGAAAAGCATTTTCCATTTGTTTTGTATAATTTTCACCTCTGTGGAAAAGACTTGCACAAGTGTTTGGGAATTTTTGATTTTAAAAGTTGCTTTTATTGAATGTTAAAGTTGTGACTTCAGAGTCAAAAACTACTACAAAATACCTAACATTATTTCTGTTTGAATTGGGCTTTCTCTGTAAAGGGGCATTTCTTGGTCTTATTTTCAAATTTAGTCTTTCAGTAGAAGGGCAAGGTAACTGAGTGATACATCATAGAATCATAGAATGGCCTAGGTTGGAAGGGACCTTAAAGATGATCTTGTTCCAACTCCCCTGCCATGGGCAGGGACACCTCCACTGCACCAGGTTTCTCAAATCCCTGTTCAACCCAGCCTTAAACAACGACAGAGTTTGGGTATCCACAACTTCTCTGTGCCAGAGCCTCACCACACTTGCAGTAAAGATTTTCTTCCCAATAGTTAATCGAAATTTATTCCCTTTCAGTTTGGAGCCATTGTCCTGTCACCACAGTCCCTGATAAAGAGTTTCTCTTCAGCTTAATTGTAGGCCCCCTTCAGATACTGGAAGGTTGCTTTGAGGTCCGCACACAACCTTCCCTTCCCCAGGCTGAAAAGACCTAGCTTCCTTAGCCTGTCTTCATAGAGGACATAGTTGCTCTATAAGAGCAGGTCCTTATATTTTGGTTCTCCATGGAAGATTATATTTTTTTTAGGCAGCAACAGAAGTAAAGATTAGATAAATTAATTAAAAACTAGCACAGGGTTTGCAACATTTCTGTAGAGCTATCTGCCCTGCCTGACAGAAGGCCACCAATTTCTCTGGGCTCAATTCCCGTCTAATTATAGAACTTCAATTACTTGCCTGCTACAGACTTAATACTGTAGGAATAAAAACCTTCAGGAGCTCAGATGCTGAAGCAGCTGAGGCTATACAGGTTACTTAGGCAAAATTTAACTCATTTTGTGTACAACAGTCAAATTCTCTCTAATTCACACTCTAATCCTTATTACTTGCTTCTATGAGTCAGGAATTGAGCAAGAGATATCACATTGCATGTAAAAAGGCAACAATAATTTACATTTTTGTACTTCATGCAATTCAATTTCTTTGAGAACCTTGGGGTTGTTTTCCTACCTGTTTTAAGGAATTTTACAATTACAATATTTTAGTGATTTGCAAAATGCCCTAAACACTGTATTAGCAATAATTTCAAGTTTGGGAGTCTTAAAATTACTTAAGCTGCTTTCTTCAAGTGCTTTGTGGCAGCAGAGCAGGGGACAGAATTCAGATTATAAACCTTAACACAAGGTTTTAATTTTTGCAAGATATCAGAACCCCAAAATAGGTAGAACAAATTAAAGGACCTTCTTAATCTCTGTCTACATTGCAATGCAGCAACAAAGTGAAGTCCGAAAGTAGAGATGTGTGCTATTTGTTTTCACTGATGCAATGATATAGGAAGAAGTTTTCCTCTCATACTTGCCTGTTGTCTGAAGAGTCTAATTCTGAATACTCCTGGTGGACAAGAAACTGGCCATTAAATCTTTTCTCAAGCAGCACCTCTTCACTCATAAGTAACCAGGGAGGAACATTGTTTGAAATCTCAGGTCATGTAAGTAGCCAGAATTAAATACTCAATCCTAGTAATGGCTGTTTCAATCAGTGTAAAACATGTGACAACAGCACAGCTATTCCAGCCTCGACTGGATAAAGATCTAGCCCAAGAAGATCGTAAGGTTTCCTCCAGGATCTGAGTTTAAACAGGACTATTTTGCACATTTCCTAGAAAGAAATATTTTTCAAGTGCTTGTTTTCTCCCTATGAATATGCTTCATAAATAGTCTCATACAAGCAATTTCAGGCTCATTCAGAGCCCTAGCTATGACAGAGGAAGAGATGCCACAGGTCTGGGTGCCTCCAGTAGGTTTTTTCTATAAGCATATGTAACCAGACCTCAAATGAGCTTGGTCTTTGCAGTAGCAACAGACCCTCAGCATTTACAGTGTAGTTCTTTAATGTCCAGAACTATTTCTGCCCCTCAGAAATGCCTGTCCTTATGCTTAGGACATGCACCTTCAGGGCCATCCACTGAGTGAGTGATCAACAGGAGGTCTCTGCACCTGGTTCCAAGAACTCACACAGCAGTTCAGTAATTATCTTAATGGAAAAGCTGTATACCTGCCTGCAGATTGAAACAAGGGAAGAAGTATTTTTCAGCAACCTTATTTGATCAAACATAACAGGTGATGTTTTGCACATAGAAGAGGTTTCTTTCTCTGATTGTAGCTCTCAGAGCTTCCCCAGACAGTGACTTACAATGAAAATCAAATGTTTTGCATTGTTAATGTGATTTTATAAAACAAACAAAACAGAAACAAAAACAAATAAAAAAGAAAGCCAAGAGATCCTGAGGATGTGATTCTGAATACTGAGTGGGAGCAGAGAACAAGATGTAGCTGTCTTTTGCAGCAGAAATTTTGCTTTCTGGTCAGGCAATATATTTTTCTCATGGTAGCTTTGTGATTCATGTGATTCATGGATCTCAGGGAAACTGGCCAGATAAGGGTAGCATGTGCCACACAATCCTCTTATGCTGTTCCTCTAATCATTATGAATTAAAGAAGTAGATTTCATCTCCTAAGGAGTATATTAATTCACATGTATCCATCATGTTTTAAAATGTTCATCACCACAGGTCAACCAAACAGCTAAACTAAACCTGGGAGAAAGCACAGGGGCCTGGAAAAATAGAATAGGCATGAAAAATAAACCAAAGCACAGGTGAGGGAACAGTATATAGACTTTATCTTTCTGGTTCAGGAAAGCATTTTTACCTACTGGGAAGTGAAGTGCAAATAGAGTTGATTTTAACACTATGTATTCTTCTCAACCTGCAATGAGAGAGGAAGGAGGCACGCCTTAAATGTCAAGAAGTTGTAAGAGAAAATAATATACTTATCTATCTGTGCCAAAGGTGTCTAGTGAATTAGAGAGTAAAAGCAAAGGGAAGAGGAGACAGATTTGGAAAAGGCATAAGATGCTTTCATTACTTGTTGAAAAACCTCACAGATTTTTTTTGTGTGGCATGCACCATTAGGTCAGTAGAGTTTGTGAATCGCTATTTTGGGGGTCATTCAGCCCTGAATAAGCATACTGTAGCCTTAAGCACCACAGGGCTCAAAGATTTGAAATGGAATTACTGAATAAAGCTTCATAAGAACTACAAGTGTCAGAACTAGTCTTGAAAGCCTGCATAGTTGATCCATGGTGGTTTTGCTTCCTTTACCAGACGCAGTGAATGGAATTACTCTCCATTCACAGAACATAAGACTCTAACATTCAAGGACAGTGGAATCTTTCATGAGCCAAACTGGTAAGAGCAGAGTATATGGTATGGTTGAAAAGCACTGAGCTTCTGCTTGATTCGTTCTGTTTGTCTCTGCAAACAGTCACTGTAGGCAGGTCACCTCTTTTACCCTTGGGAAGGCTATATTCTTGCAACACAGCTTTCTCTCAGTCGTGAGAGAAGTGCGAAAAAATAACTACAAGGACTAGCTAGTGAATAGCACATCTTGTATCTTTGCAGTTTAAAGGGAAAAAAACTGTAATGAGAGAAGGGTTATGTATAGGGTGGATATTGGTTTTGTGTTCCTCTATATATCAACAATGGACGTTCCTCTATATATCAACAATGGACAATGATGAGCAATGTTCAAACATCAAGCGACTTAAGGCTTAAATAAGAAATTGAATTGATTTGTGTATGCCAAGATTTTGTAGTGTTAGACACAAAGTAACTCTAGGTTCAATTATCCACAGAAGTATTAAGAAACTCTTTAGGCAGCATAGGACCCTCTTGGAGCAACAATTTCTGCTAGAGGCTTTAGAGGTCCCAGACCTCAGCATGTGGAGCAAAAGAGCTGCTCCCTTGCTGGTTATACATAAGTGAACACCCCTCTCAAACATATCTATAGTTTCAATGCACCTAGCCCTTGTCAGCCACAGCCGAATAAACTGAGATGGCCTTTCCATTCCTGGAGAGCCCCCATTGTCATCTTTTCCCTTGCATGTGGCATATACCTTCCCAGTGGCTCCTTGCTATAGAGCCTTCCCATCTCAAACATGTCTTCAATAAACAGTTTCTCTTCTTGCTAAATTTTTAAAAATAACAACACTCCAAACCAAAACCACCACACCCTTGGACTTTGCTGAATATATGTAAATACTGCACTTCACTCCACTCCTGGCATTACTTTGCCTCCCTATGTCTCTCTGTTGCAGCTCGTTCACTGAAGTACTGGTTAATGCATCAAATCATATTTAGGCTGAGTTCCTCCTGCTGTTAACAGCCCAGATGATTTGAGGCTTATGTGATTAGTATCGCTCACCACATAAGGATCTTAGTGGTATCCCAGGTAAATGTTCAACTCTCTTCAATTTACAGTGACACTGTTCAATATCACCTTTCAGGTAAAAGCTTATGAAATGTTAAACATCTGTTCATTGCCCAGTGAAATCTAATTGTCAGTCTACAGCATATTGCTACCTCATCAGATGGCCAGTTAACACTATTCCAAAGCTAAGGTACATTCATATGCTAGGAGACTTAATACCTCGGCTGTTCAGCCATAATAGTGTGCAAATATTATTTTGCTATTACTGATTCCTGTGTTTTAAACCAGCACAAGCAATATGGACATATTTATGAGAGCAAAAAGGTGATTATACTTCTCAGTATATTAGTTGATTGAATATTGTTTTTAGTAGGTAGTAGCTTTATGCTTGTGCTGTTCAGAGCACCTCATGCGTAGCTAATGCTTAGGAAGTAGCAAAGGTGGTGGCTGTGGTGTGTGTTCTAAGGACTCTGGACCCAATTAAACATTTCTCTTGAGGTCTCCTGTATTTGTACCCTTTATGCTGGGCAGGCTACCTCCCATATGTTGAGGTATAGACACAAATATATGGCAGGTACCTTCTTCTAAAACACCCGAATTCCTGTATTATTCTATGCAATGTATGGTATCATGCTTACTGTGGCTAAACAGTATTTGGGACAACTCATATAGATTGTTGTTATCACTTCTGCCTGTATTTCGATTGTCCCACTTGCTAGGTATATAAGTGACTAGCTGGAGTGCTATTTGGAGTTCTGTGTGTATGCATCCTATAACAGCTAGCTGCTCTCATTGCTACTGTGCCTTCTTGGCTATCTCTCTGATCCTCCATTCCTCCTGGCCTGACTAAACATGTGGTCTACAAGTTACAGAATTTGTTCTCCAATTCTACCTAGGAAGCAAAAGCCTGATGAATATGCTGTAGTTGAAGTTAGTTAAGTGAAACTGCTAATTTTCTGCAGGAAGGATGAGGAGAACGAGAGGCGCTGAGTGCAAACTGAAATGCAGGACATTTTGTCTAAACATGAACCTTTTTTACTGTGAGGGTGGTAAAACACGAAAAACCCAGAGGGGCTGTAGTGCCTCGGTTCTGGTAGATACTCAAAATACAATTGGACATAGTCCTGAGCAGTCTGCTGTAGGTGACCCTGCACGAGCACGACAGCCAAACTGACAGCCTCAGCTCATCTCTCATGCTGTCACACTTCCACAACAAGGCATAGGTTCATTGAAAAACAGTTACACTGCACAAACATATTCTGAAAATTTGACACAGCCTCTCTGGAAATGGGGTCACATAAAGTAAGTATCTCCTGGGCTTGTCAATACAGAGGGAAATACGTGACTCATCATAACCCAATACTAACAAAATTTAAACTGCTGTCTGACTAACCAGCAGTCGCCTATGAGACTAGGAGAATTGCTACGCATTCCCTACTTGAGAATATGTTATTAAGTGCATTAAATGAATGGGATAGCCTCTGTGCAGACAGCTTTGCTGATTTTTATGTGTTTAATTACGGTTAACTATTTTCAAAAAGATTCTCTCCCTGTGACTGAATCTGGAGGATAAAACTAAACATCAGCACACTCAATGACAGAACTCCCCACTAACCTAATTTGAGCCAGGATTCTTTGCATGTTTGATGTACTGCCAGCTTTTAAAAGTCTTTTCTAACAGTGTATTACTTGGAAAAGATTTAGATGTTCATAAAGAATGTGGATTTTAGTAAAGTATGATGAGTATTTTAGTTACCAAAAAAAATGCTGAAAACTCTGAAATCTGTGCAGAGATCCGGTTTTATTTCAGTCTTCTTCTTCATTAGCTACACAGATTACTTTGGGAACTGGACATTAGCTGAATTAAGTATGATTAGTCTTCTTAAAAGTCAAATCTGTGTGCAATCAGCATGAAAATCATCATGCATGAAGCATTTCTCTGTTCCTATTTAAAACAGGATCTGACAAATTAAATTGTAAAAAAAAAAAAAAAAGTAAAAAAAAGCACAAAACTATCAAGATGGCCTAAAGAATGAAAACCTAGAAAACTTAATTAAAAAAAAAAAAAAAGGTGCTACTCTTAGTTGTATCTACTGTACTACCCTTGGTACAAGTGACTGGAAGCTTAGAAGTTTATATATAGTTACTAATTACATTGCAAGCATACATCCCCATAGGTCTATTGAGAAGAATCAGATGATGTTTAAAAACCCTATTTCTGATATTCTCAGTGTGATATCCAACGTGGAGTTTAAAAGGCACTAGAATTAGAAAACAAACTACTTAATTCTAACAGGAGCCTAAGAAAAGGCATCTAACCTCTGAGGCAGGTTATGGCACTAGTTAGCTTAGTGTCCCATAATTGGCATTTGCTCGAGGAAACTGCATGCGGTCTGGAGGCCGCCCAAGTGTACTCCGATGTACAAGGAATTGAAATAGATCTGGCTGTCAGCCTTAGCCATGCAAGTCTTCTGTCCCTGGTTAAACATTCAGCAGGTCTTATGCAAAGGTGTGCGGATGCTTCTCAGTTGTTCTCCTGCGGCACTCCTGTAGCCTAAAAGGAGAGAGGAGAGGTTGTTGCTTTAAGGAAAGAGACTGTCACTGCCTATTTTGTGGTCTCATTGTGGACCTTTGTTCTCAGAGTAGCCCAGCACCTTAAAATACATGGAGCATATCTTTTCAGTGCTCCTTGCCAGAGTTTTGTAGGAGGCACTATGTGCCTGACAAAGTCACCCTGTCTATTGGCTCTGAATGACAATGAGTAAGCCCATGGCAGAAGGGATTGCTGAGGAGTGCTTCCTCCTTCAGGCTATATTCTCTCCCTGATAGCCCTCTCTACTTTATTTTGACAGAAACTGCTTGGATCTCCAGCTTGGAAGACAGGCTGCAAAGAGATACTGCGTCCCCCTGCAAAATTCCTGGCAGAAGGAACTGGTGTGCTGTGACACCCAAGACAAAACCAGTTTTCTGCCAGTGAGCCTTCCTATCACTGTTCTCATGGTTCATACTTGAACCATGCAGTTACTCCCATGGGCAAGTCCTTTGACACACATACTATTTTTATTATTAAACCTAGGTAACTTATTGTGTATTTCTTGGAGAGTAAGTTAATCAAGACTTCATTGTGGCCAGAGGTGAGAAATAGGTAGTGTTTTGCCTATAAAATAATTAAGACAAAGAAGAAGAGCTGAATGTGCTTTTGTTAGGCCAGTCTTCTCATTCATAAAAGACACACAAATCTACTTTACATTACTCTTTTGGTATTTATAATTTATAGATCTCTGCCTCCTTATGTCCTTCTGTGATCTGGTAAGCAGAAGAAAGTTTGTTTTTCCAGTCTGTTCTCCAGAAATCCAGTCACTGAGACCAAAAGGTTTTTGTAGCATGAAGTCATTTTAGGCAGCTGAATGGTCGAGACTTGGCTATCACCTTCTTCTTTAATGGCATTCCATTTACAGGAATTCATGAAAGAGACCCAATGATTAAGATTTAGTTTTTTCCTGTAAACGAGATCCGCTTTCCCACAAATGGTGAAAACATTGCCAGATAGGTACAGATCAGAGTAGGGAAACACTCCAAGCCAAAATAACTAGTCTCACTTATGTACTTAATATTCAATAAAGACTTAAAACACAAAGAAAGCAAACAAACACTGCATCCTTCTATTAATTTTGTTTAGAATTCTTCCACATTAATTATATTTTAAAATCTGAACTATAATTTCAAATTTGTTTCCCAAGGACTTTTAAAACTTGGGAAGGTCAAAATTTGTGTTTCAGCTGTTTGGTAATGTGACAGGCTTCAGAGAAATAATTTACATGGTACTTGTCAACTATATAAAACTTTGAATTGATCTGACTAAGGACTCACTCTAGGAAACTCCTGAGCATGGAATTTCTGGCTTCAAGGAAAACAAAAGTCTTCAGTATCAAACACAACTAAACAGTGATTGAACATCTGTGGCTGAACATCCAGAATCAGTCTTTTATCCACAAGAAGTTATTTTTCCCAATGTATGGACTACTACTATTAATCTCTCCCACATCCTAGCTTGGTTTCTCCAAAAATGGTCTTAAGATTTCTTTCCTATTTAAATAAAAACTCATGCCATTGCTCAAGAATGCAGACAACAGCCAACCAGCCTAGTCTTACCCTCAGAGAAAGTCTTACTCTGTGGATATTGTGATTCTGAATAACTGATTTGATTAAAGAGGTATTTACAATAAGCTTCAAGGTTTAAAACCTCTTGAAATGTGATCCTTTTTGGCA
The DNA here is from genome assembly GCA_013397315.1 of Donacobius atricapilla. Taxonomy (NCBI): domain Eukaryota; kingdom Metazoa; phylum Chordata; class Aves; order Passeriformes; family Mimidae; genus Donacobius; species Donacobius atricapilla. Next base: position 46,041 of record WBMY01010957.1, read on the forward strand.
TGACAGTTTAGACAGGAAACGTTACACCTGACTAATGCTGGCCAAAAAAATGTAGCTACTTCACACTTTCCGTTGACTAGATTGTAGTTACCATAATTTGCTGACTGAAGAAGCTTAACTAGTAGCAGATGTCTCATTAATCCTCTGTGTTCTGAAGGAGAGGTAAGCTACAAAACGGGGAACTCCACTCAAGGGAAGTGCAATTCGACCATTCAAACAGTATTTGAAAAAAGGTTTTATCTGATCCTAGACAGGGATGGCCTAGGAAGGGCAGAGCTTCCTGACCCTTCTGCCTGTCCCAGGGCAGAGTCACTGTAGCCTACACAGGCAGCAGGGCAGCCCCTTGCACCAGTCCCCACAGGGCTCAGAGCCCAGGGCCGAGTGAGGAGCACTACATCTCGTACTCACACAGACAGTCCTTTCTCCAAACTGGCTGTAGAAGGTCATCGTGACTTTGTGCTTGTGCCCAGTCCTCTGATCAAAGGTGTTACAGGTGTCGAAAGGTGGGCTGTACAAATGCAGGCTAACAGCAGGCTCTGTGTGGCTTATGTTCTCCACACGGTGCAGGCCAATGGAGTCTACACCAGCAAAGGCACAAAATGAGAAGGTATGTTAGCAGGAAGATCCAATGAGGTCCCAATTGCCTGGAAAAAATGCTTTTTAAATTGTAACTCATGAACAAATAGGCATGTCCACTCTTCTATGGGCAACAAGAAACTCAGTACAGGGAATTTGACTGCTGTTCTCTACCACAGATTCCTAAATACCCTGGTAATTCGAAATGGATTGTTGCCTTCCACAGTTCATGTAATTTCTAGATAATCTATCACAGGATAAAGGCCAATGGAAATCCCAAGAAAATTAATACCATAAGTATTTTTCTAGCTGTCATTCCCAAAGGACTTCAAGCTCATTTACTTTCCTGGGAGAGCTGTTGTTATACATGCTTCAGAAGCGGGATGGGGGCAAAAGCTTTTGTATTGCCAATTCATCACAAGCAACAAGGATACCAGTCACATTAAAAGTCAGCTACATGCATTTGGGGAATGGACTTATGGGCAGAGATATGGTGTCTTCTACTGCAGGCATCTGTTTCCAAACGAATCCTTCCAGTCTATTGGTTTGGAGAACACATTTTTCATTTGTTTTCTCTTTCCAATAAGGTGACTAATCAATAGTGACCGGCATACTCCAATCACGACTAAATAGTAAGCGCAATCAAGGTATTACTTAAAAATGTAAGGTATGAAGAATCACATCCATAAATCAAACCATGTCCATTCTACACTAAAATGGAGGTTTTGAATTACTTAAGAGAGACCTTGAATTTAATTTATAATCCTGCTGTAAAAACAACTCAGGCCTTTGTTCTTGCATTTATTATAGAATAGCTGGACCTATATTGTGCAACATAGCCGTGGGACCCTGAGAGTCATGAGTACACTCTTCACTCTGATTGGAAGCCCTAAGTGTTGTTAACATACTTTATCTAAATAGAAAATGTAGCGGCTGGGGGGGGAAGTCCTAAATCTGTGGTCATCCAATGGAGAACTCATATAAACACAGTTTAGTGGGTTCTAAACTTTACAGACAAGAGCAAATAAGAAGCATGCAGTAGAATCATGAAGGCACTTGCTATTGATGTAGTTATGGCAATCAACACACTGTCAGTGTTTTCCTTTTGATTGTTTAATGTGTTAAACCAAAACATCTGTTGTGAAACATGGCAGAGATCCAAACAGCCTCAGAGAACTGGACACCAAATTTGTTTTAAACAACTGAGGAAGCTTTGGAAAAGATGTAGACAGTCTGCAATTGTTTGCATTGGAAAGAACTGCATATGTAGGAAAACCTGACTGAGATGGAGAACCCATGTCTCTGCCATGGGAACATCAGCAGATGTGTCAAGCCAGTTGCTCTATCAGTTTAGTGTTTTCATTTAGCATGGCAAAACTTCAGCAGAGGGCTGCAGAACACCAGTCTTTCTCCCCAGTGCCTTCACCCTGGCTAAGTTCATAACCCAACATGAATCTCCCTCTAGCTGGGAAGTTCCCAAGGTCAGCCTCACAATGTGTGTTCTCCAGTGTTTAACCCATGACATATCAAGCAGATGACCTGCTTGTCTGCTGCTTCACCTTTGTTCTGTTGAACTCAAGGTGGTCCAGCACTATGTGCAGCGTCTTTCATAGCACCACCACACATTACACCCAGACAGCAACTCCATGATGGTCTCCAGCAGAGGTGGTAATAATTACAGATACATGTGATGATGGCATAGACTTAGGTACTTAAAGAGCCTTACTGATGGAGTCTTAGTCATTCTCAACATTGTGTATTTTTTTGTAGAATTGGGAATTCCAGTTTTTCTCACACTGTACTTCAGCACTACAGTCCTTTGTTGATTTGGACAAGAAGTAGCTCTGTTACAGGTTTCTGTCCCTGGCTGGTCAATTTATTTCATAGACAGGTTTTACATTTTTAACATAAGTTTTCCATGACTGAGTAAAAGGATTACTCCTTTGGGAGCAAAAACAAAACACAACAAAACAAAAAAACCCCAACCCAAGCAAAAAACCAAACCAAACCAAAATAAACAACAAAAAGGCAAGGTGATCAAGTCATCTAAACTTTGCTTCTTCTAGCTCTTAAAAAATGCTATTCAAATTTATGTTTACAAGCAATTTCAGATAATCATCGGGGCACAGTGCTAAAGGCTGCTTGGGCTAGAGGAGATATCCAGTATATTCAGTTATCAAACAATTTATTTTACTGAATCTAAATACAGGCTTGTGCAGAGTCTAAAGTGTCACATTCTTAAACTTTGTATAAAGCCATAGGTATTACACTGTTAAATGTAGGAGACTAAAAAGCAGATGAACTCTTCTGTTAGGAATAGGACTTATGGATAGATAGTTGCCAAAACAAGATTAATATCTTACCATTAATGTAGGCACATTGATTTTCCCTCAAAACTCGTTCTGATTTCTTAGTCATTTCACCATTTCCTTTTTTCTCGGGCCATTCAAACAGAGTCTCCTTCAGATTTCCCTGGAGGATCTTCATAAAGCAGTGTGAATCAGTGTGATCATGGATACTGCTATATATGTAAAAAGAATAACCAAACTCAGTGTGATATGCATATTTAATTTCAGTGCAAGACAGACGATGTAGCTTATTGTATGGGGACAAAAACTCAGAATGAAATTCCATTGCACAAGTGACATGCATTAAGGGATGTCTACTTTAAACTGCTACTATAGAAATATATTGAGAAAAGTTCACATACAGCAAGATTTAGAGAAGAGTCAGATATTGGTGAGCCTATGACTTTGACATGGAGAAATACAATGAAAGTCTGGAGAAATGAGTAGGGCTGAAAAGTTCTTCAGAATGCAGAAACTCTTCTGGGCCAAGAAACAAAGCAATGCTTCTACCCTGATCCCAGGCAGAGGCTGGTATAAACTTGCATGTGTACCCGATCTTTGCAAATCCACCATGCTTTCTCCCAAAACATGAAGAAATGAGCTAATTCTGCTTAATTCCTGTAGCCCATTTACTGCTGGGATTCACAAGCATTGTTGAAAAAAACAATGCTATACTTCTCACTCCAATAGTACTAAATACAAGCTAAACTAAGCTGTTAATTTCACTGGCATTTTCACGTTAAACCCCAACAGAATCTGGTAGGATTTGTTTGCTTTCTTGATCTCTCTTCTTGCTCTGAAGTGTGTTTAATTTGCCACATTGAGAGGTTACATATGGGTTAGATATTTAGTTTAGTATTGGTTTAGGATTTTTTTAAGTACAGGACTAACTGTTAAAGAAGTAAATGGGATTAGGACAAAGGGAGGGCTCTCCACTCATCGGGGGCAAAGGAGAAGAGGGAATTTGACCCTCTGAAGTACAGTGCTAATGAGTTTCAATCAAAAACTTGGTACCTATACATTACTGGTTTTAGTGAACAAACATTAGGATTTCTTGCAAAGTGAGATGCTGAGAGAGCAAAGCTTGCTTCAGGGACAGAATGCTTCACAAATGCCATATTGTCATGATCCTTCCAAAAAACATGAGCAAATCTGACCTTCTTCTTGAAGGAAGCAAAAACAACTTGTCTGGGTCTAGCCATAAAAAATGCCCATCCATCTTGAACATAGTTTCACATAAATTACAGACTGTGTGGGAATAGCCAAGAAGGAGTAGAGGTGGTGACCTGTGCTCCTATATTGCTCTATCATGCTAGAGCATCCTGTAAAGAATACTGTACATGATCAATTGCAACTAACAAAAAGTGTTCCAACATCTCCTTAAGTTTTCTATTTAAATGTGAGAATATTTGGTCAAACCCTGCATATTTTGCTATTGCATTTTCTGCTTAAGCCCACTCTTTGTGAAAGACCTTTCAAGAGATGGATCCTGCCCTGACATCGTGTAGGACAACACAACCAAGTGTAAAGTCTATGCGCACAACCGAGGAGGCCACATCAGCATTTTGATCCATTTTGAGGGAAAAGATGGGATGCATGAACCAAGAGAAAGCCAAGCAGTTCTGGAAAGGGGCTCCTTCCTCACTATCTGAAGTCCTAATACAAATCTACATTTCTCATCTTGCCACAAAGGCAGATTTAAACAACCTGAGAGAATGAAGACTATTTAAAGTGCACCTAGCCCTGCTTCTAAGGTTGGGTGTTATATGGGTCTCTTGTATGGGACAGGTTGAACAGGGTCATCTCAATCACTGTATCTCTGTGACAAAAAAAATTCTCTGACAGTAGTGAAGCTTAGCTTTTGTAGGAAAAAAAAGCATTTTTGAAATAGTGCTTTAAAAATGGCCATGAAGTACAAACTTGCAAAAATTACAGCAGATATTTAGTTCTGCTATACTAATAGGAGCTCTGCACTGCTTATGTTCCAGACACCTTGTGATAGCTCTCACAGGACTGATTTCTTTTCCCTCTACTTTGTATGACAGTGAAAGATATGGGGAATTTATACGTTTGCTAAAATCATAGTCTTTGAATACAAACCTGCCATGACCTTCACCCCAGCACAAGATCATCAAGTTGAACTTTCCATTTCCATTATCCACCAGATTTCTTGTATACCTGAAATACAAAGTGTTTGCTCTTTACTGTACTAATATGTCTATAAAAGAGAAAATTATAAAACGTGTTTATGAGAGAAGGTTGTGACATACAAAAACCTTTTTTCCTCTGTTTTCTTGAAATCAAGTTTTACTTAGAAAAAATGAAATTGTATTTTTAAGTTTGGCTTTTTTTGGTAAGAGCTCTTTTTCTGGGAAGGAAAAGGAATATCTAATATTTTAGAATCATATTTCTTTTGAATTACATAGATGATTGGAGTTCGGGAACTGTGAGTCAGACTAGAGTGGTAGACAGGATCAAATCAAAATGGTTATTGAATGAAGTCACTTCAGCAGCTGGCTTATAATTAGAAACAGAGGACTGCAATGAAACAAGAAAAATACATAGTTACATTCTTCTACAGTTCTTTTTCTGATATTCTTGGCTTTCCTTCTCTTACACAGAACTCATTTGTACAAAGCCAAAATAACAAAGAATGAAGATGTCAGACTTCCTGTACATGGTCCTCCCACTCTGTTCCTGAAAGTTCCATGTCTTGTATTGTAGCATTTTTGTGTGGATTAAGCACCTGTGAGGGACATTTTGCCAGCATCTACTTCTAAACAAAGTTTATTAAAGCAAAATTTCTTTTAAAATAACGTCTTCTGTTTGTTCCCTTTTACTCTCCTATCAGCCTCCCCTGAACTGTTGATCATCTTGTTCTGTTGAAAAGTTTACTAGAGAAAGGATTTGGATTTTGCTCTGTTGCTTCCCATAGCTTGACCCTTCTGGTCTGGGACTGATGCTGTAGTACAACTAGCTCAGTGGGACCTTCAGATGCAATTTTAGCAGTAGTCACGAGTATCTGCACTTTGCCAAGTAGAGAAAATATTTATACCTATCACAATACACCTCAGTCTCACTATAAAAATGCAAGCAAGGGCACACAGAAAGTGCACTGATGCCAATTGAATGCTTTCAAACTAGAATCCCCATAAATCCACTCTATTTTACTCAAGAAAGGATGCTCATACCAAACTACTTTCAAAGCAAACATACTGCCTCTCACTGCATCTACAACCTGTACACATATTACGTAGACATATTTTTCTTATGACGTCGGAAAGCAAGTGATCAATTTGACAGAACTTTTCAAGTGCTGTACAGGTCTGGCTGGACAAAATAAATTTATAAATAACGAGTAATAAATAAATAAATAAAACGTTGCCATGCATGCTTCCAATGTTAAGACACGTTGTTTTCCTGGGTCTGAGTTTGCCATGTTCTGTTACAGATGCCATGATTTGTTCTGAATGGAAGATAGTCACAGGGAGGTGAAATGAGGCTAAAAAAAAGTCAAGCTAGAATGATGCTTTCACTATGGCACAGTTAAAAGGAAAAGTTTTGGAGTTTGGGGTGTTGGAGGATTTTTGTTTGTCTTTGGTTTTGTTTTTTGTTTGTTTGTTTAAGAAAATACTCGAATGAAATGTATTTATCTTGAAATTTAAGACGGTGAAGCCAACAGTGGCAAAGATAAATCAGGTGCTAGGAAAGC